>ML792175.1:32493-60400 GCA_009831015.1 Picea engelmannii | reverse complement strand
CTTGATTGTGGCCTTGTTTAGTTGACTATAGTCAATGCAAAGTCTCCATGACCCATCCTTCTTTCATATGAAAATAAAAGGTGCACCCCATAGTGACACACTAGGATGTATCAATGCCAGGTCCAACAACTCCTTCAGTTTCATTTTCAACTCTTGTAACTTTGTGGTCAACATTTGATAAGGTGTTCTCGCTATCAGTTCAGTTCTCGGTTTTAGGTCTATAGTGAACTCTAATTCCCTATCTAGCAGCATCCCGGGTAACTCCTTCGAAAATACATCCAGAAACTCTCTCACCACCAGAAGGTGTTCTAAACCTTCCATTAATCCTTTTTCATTTAACGCAAGGATCACATAAAGCTTGAACCCCTTGCGCATTATCTTCCGTAGCTGTAAGGAAGAGATGAACCTCAGGGAAACTCCCTGGTTCCATCCTATAATCACATGTCTTTGTCCCTCATCATCAACCAAGCTCAACCGTTTCATCTTACAGTTGAGTATCGCCTCATGCAATTCCAACCAGTCCATACCAATTACGATATCATAAGATCCTAAGATCGTGACGTACAGGTTGGCCCTTGTGACAAACTCTCTCAAGTTAAGGATACAGCCCATAACCTTTCCTCCAACCTTTTGTTTACCTCCTGAAGCCATCTTTACGAAGCTAAACTCATCCTGCTCAACTTCTTTTACCTTAATCCTTTTTGGCACTGCACCAGAAATGAACCTCTCGGTAGCACCGAAATCTATCAAAATATTAAGGGTCTGGTCAACGACGGTACCTATAGTCTCGAGCATAGTCAACTGATGCTTTGCCTGGCGGTTATTCATCACTGCATGAATCCAATGGGCCTTACCCATATCTCCCATGGTAGTGGGTCCAGCTGATCCAGATGCTCTAGTCCTCTCCATAAGGCAGTCGTGCTAGTAGTGTGGCTCCCCACATGTACAACACCCCTTCTTCAGCCCATTAGTCATGGTACCCGAAGTAGAAGATTATGTCCCATCGGCCTGGAATCTTGGTCTATTCTGTTGAACATGCCTAAACTGTGGTTGACGCTGCTGCTGATGCTATGGTCCCTGATAAGGTGTCCACTACTGAGGTGTTGGTCATCGAGGTGTAGTGAAAGTGGATCCCCTCTAGAAGCCATGATATCCAGATGTATGTATGGTTGGTGTCTGATGTTGTTGTGCTCCAGATGCCACCTGCCCTATTGGTCTCACTAGAGTCCTACTCTAACCCCCATTGATAAGATCCTCGTCTACTATGAGGGCCTTCTGGATGACATCATGCAAGGTTTGAGGCATCAAAATCTCGATCATTGCATGTATGCTATCGTTAAGGCCGAACATGAACCTCTTGACCTTAAGTTTCTCAGTGTTAAGGTGTGGAGCATACTGGAGTAGCTCCATAAAATGGGCCTTGTACTCGGGCATCGTACGATCACCCTTTCGTAAGGCATTGAAATCATTGAGATGACGCTCAATGATATCCTCTGAAAGGTATCTCTCTCGGAACCGTTCCTTGAATAGTTCCCATGACACATCTTTGAAATCCATGTTCAGTTGTGGTAGGAGAATCTTCCAACATAGAAAAGTGCTTCATTTTAGTTGGAAGACCACCATGTGGACCTTCATGTTGGAGTTATAATCGCAAAGTGAAAATCACATCTCCATATTCTCTAACCATGCCTCGGTGGATGAGCTGTCTGGGGCACTAAAGAACTCGGGAAATTTTACCTTCTCGAGTTCACGATGAATGATACCAGTACCGACTGGAGTGTGCGACAAAACCTCAGGGGGTGCTAGTTCCCTGGCCTCATCTCTATCTAAACGGCTGATCAAGGCCTCACACATGCGTTGAAAATATCTCATCATTCCGACCACATCACCAACTTCTATCTGCTCTTGCCCGACAACCTGTTCATCTTCCTAGGGATTAGACCCCTCAGGCGTGAATGATATTGGAGGCATCACGCATCCTCCCCTAGCACCACGTCATCTGCCTCCATGACATCCTCTAACCATGATTACCTGCACAAATACAAGTCAACTCAATTAGCAACATTATAATCAAATCATATCAATGAAATCCATAGCGATCCCAAGTTGCGGGTTAAACCCCACTCTGATACCACATGTAACATTCCCTCTTCTGGTACGAATCCTACGATGTACCACCGGTAAAAGCACCCTTAATTTTTTTTTTTTTTGTGTGTGTGTGTAGGAAAGTAATAATGGCATTATACTCAACATTGCAACATGACGATGAACACAACGCATGCAACTCACACAACAAATACATAATGACCTAACATAAAAGCACATCAAGCACCTAGAAGCAATGTACGACATTCAACCAATGAAGACTACCCATCCGTCCTACCCTGCAATGGTTAGGACCTCCAGGACACATAAGCAATGCTCAAGCCCAGGTTCCCATTGATTTTGAACATTTAAGGTCTCAAGGTTGGTGACTGTTATGAGGAACAAGGAGGTGTCTACATCCCCCCCAACACAAGCAAACCAAGCCTACTAAGCTAAAGACAAACATACTAACAACCCAATGCACCCAAAATTCATTACACAAGTAACTAGAACCCTTACAGTGAGCAAATCCAATCATATTACATGTTTACATAGCCAAGTACAAACATTACTTATAATAAACAACAATACCCTCAACGGGAAACGTAATCTAAAAATGACTTCGTCAACAACCCAACCATTAATCACATCTAAAATAGTCCAACTGACCATCATGTTTAACATCAGTTACTCATCCAATAGTAAGTCAAATTCAATTACTTCATAAATTACAATTCTATATTAACATAAAAATCAACAAGTGTGATTGCAATTAGGTCAATGTATGCCAATCTAAATTAACATTTAAAAGTGTATCAAGTGAGCAAGTCTAAATCATAGTTGGGTCATCAATGTACCATCAATTTAATCCTTAATGCAATCATGGTTGGGAATGATGTGTAAGACATTAACAATTGTTACTATATAACATTTAACCAGTAGAACTGGTCATTCCACTAAATGATCAGTAGAGAAAGTATCAGATCCTAGGCATTAAACTTAACATCATAACACGATGATTGGATTGAAAGAGATATAACACTCACTATACTATTACAGTATTGCCTTGAAAGTAATACATTTAATCAAATTATATGACATTGACAATTAATGTGGTATTGCCTTAATTTAGCAAGCTTAATCTCTACTTGGGGAAATACTCACTAATCTCATTTAACCATTAATCAGAATCTAAATGGGCAATTCTAAAATAATCCCCAAATTACAATCTAACTATCACTTAACGATATCTATAACCACATTAGCTATATCAAAGAAGAATGATAAATATGACACTGGTAAACAATTAATTACACATGTCGTCTATCTATAGTAACTATATCAATATCTAACTGTCTATTCATATAAAGAAGGAAACCACATAAATAAGGAAACCGCTTAACTAACAACATGGTTGTAGTAGTTAATTTTTGCAGTGACAACGCTGCGTACACTCAATTGTCGGAGAAGGAAAGACAATAGCATCGTTGAAGGATCAAATCGCAATCATACTACAACAACTCAATCAAAAAATTGATGGAAAAACGTGGTCCTTAAGGAAGTAAACACAACCATCCTTAATGGAATGTCATGGTAATAAAATCAGTGTTACAGTATGAATGAAATCTGTGTAACAGTAAACGAAGTATAAATTCACACTTGTCAGAAATAAAAATTGCAGTGCCAGAATTTCATTCGTGATGTCGTCAAGCTAGTGGTTGTACACTTAAAATGAAGTGCCATCAATGAAATTTGTATTTGGCAATAATAATATTGCATTGCCAGAATAAAGTTGTGGTGCCAAGTCACGGTAACAGGAAGGAGGTAGATTCGTGAGAGTAGGAGTTGTGGTAATAAAATCTCGGTAACAATAAAATCTGGGTAACCAAAATCGTGGTAAAATAACAACAACTCAGTCACATTTATTGGGAAAAAACCATGGGCATTTCAACAACAATCTACGTCAACCCTTAAAAGAAAAAACGTGGCAATTACAGCAAGCTCCGGAAACATTCTAAAGGAAAAATCATGGGTAATTATAGCAACACAATCAACTTCTGATTATCCAAAATGTGGTCATTCCGACAAGTAAAGTTGTGATTTAATGGCTAAAATATGGGTGAATTCTACAGCAACACAGTCAAAATTTTAGATGGCAAAATCGTGGTGCAAAACGCACCTGAAGGAAATTATCTATTTTCTGTCATGAAATGATAAACAAAATGTTGTACCATCACACCAGAAGGGGATTTCATTTTTCCTGTCATTAAATAACAAGCAATTAGTTGTATTATCACACCAGAAAGGGATTTGATTTTTCTTGTCATTAAATAACAAGAAATTCGTTGTGCCATCACACCAGAAGGGGATTTCGTTTTTCCTATCATTAAATAACAAGAAATTCGTTGTGCAATCACACTAGAAGGGGATTTTATTTTTCCTCTCATTAAATAACAAGAAATTCATTGTGCCATCACACCAGAGGGGATTTCATTTTTATTTTCTATCATTGTATAATAAACAAATTGTTGTGACCACACACCATAAGGGAATTTCATTTTTCTTGTCATTAATAATAAGCAATTACTATAGTAACCAAGGTGAAAAATGCAGACAAGAAAAACAAAAAAACATTTTTCCATTCTAGGATAAAAAATATAAAAATGCAGATAGAGAATCAAATCATTTTTCCATTGCCAGAATACCAATACAACACAGACAGGAATAACAAATAAAAAAAATATTTTTTTCCATTGCCTGAATACCAAAACAACGCAGACAGAGATAACAAATAAAAAAAACATTTTTTTCCACTGCCAGAATAACAAAACAACATAGACATCAGTAAGAGGAATGCAAGGATCCAATGGGAAGTGTCCTAGAATGATTGCAGGGGTTCTATCAATCAAGGCATAGAGAAATCCAAGAAGGACACCAAATAATCCACATGCAGAGGTCGTTGCCAGATGGCATAATCAATAATCAACCAGGGACAAATATCAAGGGTAGCCAGCTAATTAGTTCGTCCTTCGCTCATCATCCTCACAAAGAAAAGCAGGGTGTTGAGATGCATAGGTATTTTAATGCTAAGTCAACGACCATAGATCAGGCTCTTGGCCGACTGCTCAGGTGAGGACTGGTGAGCTAGGGATGAAGGATAAACAACCACGAAGGTCACAGTCAACATAGTAAGGTGGTCAAGACATGTGGGAAAATGAAGGCCATGGGAGTCAACAACCATTGATCTAGGCTAAGGAAAGTTTCAGTCATCAATTAAAAAAAAAAACATCAGTTTACTTATCCATTAAATAAGCAGATCCAAGCATAAGTCCTAATACATTCTACCATACAAAAATGAACAGAGCATACCGTTGCTTGATCGCCTACTCTGAATGATGTCCAGTGTGCTCTGTGCAACTCCGGCTTACCAACTGTCGAGACTTCACCGGTACCTCCTAGCCAATGCTAGGGGTACTCTTCTTCCCCCTTAGTCCCCCAAGTTGCAAAGGGGCCACACACTCACTATCCAGAGATTTCGACTAGCTCCCAGCTCACCTCGCAAGGCCGAGCTACCACTCCTCACCGAGATGGGTATCCCAACTCCCACAAGTTAAGTCAGTCAAGAGGATATTTTTGCAGCCTAACGTTACGCAAACCGAAGATCCCCAATCTCCATCTCCTCCCTTCATTATATAGAGTTTCGTGGTTCCTTACTTTCCTAAAATCTCGTTTAATTAAGTTTTTAAATTTTAATTCCCAAAAATTCTTCCCCGTACAAGTGTCACCCATCCCCTTCATTCCTCCATAAATTAATTTCTTTAATTAATTAATTAACTTAATTTCCCTCACCCACCTATAGTTACTCCTAGAATCACTCCTAGGTTTCCCCAAAGTCTCTTACATGTTTTAATGGCTTTCCCTATTATTAAATTGCTAGTTTAGTTTAAATTAGAAAGCTCTTAAATGGTAGATACTTTACTAAGTTTGACTTTCCACTTTTTTCCCTAGTTCCCCTTTTTCCCTTTTTATGTTATCTCTTTTCCTAGTTTCCTAGTATTTTAGATTTTCTCTCTTTCGCGTTTTTATTTAGAACTCAAAAAGGCAGGTGTGGAGATTAACCCCTTTTTCCCTTTTCTCTTTTAATTATATATATTAAATTATCATAAAATAGTAAAACGATTAATTCCCTTTTTAAATTTTAATCCAACAATTTTTTTTTTTGTTATGAATCAATTTAATTTCTTACTCCCTTCATGTTACAATATTTAATGAAGAGTATAATTATTATTTATGTTGTTTTTATTTTTATTATTATTATTTTTTTTATAGCTAGATAAAATTTTACCACTAGCATAGTTTAGACTTAGACCTTAAATTTTCATACAGGGCAACATTTAATTAGGGAATTTGTTTTAAAAAATTCTTAACAAGTTATTTGTCCTAAGGCTATCTAGGTTCATTCCTCTATCATCAACAATGCGACGTTCCCTTCAGGACGCACTAGGTGCTCCAAGGGTGCCACATACCTTAATTTGTTTTCCTTGCACGACGTGCCCTTCAGGACGCACTACGTGCTCCAAGGGTGCCACTCGCCTCTTGAATGACTTCGTAGACATCAATAACCCCTGAAGTCAATAGTCTTCCAGGTGAACTTGTGGGAGACTAAGGGCCTCTAAGGAATAAGGCCCCCACCTTATTGCATGCCCGTTAGAATCATCATGAGTGACTATCGCAGTCTGCCCTCACGACATCGTGGGTCCTCTAGAACTAGGTAAATGCTAACCTATAGTTCGAGCCACAGAGGGAGTGCTAGTAGGTTAGGGCAGGGCTGTTTTCCACACCTCTCACTCAACATATCTGGTAGTCGTGCGTGACCCTTTTGCTCCACATGTGAGTCTGGTCGGCAAGTTATCGTCAACCTGCATCATCAACAAATCATGTCAAAACATATCCATATCATATCATCTAATTAGATGCACTAATATCATAGTAAAACAATCAAACCGGAATGCTACATTCCCTGACTCGATCCAAAGTCCAAGGGGTTCCATCGATGCCTCTACATCCTCGAGGTCCAAAATCGTGCACACTCAGTAAACCGAGTCAATTGCACATGTCTATGTTAATGCAGTAAAACAACAAGTTATCAACCTATAACACCTCATAATCAAAATCAAAAGTTTTAATAGCATAATAATCTGGATCACCTGCAAGCAAGTGTCCTCAAAGCATAAGTTCAGTCAGTGCACCAGAGCGAGATGTTACACGGCCCCAAAAAAGTAAATTCACTAGTTGTTCATCCTCCAAACCAAACCAAGGACACAACTTCTAATAAAGTCACACATTATGTGACAGATTGTCGTATATTAAAACATCATGTTGGATCAATATTCTTAGAAACCCCCCCATAGAGGCCTCCCCTCCATCACATCTAGAAGTCATTACCCTACCAAACTAAGCCATTTCTCCTTCTCTGCATTCAAGACAATGACATTCAATATCCTGACATCCTTTTCACAAATTCACTAGTTGTTCATCCTCCAAACCAAATCAAAGATGTCACTTTTGATAAAGTCACACATTTTGTGACAGATTGTCATGTCTTAAGTGTTGGATCAATCTATTTAGACACCCCCCATAGAGCCCTCCCCTCCAAAATTATTTCCAACTCGAACCTTTCCTTCATTCCCCACCAACCACTACAGGCACTTTCCAAATATGTGAAATTCCAGGATCATGGATTTCCAAACTATCGATCCCCACTCAAACTCTTTGATAGGTCTCAAATCCAGTTCTGCACTGAGCATCGGGGGATATGCAAATATATGAAAATTTGTGCAAATTATATGGAACTTATATGCAACAATGCAAATTATGCAACTATATGCAACTATATTGTAACAATTTCGTATGCAACTATATGCAAATATGCAACTATATGCAACTATGCAACATGCAACTTATGCAACTTAAGAAAATTTATGGAACTTATGAAACTTTATGAAACATGCAACTTTATGCAATAATGCAACTTATGCAACTATGCAACTATATGCAACTTATGCAACTATATGCAACTATATGACAATTTCGTATGCAATTATATGCAAATATGGAACTATATGCAACTATGCAGCTATATGGAACTATAAGAAAATTTATGCGAAAGTGAAACTTATGAAACTTATGCAACTATATGCAACTATATGCAACTTTATGGAACTATATTGCAACTATATGTAAATATATGCAACTATATTTCAACTTTATGCAACTTATGCAACTATGTTGGTACCAAAAACGTATATTGGAACGATAAATTATCTTCTTGTTTTAACGAGTGTAGGTGCCACCAAATAGGTATCTATTATATCTATCTTCCTCGAGTGATGATCAATATATAGTAAGAGAGGTTGAAAGTGAGACGTGTTGTACTAGATCTACCGGTTCTAGATCAACTAGGTTGGAAAAGATAAGGAAAAGATTTTGTATACGAATGCAATTTTTTATTGCCAATAGAGGGTTGTGTAATTATGATGCTAAGAGCATAGGTGACATTGAGTTTCCCTTGAGGTATAAACATCTAGTGCAACGATGGGCACCTAAGGAGCTACCTAAAGTGGACACAGATTTCTTCATCGGTGGGAGGATGTATCGCATTGCTCCTTCATTCTTACATGGGTTGGGGTTATTTTCTATGGATGGCATAAACGTCGGCTATGGCATTGTAAATGAATTGGTGAAGTATGTCGGACCATTATACAAATAAAATCATTGGTTGATGTTGGTCTGATATACGCAAAATATGCGGAGATACAGAGTTGTCACAAATTATACACAACTAGTAGATAACAATCAAAATAAAGGGGCAACTATGTATATTGATGGAATTCCAAAAGCTACTTGAAACATTTCAGGCTTTATAAATAGTACACGACCAGTGGCAACATCTAAGAAACCAAATTGCATATTTGAGGGACATGAAGGAAATCGTGTATTTGTATGTGCAACAAAAACAATAGTTCCAGGTGAAGAGTTGTTAATTGATTACAAATTAAATCGAATAGATGGAGGGGGTGCGAATATGGGGGTATATATCTTACATACCATTCAAATCAACCTTTGATCAATCATTTTTACAATTTATCGCTGCAATATTTCAAATTTTTACTACATAAATTTTTTACAATTGCTTTCATAACTCTTGTTGATTAATTTATCATGTCAACATATATCCAAGGTGACCGTGGAAAGGCACCCACGGTTCCTCAACAAGTAAATGTTAAATACAGTAAGAACTTATGACTACAACAACTAAATTTTAGAAAATTCATTATTTCTTTTTCTGATATTACTGCAATATTTCATTTTCTTAATGTTATAGGTGAATTTCATCACTTTTATTGATTGATTTATTGTGTCAACATCTGTCTAGGGTGACCGTGGTAGAAAATCACCTGGTACATTTGTTCATGGTGACCGTGAAAAGGAACCCATTGTACCTCAACAGATAAATGTTAAATATAGTAACAAATTATGACTACAACAACTAAATTTCTAAAATTTCATTATTTTTTTTTCTGATATTACTCCAATATTTCATTTTTTAAATGCTACAGGTGAACTTCATAACTTTTGTTGATTGATTTATTGTGTCAACTTCTATCCAGGGTGATCGCATTCGAAAATCACCTGCTACATCTGTCCAGGGTGACCGTGGAAAGGAGCCTGCAGTGCCTCACCAGGTAAATGTTAAATACAGTAACAACTTATGACTACAACAAGTAAATTTCTAAAAGTTTGTTATTGTTTTTCTGATATTACTACAATATGATGTAGGAGCATCTCTCCATGTCAAAAACGTGCCAACCAACCAGCACATCCAACACACATTTAATGGACAAAGGGAGAGACGCAACCCTCTCAATTTTGAAATTTGAAATTTCAATAAATGTTGTAGGGCTTTTAATGCCATACCACGCCTTTGTACACGTAGTGGTTGAGGTTTCCTTTAATGGTTTCCTGCAGCAAGCCTAGGACGTAGTCAGGATTGGGCATCCATTTATGTAATGTAGCCATAGGAGCTGCTCTGTGATAGCGATAGCTCAGAGACAGTGGTTGAGGATAAGCTCATGGGAGCCCTCATTTTGTAATTAAGAAATTAGATTAGAGAGTTAGGAGGAGAGACCAGAGCAGAGAGGTCTCGAGAGAGAGCTGAGACTTCTTACAGTCTAGTCTTTGTAAACATTTGTATAGACATACAGATTAATAGAAAAACAGTTTTTCCTGCATACTGTGTGTTTGATGTTTACATGTTTTTATGCATTTCATGTTTAAATGCATAACTGGTGAAGTATTTCATAAGTTTCAATTTCGTCCCATCCTGGAGTTTCCAAGTGCAAGGAGTGCACATAGTCTGCAAGGTGTGTGTTGATAGAGGTGAGACAACCTCAGGAAAGCTTAAGAGGGATAACGTTGAACCTTCATCAGTAGAGGTGCAAGGAGTGCATAGGAAGGAACTTTGTCTCGAGTTCAGGGAAGACAAAACTATTGAAGGTTTTGTAGAGCTCTTCCAAGAGGGCATCAAGAGAGTGCATAGAGTGCACTAGGGAAATCTATTTCGACTTTTGAGAAAAGAGAAGTGTCGAGGAGAAGACACTCATAGGGTTGTTGAATACTCTATAGGTTCTGCAAGGTGTGCGTCGAGCAGGAGAACGCTAGGTGGGTGTAAGGAGTTTTCTTTTCAAGAAAAAATCTAGAATATGAGTTATTCAAGATCCTCGAATGCAAAGTGTGCATAGAAGTAAATCTCTGAGAGAACGAAGCTTAGGAGGGACAACGTTCCTAAAACACAGGAGAAATCCAAAGGAATTGACTTCGCAGGGGAAGAAAAAGTTGAGGCCTTAGAAACTTCAAAAAATATTCCAAGGCAAAGGAATAAGTTCTGAAGCTCAGGAGGGAGCACAACTGTCGTCAGATATTGTGAAAAGAATCGATAGTCATCGGATTCGGAGGAAGGAGAACAGAGTTTAACCTTTGGGAGCTTGCGCAAGAGAGAAGCTGAAAGGAATGGTGGAGACACTTCATGGAGAAGTGACAAAATCCCGAGATCCATAGGATCGCACCAAGTTGTGAGTGATTTAAGGCTTTAGAGGCATCCTAGGAGAGGAGTTGTATGGACGATGGAGACACTTCATAGAGAAGTGTCGAAATCATATGGATCGTTGGATGAGAAGAATTAGGGGTCATTGATCTCGTGCCTGAATTTCTCTATTTTGGAGTTCAAGGTTTGGAGAGGCAAGTGATTTTGGAGTCACTGCATTGTGAACTCCCGGTTCGTGAAATCGTAGTAGCCGTCAGATATGGAGTGTAGTGGCCTGAGATCCTCTGGATCAAGGATACATGCACGGGGTTTAGTCCCTGGGAGGTGCATAGGAAAAAGGATCTGGGTCATCAGATCTAGCACCAAGGATTGATAGACGTCAGATATGGAAGAAGGTGTAAGGGGTTTAATCCCTAGGAATCTGCACAAAAGGGTAGAATGGATGGCAGACACTTCGAGGGAGAAGTGTTGAATTTCCGTCAGCCATCGGATCTAGAAAAGGTGCACGAGGTTTAAACCTTGTAACAACAGAAGGAAGAGGACTCGTCAAGTCCCAAAAGCATCAGTACCGTCCATTTTGGAGGACAGGTGTCAAAGATTCAAGACCATCAGAGATTTGGACACGAGGAGATTGACAAGAAGGAGTCATGAGACAAGAAGTCCCGGCTCATGAAATTGCGAAATGACCGAAAAAATTCATCAAGGAGGACACGTGGTGAGTGGTCAAGGTTCAAGAAAAATATTGAAAGGTTCTGGGTCATCAGTCTAGTTGGATTGTGATCGTCGGTTCAAGAGGAATCTGGACCGTTGATCTCTCAAGGGGGATATTTCGACATTTCGGGGTTTGGGAGATCGAAGGACCCAGAATCGTCTGCAGCCAGAATTGTGAATTCATGAAATACGAAATCTTGAAAAGTGGACCGTGGTCATGGTTAGATTTCAGCATTTCGGGATCCGGGATTTCGAAGGACCTAGAATCGTTACAGCCGAAATTGTGAAATCACGAATCAAAAAACCCGAATAGCAGTAGGTCATAGGACCATTCGTATGAAAAGTGACTTAAGGGAGGAGCTGTGGAGTTAGGCCCTGTCTCGGGTTTCGACATTTCAAAATATAGAGAACATGAGGAATGCTTGCATCGCGATTCCCTGAATCGTGAAAAGTCGGTAGCACTTTGAAGTTAAGCACGTGGTCATAGAGTGGTAGTCACGTGGACAGAGGCTAAGGGAGGACCTAGATTCATTAATCCCTTTTCAGCGTTTCAGCAACTGGGAGTTGGAGGGACAAGGATCCCAGGAGAGCATGTATGTAGGAGTCCCGAAACCCCGTGGTGCAGACCCCCAACCCTCGGGTTAAGGTCCGCGCAGGATCGCTCTTTTTGTGCCCTTTGAGTCTAACTGACTCTTTAATTCCTTTCCAAGAAATCAAACACACCTACAATGGTGTCACCACAGGTCCTTATGAATTGAGCCCATGTGCATAAATGCTAAGCACCAATTCAAATTCTTCGATCCACTATGTGATCACATCCTTCAATATTTTAGAACTTTGGATATCATGACTTCGTGACTCCTGTTACTGAGTGTCTCGACTCTTTGACTTCCGAAACCCAAATTGTCAATTCACTGAAAGGTAGGCCTCTTTATCCTCCACACATATATCGTGTTTCGTGATTTCGGGAATCCCAGAACAAATATCCCAATCTTCTATTCTCTGAAATGATGAAATGTTGAATTTCGACACGTTTCCAGTGCTGGCCCCACAACAAAACTTTCTGCCTTTTCAGGATTTTGGACTTCGCAACTCCGTGAATCCTGATGCTAAGATTTTGGTTCTCCAACCCACAAACTCCCGAAATGGTCAACGAATCTGACTTTTCTTCTTGACAAGTACGCCACCTATCCACTCTGTTGTCCTCTATATTTGGATGTGAATTCTTCTGCCCCCTCAAACCTCCGAACTCCGAAATGAAAGTTCACGAGTAATCAAATGACCCTCATTTGCTTGGATCTATGGCCCTATCTCTCCTAAGATTATACTTCATAAAACAATCTCCATAAATCCCCTTGCTCCTCTGTAAGATCAAACAGCTCTTGGGACTTCACAAATTCTCCACAGAGAATTTCGACCACCCAATCCTTCTCTTGAGAATTTCTACGAAACGAAAAAATGTTCTTTCGCTAGAACTTGACCTATGCGAGACAAATTCACTTTGTCTCCCTTCAAAAAGGTTCAATTTCTACCTTCCTTTGAACAAGTTATGAGCACTAACTCTCCTGATATTCTTTCACAATTTCGAGTCTTAAAAAAAAAGACTCATGCACGCACTCCTTGCAACAACATTTCAGATACTTCTAAGTATTTGATTTCTTTGACCCTGTGCACTCCCCTTACGACAGTAGTCCTTCAACTCTTCTCTCAGTTGACAAGTTTTGAACTTTCAACCAGCCTGTGCACACCTTGCACGGCTTTTTTGCCTAGTTTGCACTTCTACGGAAGATGAGAACAATGGTATCCCTCCTAAGCTTTCAGAGATGAACAATGAACCCGTTGACACACTCCTTGTGGACGTTTCATTGCACTCCTTACATGAACTCTTTCTCAGGTAGAGAAACAATTGAAACTTATTCCCTGGCTCTCTCTGAGAATTCAAATACTTAACATGAAATAATACATACATAGCATAAAAGAAAATGTACAACAGAAAGAGTAAAATAACCATGAGCATAACGTTCAACAAGCATACAGAGAAAGTATTAGAACACCATGAGTCTGAATCAAAGCTTCATATATTAATCTCAGAACTTCTGTACATGGCCTCTTCTACATAGCTCTCTACTTCTTCTCTTCTATGCTCTATTCTAAATTGATAATGTTAATAATGTTGCAAATGATACAAGATGAGGGTGTCTATAGTCGGTTTTCCCTCCTACGCTCTAAATTGTCTAATCTAGAATTTAATTCTACCTACTTACATTAACTACATATAAATGCCTTTGCACCTTACAGATGAGAGTAGATCGCTCAAGATCTATTTACAATATGGAAGTACACACTCTCTTAATTATTATTTTAATGTTTTCCCATCCAAACTTTCAAAACAATTCAAACATTTTCAACATGTGCCAAAATGAAATGGTGTTTGTCCCATGCTCGCTTGCTACTAGCGATGCTCCTGCATCATACTCCCTCACTTGAAAATTTTGTTAGCAGTTCCAGAAATATTTTTGCATGTCCCCTTTGTCACTAGGGGGATAAGGGGAAATAAGAGTACCCTTAGCGTTGTCTGGGAAGCAGCGGTGAAGTCTTCATGATTAGCAAGCAGGGAGCTAGACGAAGCACAAGCATAGAGGAACAACTTCAGATTCTTCGCCTTCGATTAAGGTATGTTATTTTGTCATTTCTTGATATTCATAGGAAATGAAATTATGTACTTGCATTTCAAGGACGTGTGATCCTTGTGAAATATGGGAATTTCTCCTATTAAATAATTTTTCCAGTAACTTGTTGATGGGTGGAAATTTGGGTCCACTGAATTTGAATGGTAAAGGAATTATAATGTAAGGTTGTTAATTTTTATATGTTTAATGTTGTACATAAGAGCATATGGTTGAACTTATAGACTGGTTTCCAAGGCTAAATGATTGAGATAAGTTTGAAAATAGGCCCTCTAGGTGCTTGATCTAACTTCTTGAGTTGATTCTTAATTCATGGTCAAGATTGTTGACTAGGTGCTCTGAGTGCCTGATGAATACCCTCTTGTCGGTTGCAA
The DNA here is from genome assembly GCA_009831015.1 of Picea engelmannii. Lineage (NCBI taxonomy): Eukaryota > Viridiplantae > Streptophyta > Pinopsida > Pinales > Pinaceae > Picea > Picea engelmannii. The sequence continues at coordinate 45,440 of ML792175.1, read as the reverse complement.
AAAAAATGAGGTTGACGAGGCGCAGTCGACACTCTCTATCCCATAGTTATCCCTCCTCTTATCCTATTAGTTGGGCGCATGGGCATTGTGCACAATGGTGTTTCATGGGTTCCTCCCATGGCTTGAGTGAGGAATGGCGTAGCCTTGGCTCTAGATGTCGAGGGTTGCTCAGATATTGGTAGTAGCACTTGAATTATTCTTTGGCCTGTCGTGGGATCCTTGTGTAGTTAGGTGCATGAAGGTACAGGGTGACAACCAATATCTCCCACTGATAAGATATTACATTTAGCGGGAAGGACACCTCAAGTCCTCAACCACCACGGGTTAACTCAGTTTCAAGCCTACTTTCTTAGCATGAGCTTCCGCACACACTCCACACATGCAACTGTCTTCAAGAGAGTTGACCACGGCAATCTAGATTGCTTGTATTGCCACTTGTCATAATTTTTTATCTTGGGCACGATGTGGGTGAGTAGGAGAGGAGTATGTGGGATGCAGTCACCTTAATTGTTGAAAAATATCCATTTCTTCTGGCTTTGTTCCCGCGTTGGACTCCACGACTTCTTCACTGTCAGNTATTTTATAATAAATATATTGTGTGCCTCAACCGTGTCATCATATTGGTCAACCCTTCTCAGTTGGGCTTAGGCTGTAGTTGATAATCCTCATGCTGAGGTACGTCAGACTAAGGGAATCACTGCAAATTCTGGAATTGTTAGCTTATTTATGAATTCCCTTATTTGTATATCCTCCACTTAAGTCACATCTAAAGTACTCACTGGAGGATTCGTTTGTGAGTGTTAACCTTGGGATGGATAGAATTTGTATCAACATCTAGGTAGTGGGCTCCATTTTCTTCACTAAGGCATTGACCGTCATAAAATTTCTTAGAGTATTATGCAAGAACTCTAAAACCCATCTTTTTCTTTTTATAAATGACATTAACAAGTTTAAAAGTTACACTTGTAGTGTTGAAGTCCTAAATATTGGCTTAAGGAGATTTCCTTTCTCTTCGTTCTTATGAAGATCCTTGACTAACCCTTCATATTTTAAGGGAGGTAGCCTAATCATGCATGGAATTTTGATATTAATGCCTTCCAAGAGAAACTGGTTATTCCTTTATTTATCCTTTAATCTGAGAAGTTAATTTTGTTAATAAGTAGAACCTTTCATATTATAACCTTTGGATATAAAAACAATGTATGGATAAGTGCAAGCCTCTAGTCAGGGCTCTCTCCTTTTAGTATTTTTAGGATCTTGAGAGTTCATGACTAAGTAAATTGATATGATTATTTGTCGAGATACTAGAATTGAAATTATTGCGCCATGAAATAAAAGTGATGTGCGAATTCCTTACATGTGAATTCATGATTTAAATTAAGAACCTTTATTGATGTTGAATGATTTATTAAGTGTATTCTCTTACGCCGTTCAAAACAAAATCGATACCTCAAGCATCTGGAATTGTTGATGTGCAAATGAATATTAGAAGTGAGGCCTCTTGTGCAAAAAAAAAACATATGTAAAGTATGATTGCTTAGAGGTTAGACTTCTTGCATGCCTTGAATTATAGTGTAAGAACGATTATTTAGAGTTTTTACTTCTTGCGCTATGAAAAGGTGTTGACGTCAAATGATTAAGTAATGTGTTCTCTAGCACCATTGGATTATTGTTGATATTGAAAGGATTGATCGATTATTCGTTGCGCAAGTTAAGATTTAGATGATTACCCTTGTGCCTTCGATTATGCTGTGATAAAGTAATTAGATTATTGGTGCACTTGAATATTGATGATGAATGATTAGTTATTTTATTGGATTTTATTTGCGTGATCAAAATAAAGTATACCTTTACTCGAGCACTACAGTTTATGCGGATCAATGTTTATTTTGGAGTTGTTTACATATTTGCAATAAATACAGTTGATTATATTACTTTTTATCTTATGTATCGGTATGATGGTTTAGTCATAAATTTTATTGTGCCTTGGAAATTTATTTCATGTATGTTTGATTGAAGGAACACTATTTCCCTTGATTATCATTGATGTTGTTGATTCAACTAGCTGGTTTTGGACTTGATTGTGTTAGTGGGATGTAGACACCTCCTTCTTTCTCAAAACAGTCGCCATCCCTGAGACCTTAAATGGTTAAAATCAATTTGAATTGGGTTTGACCATTGCTTATGTTTCATGGAGGTTCTAACCATGCAGGATAGGTTGGGTGGGTAGTTCTTTTAAATTTTTGTGATATGTTTGAACCTTCTTGTGGTTGTTTTCGTTAATCGTGATGTGATGATGTGCGACGTGATGTACGACTTGTATTATCTAGGTGTCATTATTAAATATGTGAATGCAATGATTATGTTCTGCTATTTAATTATGTTAATGCATCGACGAGCGTATCGTATTTATGGTGATGATGTGTCGACCTTATGTCATGATTGATTGTTAATGCATTATTATATTTTATTTTAATAAATTGGATGATGTGTCAATGAAATTTCTATCATGGCAATGATTTAAATTCCTAACGAAGATAATAAAAGGGGAAATTTAATTAAAGAAAAAAAAATGTACCTATTGACCGTCGCTTGTGGTCGTAACAACGGGGTTGTTACATATGGTATTGGTATCAGAGAGGGTTCAACTCTGCAATTGTGGATATTCGCACCTTCCAACGAATTAAATACTTGATTTATACTTAGCTCTAATTAAAATATTAACAAGTAGTGGTAATCACGGTTAGAGGACGTCACAGAGATTCACAACGTGGTGTTGGGGAAGGAGTTGCAACGCCTCTAGAAGTGCCCACACCTTAAGAGTCTAACCCCCAATGAGAAGAGAAATTCCTTGGGCTGGAGTCTATTGTTGTAAGGGATGTGGATTGTTAGAGGCCTTGACTAACCGTCTATACTGAGATGAGGCCAGAGAACCTGTACCCTTGAGTGTCCACAAAGTTCCCCATCCAGTACTGGTAGCATTAACGAAGAAATCTAGAAGATTAATTTCTCGAGTTCATGAGTGCCATGGTGGCTCAGTCATAGAGGCATGGCTAGAGAGAAAGGCTATGTGCTTCATCCTTCGTGGTTATGACTTCCAGCATGAAGGTATGCATGACAGTCTTCAGCTAAAGGGGATCACTCTTATGTGGTGGAAGACACTCGTACCTCAACTAAACATGATCGTTGAAGCCATGTTTTGGGAAAAATTTGATGAATGGTTCCTATAGAATTGATTTTTAGAGGAATTAATTGAGGGCCAACTCGATGAGTTCAGTTCCTTAAGACAGGGTGCTCGTATGGTGCCAGATTATAATACCAGAATATTGAACTACTTTGGTATGCCCTTCATATAAACTAAAAGAAATTGGAGGCTAGCAAGTTCATTTTCAGCCTCAACTCCATCTTCCATGCGAAGGAGAGCATCTAAAATGCCTTAGACATTAGACGATGTAGTCCAATAGGCCCCATAGCAGAGGAAGAATTGACTGCGGTGAATAACCGTCAGACTAAGGACTAGTCCACTGTGCTCGAGGCGTCAATTACCATCACCATTCAAACCTTTAGTATTTGTTAGATACAGGTGCTACATAAAGCTCTATTTCTAGTACCACGCTGAAGGTATTTAGGTAAAGGCATTGAACTGGACAAGTTTAGATTCGTCGAAATGGATTTGGGTGTCAAAAAGATTGTTGGAGGAAGGGGTATGAATTGTCTCTATAACTTGGGGATTAGTGTAATGAATTTCGGGCTATACATCACGATATTAAGATCTTATGATGACATGATCAATATGGACTGGTGCGAATCCAATGATGCCATACTCAATGGTAAGATGAAGTGGTTGAGTTGGAATGAGGATGAGGGACATAGAAGTGTGATTGTAGGAAGAAAATTAGGAGTATACTTGAGGTTCATTTCTTCCCTACAGCTACAAAAGAGCACGCGAAAGGATGCAAGCTATATGAAAACGTAGCACTGAACGAAAAGGTTGTGGTAGAAGGACTAGAAAACCTTTCGGTAGTATGATATTTGTAGATGTGTTTCCAAAAGGGTTACATGATTTTCGCTAGAAAGATTGTTGGATTTACCATCGACTTAAAACCAAGAACTGAACTGATAGTGAGAACGCCTTATAGGATGTTGACCCCTGAGTTAGAGGAGTTGAAAATGGAACTGAAGGAGTTATTGGAACTAGCAATTATACGTCCAAGTGTGTCACCTTGGGGTGTGCCTTAGTTTTTCATATGGAGGAATGATGGGTCATGGAGACACTACATTGACTACCATCATTGAATAGGAAACAATCAAGAAACCGTATACATTGCCAAGTATGGACAACTTCCTTGATCAAATGAAAGTTGTGATGACGTATTCAATATTGATTGGAGATCAAGTTATCACTAGTTACGAATTAAAGAGGAATATATTCCTAAGACTTCTTTCAAAACGCATTTCGGACACTATGAGTTTACTGTTTGGCCGTGGGGACAGAAAAATCTCCCAGGGGTATTCACGAGTCCGATGAAAGGGGTGTTCTACGAATACTTGGACAATTTTGTTCAAGTATTCATTGATGACATTTGATATATTCGCGGATGATGGACGAACATGACAAACATTTTCGCTTGGTACTATAGGTTTATGAGAGAACAAATTATACGTGAAACTGTTGAAATTCTCTTTTTACCAATCGAGGGTTCTTTTCTTAGGGCATGTTATCTTTGGTGAAGTTATCATTATGGATCCAATGAAGGTAGAAGGTATTATGCAATGTCCCACACCAACAAACGTACCATAAGTACTTAGCTTCATGGGATTAGAAGGATATTATCGATGGTTTGTCGAAGGTTTTTTGAAGATATCAAACCCGATTATAGAATTGCATAAGAAAAACAAGATGTTTGTATGGATTGAGAAATGCACAGAAGCATTTCGAAGGCTCAAAGAGTTGTTGAAGAAAATGCCAATACTCAAGGTCCCAGTCATGGATGAGGATTTCTTGGTATGCACCGACACATCCAAGGAAGGCTTAGAAGGAGTCTTGATGCAAGATGATCAAGTGATCACTTACATATCAAGAAAGTTAAGAAGGCATGAGGATAACTATGTGATGCACAATTTGGAATTATTGACCATTGTGTATGCCCTGAGAAAGTGGAGACACTACTTGATTGGATGGAAATTTGAACAAAAAAAAGGACCATTGTGGTTTGCAACACATTTTTACACAAAGTGACTTGAATGTGCAGAAAGGGCGTTAGTCAGAATTGCTTAGCGAGTATGATTTGAGATTATCTACATAAAAAGAACAATGAAAACAGTTGTAGATGCATTGAGTTGAAGACCACACATATTTTCGGTGATACCTCCTCAGAAGAATCTTCATGAAAATATTCTAAACGTACAACATGACAATGACTGGTGTAAGGAGGTTACAGAATTGATCAGACAAGACACAATGTTGGTACCAAAATTTGAGGGATTTATTATGGACAATGACGAATTATTGAGATATAATAACATGATTTATGTAACTCCCAATGACGATTTGAGAAGTTTGATCTTAAATGAATATCATAAAGAGGTGTACATGGATCATCCAGGAGTCACAAAGATGAGGGAAGACCCTAAACCCTTATTCGTTTTGAAGGGGATGAAGGCAAACATAGTTAATTATGTGGAGAGATGTCTAGAATGTCAACAGGTGAAGGATGAACATAGACATCCGATAGGATTACTACAACCACACACTATTTTGGGAATTGAAATGGGAAGTCATTTCAATGGACTTATTGTGGGATTATCGCTAATGACAAGGAGGCACAAATTGATTTTCGTGGTAGTTGAAACTTTGATAAAGAGTGCACATTTTATCCCTATGTGTATGATGTATTAGGCACGAGAATTAGCTGTAATTTTTACCAGCAAGATTGTGAGATTGCTTGGTGTACCTGAAAGGATCATATCCGATCTAGGATCGGTGTTTACAAGACGATTTTGGACTAGTTTATAGGAGGCCTTGGGAACCCAACTTAACCTTAGTACAGGTATCACCCGAAGAGAGATGCGCAGAAAAAAGGAACAACCCAATTGTTGGAAGATATGTTGCGTATGTATGGGACATACCAACATAAGCATTGGGAATAGTTCTTTCCAAAGGTAGAGTTGCATACAACAACAACTATCAAAGAACCATTAAGATGATGCCATTTGAGTTTCTTTACAGGGGACTATTTCATATTCCTTTAAGTTCAGATCGACTTGAGGATAGGGTCCTGGTAGGACCAGAAGCAATCCAATAAATGGAAGAGAAAATGATAGCAATAAGACAAGGGATTAAGAAGCACAAAATCAATAGAAGAGTTATGTCGATGCACATCTTGTTGACCGTAATTATTAATTTTTCCTATAGACTAGTCGTTCCTCATTCTTTGAGGTGTTGCACGATGTTTATCTTGGATATGTTGTAACATTATGTTAGTGATCCTACTCATGTGATTGACATGAGTTATTTATGAGTTTTGGACGATGATGTTCTCATGGCATGGACAATTAACATTCTAGACCATCACATTCGACAGCTATGGTGCCAAACAATCGATCATATCAAGGTCTAGTGGGACCATTATAGACCACACTTGACTACCTGGGAGGACGCATATGATATGTGCCAGCGATTTCCATTTGTTTTTATAGCTATAAATTTATATCTGGTCAGATAGTTTATATAATTCACTTACATACTGTGAAACTTCAGGACGAATTTTAAAACAACAGGGTGTGTAAATAACATCTCACTCTTGCGCATGCATGATATGACTTGTTTTTTATAACAATTGCATGCAATTGATCCAATTTAGTGTATGGTTGTCAGTTTCACTTATGGATTCCGATGATAATGCTTATGGATTATTATTTTATGTTATTTCATATCTACGTATAGACAAGTGTTATTGACGGGTTCTTCTGAGTGTGCAGGACACCTGACAGATTGAGGATGCCAATGGCATCGGTGGATCTCCTTGGAATTTGGATTGAGTCAAGCAATGGACTATATATGGATTGCATGTTTTTTTTAATCCATATGTGACATATGATCGGGTATATTATGATGTTGTTTATGATTCGTTAGCATGTTTCGTTGATGGATGCAAGCTAACGATTGCTTTATAATCAGACTCACATTAGGAGTAAAGGGGCCATGCACAACAACCAGATACATATTGAGGAAGAGGTGTGGGAGCAACCCTGCCACAGACTACTAGCATTCTCGTCGTGGCTTGACATGTAGGTTAACAAGCCATGATGTCGTGAGGGCATACTGAAACAATCGCTCATGAACATTCTAAAGGGTGTGCTATAAGGTAGGGTCCTTATTCCTTAGAGGCCCTTAGTCTCCCACAAGGTCTTTTGATGGAGTATTGACTCCAAGAGTTGGACATCTACCAAAATCGGTTAAGGGTGAGTGGCACCCTTGAAGCACACAGTGTGTCTTAAAGGGAATGCTGTGAAAATAAATCATGAAGAAAGGCGAGTGGCACCCTTGGAGCACGTAGTGCATTTTGAAGGGAACGTCATGATTTTAACACAGGAGAGTCAATGAACCTAGGTGCCTAGAAAATAATATTTTAATTGATGTGGTGAGCCTTAAAATAAATGTTGCATGAGTAAACTTTATTAATTATAAAGTTTCCCTTAAAAATTTCTAAGCCTAGTTGAAATTTAAGGTCTAGGTCTAAATAGGCTATGAGGACTAAAAAATATTTAATCAATTAATAAAAAGGGGATGAATAAAAATCAAACAAATATTTAAAGGAGAATTAATTTATCTTAGAATTAATTACTATTATGTGCAAGACATGCTGATTTGGATATTAGACAAAAAGGGGAATTAAATGTAAAAAGGAAGGTGGAACATAGAAAGGAATCTAATCTAGAGAACTTTCATAAATAAATTTCAACTAAGATTTAAGAAAGAAGTCAATCATTAATGGAAAATGAGGGAATAAAGAGACAATGAGGAGTTTTTTTAGGAACACTTTTAGGATGAGTGAATGAAATTGGCAAATTAACTTAATTAATTAAATGAATTCTGATGCAACTAAGGGATCGGGTGACAAGTGTACGGGAGAGGATATTTCCTAATTAAATTTTAATAAAAAGAATTTAACGTGTAATTGGGAGTGCCACTAAGAAGAAATCTATAAAAGTAATGGCAAAGAGGAGGAAGGGAACATGACTGGTATGGGTAAGGTTATGCTGTCAAAATTTCTTTGACTAATATTTCTTGTGGGAGTTGGGATACCCAACTCAAAAAGAGAGTGGTAGGTAGACCTTGCGAGCCGAGTTGGGAGCTAGAATTTTTCTCTGGTTTTGTGTGCGTGGCCCCTTTGCAGCTCAGGGGGATAAGGGGGAATAAAAGTACCCCTAGAGTTGGCTGAGAGGTACCGGTGAAGTCTTCATGGTTAGCAAAAGGGGAGTTGGACAGAGCGCAAGCATAGAGGAACAACTTTAGATTTTTCTCTTTCAGTTAAGGTATATTATTTGAGCATTGCTTGATATTCATAGGAAATGAAATGATGTACTTGTAGGTCAAGGATGTGTGATCCTTGTGAAATATGGGAATTTATGTTATTTGATCATTTTTCCTATAATTTGTTGATGGATGAAAATTTGTATCCACCGAATTTGAATCGTAAAGGAATTACAATGTTGGGTTGTTAATTTCTACTTTTTAAATGTTGTACATAAGATCATATGGTTGAACTTGTACATTGGTTTCCAAGGCTAAATGATTGATTTAAGTTAGCAAATAGAGATGTTTGATCAAACTTCTTGGGTTGATTCTTAATTCATGGTCAAGATTATAGACTCACAGGCATCTAACCCTTAACATGGCTAGATTTTTTTGTCCCCACAGGTTTCGAACCAATGACTTTAACATAACAGAGTGCTTTTAACAACACACTCTTGGGCCTTTAAATTAAAGCCACTTTTCGTTTTTTTTCCTTGGGTGGAAGAAGTGAGTTAGGGAGGGGGCTTTGCCTTGCGATGGACTCCCTAAAATGTCAGGTGAATGCGCCTGCACCATAGGCTAGGTGCTCTCGGTTCGCGATGAATACCCTCCTGCCGGTTGCAACAAAAACGAGGTTGATGAGGTGCAGTGCGCACTCTGTATCCGGGAGTTCTCCCTCCTCTTATCATGTTAGCTGGGGGCATGGGCGTTGCGCACGATGGTGTTCCGTGGGTTCCTCCCATGGTTGGCGTGATTACTGTTGTAGCCTTGGCTCTGGATGTCAAGGGTTGCTCGAAAATTGGAAGTAGCACTTGAATTTCTCTCTGTCCTGTCTTAGGCTCCTTGGGTGGCTAGGCGCGCGTGGGTACAGGGTGACAGCAAAAAATCTCCCACAGATAAGTTATTAGAGTTGGCGGGAAGGACGCCTATCCTCCTCAACCACCGCGGGTTATCTCGGTTTCGAGCTCGCTTGCTTAGCGCGAGCTGCCCCACACACTCCACGCACTCACAGGTCTTCAGGAGAGTCGACCCCGATAATTTAGATCGCTTGTATTGCCACTTGTCATATTTTTTTAGCTTGGCCTCGATGTGGATTAGTAGGAGAGGAGGTCTGTGGTATGCGGTCACGCTAATTTTTGAAAAGACCTGTTGCTTCTCGCTTCATGCCTTCGTTGGATTCCACTACTTCTTCACTATCAGATCCCTTTTTATTTTTTATTTTATAATAAACACACTGTGTGCCCAAACCGTGTCATCAAGTCATTGTTCAACCCTTCTCAGTTGGGTTTAGGTTATAGTTGATAATCCTCATGCTCAGGTACGACGGATTAAGGGTAGCACCGCAAATTGTGGAATTGTTAGCTTATTTCTGAATTCTCTTATTTGGACCTCCTCCACTTAAGTCGCGTCTAAAGTGCTTCTTGGAGGACTTGTTGGAGGATTCCTTTGTGAGTGTTGACCTTAGGATCGATAGAATTTGTATTAACATATTGGTAGTGAGCTCCCTTTTCTTCACTAAGGTGTTGACCGTCCTAAAATATCTTAGAGTATTATGCAAGCACTCTAAAACCCCTCTTTTTCTTGTTATAAACAACACTGTGAAGTTTAAAAGTTACCCCTGTACTATTGAATTCTTAAAGATTGGCTTAAGGAGATTGCATTTCTCTTGGTTCTTATGAATATCCTTGACTCACACTTCATACTTTAAGGGAGGTAGCCTAATCATGCATGGTATTTTGATATTAATGCCTTCCAAGAGAGACCGGTTATTCCTTTACTTATCCTTTAATCTGAGAAGTTAATTTTGTTAACAAGTAGACCCTTCCTTATTCTAACCTTTGGATATAAAATCAATGTATGGATAAGCGCAAGCCTCTAGTCAGGGCTCTCGCCTTTTAAAATTTTTAGGATCTTGAGAGTTCGTGGCTAAGTAAATTGATCTGATTATTTGTTGAGATACTAGAATTGAAATTATTGCGCCTTGAAATAAAAACGAGGTGTGAACGTTTGTGTTTAGATTGCTTGCGCCAACTGAATGGTTGTGTTTAGATTGCTACTTGGAAATAATGGAGAAAGTGCCAGTTGTAAGCGCCAGTTATAAGCACCAGTTATAAGCTTCAGTTGTGAGAGTCAGTTGTAGGCGTGTTAAGAGTCAATTCTTAGTTAAGAGTCTAGTTGTCTTTGGTTTGCATGTAACCGACTCGGGAGAGTCTTTTCCTATATAAAGATGTAATTCGTCTTCATTGAATACATAAGTGAGCGTAGCCTCACCGTGTTGTTTTGCTCGTATATTCTATCTTGGTATCAGAGCGAGAAGGAAAGAGGCGAATCGTTGTGGTCTGTGGTCTGCGAGATTGTTTTGAGGATGACCCAACTGCTGAGTTTTGTGTGGAGCGTCCATGTTCTTGCACGATCTGTTGAAGAGATTGTTGCTCGCTTCCAGCATATGCGTAGAGATTTTGTTGCACAGTTACTACCAACATTTGCAGAGAGAGCAGCTGTTATCGTTTGTTCTGGTCGGGCCCGCGTGAAGGGTATAGTCGCTACTTCCATTAGGAACTTTTGACTGGAAGGAGCCGTCACTATTCATCAACTGTGTATGTTGTTCACACCTGTGTGTTTTCAAGTGGAGCCATAGATATATGCGTGCTTTCTGGCATGAGGAACCAGGGTTGGAGTTTGTTGACTATTGCGTGCTACTGTGATTGCACCGATTAGTGTGTTGCGGTGACCGATTTACTACGTGGAGCATTTACTGTTGAGGGTGCTTGAGTGTTGTCTCTCTGCTGTGTATTTTCCTTTGAGTGGATCTGGTGAGTATTCTTGCATGCATGGAGTTTGGAGCGTGAGTTTGCATGCCATGAGAAAATCGTGGAGTTTTTATATAAAATTCTTTATATATGAGTCTTTATATGAGCTTTATTTTTTAAGAGGTAAAGGTGGAGTTGTGACTTAAGGATCACAAATCCTTTTTAAATAAATTTATATTTTATCTTGGTAAAAGTGGAGTTATAAGTTTTTTTTAAAAGTGGATATTTTGGATATTAAGATGCATGCATGATTTAAGCTGAGAACAAAGATAGATTTGGATTAGTGGATCTGAAGGTAGAGCGATGGACTGCTCAGCACAGGAGAAAACTCGACAGAAAGTTGCATATCCTTGGTGATTTTCCTGCAGAGACTAAATTGCAGAGATGGAGAATCTGTTGGCAGAGACCTACCTCAACGAAGCCAACAAGTTAGATGGCTCAAACTTCACTAACTGGAAATTCAAGATACAGATGCTCATGGAGGGCTATGGTGTCTGGAACATTGCGAAGGGAACTGAACTGAAACCTGATGCGACTGTCGGTGCGACAACAGCACAGATCCAAGACTGGGAGAAGCACGAAAACAAGGCAAAGGTATTGTTGCGCATGTCAGTTAAATATAGCATAATTCCACATATTAGAGACACTACAACTTCTATTGCAACATGGACAAATCTTAAAGCATTATATGAAACTAGAAACACAAATCGAATTTTGTTCCTGAAAACTAAATTGCTAGGCATTAAGATGGATGGAAATGAATCGGTTAGTTCATTTTTGGGTCGCATTAAAGAGGTGAAAGACACGCTAGTAAATATAGGGGAAACTGTGTCCAACACTGATCTAGTGACTATTACCTTAAATGGTATGCTAGAATATTATCATATGTTCATAACAGGTCTTGCAGCAAGGGAGAAACCTCCTACATTTGAAGAACTGACAGGTATTTTGTTGCAAGAGGAAGAGAGGCGCGGGAATCTGAAGCCTCAGAGTAAAGATTTGGCATTGTGGTCAAATAATAGATCTGCGAGAGGGAGATCAGGAGTAAGAGGTAGAGGAGGCAGTTCATGGCAGAGAGGTGGTTCATCGCAGAGAAGACAATCTCCAAATAAAGGTATGCAATCTGATAGGAATGAGTCTAAAAGTTGTTTTTATTGTGGTTGACCTAGACATATGGTTAAAGACTGTCATAAGAAGAAAAGTGATGAGGCTAGGAATAAACCTAGAACACATTCAGGTCATTATGCAGAAAAATCTTCAAATCAAGATCACAGATTATTTATTGCTAGTGATGATATTGATGAACCCCCGAATTTTGACTCACGGGATCTTAGGCTGTTTGTGTCTAACGCTGCTTTATCTGCTGAAACTAATGATTCTGATGCCTGGTTTGTGGATTCTGGAGCATTAGTACATATGACTTGTAATAAAAATTGGTATGCTAATTTTAAAGAAACATAGAATGGTGCCAACATATATCTTGGAGATGACCGCGCTCATCAGATCAAGGGATATGGAGACATTCCTATGACATTGTCGAATGGTATTGTTCGTCACATTCGCAATGTGGTGTATGTGCCAGGAATAAAGAAAAATTTGATCTCTGTGTCCACCATTAC
>ML792175.1:0-32344 GCA_009831015.1 Picea engelmannii | reverse complement strand
TTCCAAAGGAGAATAGGAGGAAATTGGATGCTAAAGCCACTAAATGTATTTTCATTGGGTACTGTTCTGAATTTAAAGCATACAAATTGTTTGATCCTGCTACTCACAAAGTATTTGCAAGTAGATATGTACTTTTCCATGAGAAGGAAGCAGGAAATCATGAGGACAACAGTCATGAGGAATGGCATAGACTTCTTGATGAAGGAGTTAAAGAAGAGCAGCAACAACAACATCCCACACAACAACAACCATCCCCGCAGTGACAGCAACATCCATCCCCGTAGTGACAACAACAGCAACAGCAAGAAGGACTCAGTGATATGGACAATTGCAGCAGTCACAATTCACCTACAGGTGAAGACAGATCTTCACAAAGTGGGGAGGAAGATAATCAGTTGAGAATATCTTCAAGACAGATTCGACTTCTTGAGAGGTATAAAGACTATGCCCTAATGAGTAGCATTTCAAATTTCATAGAACCGATGAATTTTGATGAAGCTAATGAACATGATGAATAGCAAAATGAAATGGAGGAAGAATATGAATCTATAATGAAAAACAATACTTGGGAATTGACTGAATTTCCTAAACATAAGAAGCCCATTGGATGCAAATGGATATACAAACCCAAGTTTAAATCAGATGGTAGTATAGATAAGTATAAGGCTAGACTGGTTGCAAAGGGGTATTCACAAACAGAAGGTATTGATTATGCTGAAGCATTTGCACCAGTAGCTAAATTGAATACTATCAGAATGTTAATCTCTTTAGCTACAAATTATCATTGGAAGTTGCATCAGTTAGATGTTAAATCTGTATTTTTGAATGGTAAGTTAAAGGAAGAGGTTTACCTTACTCAACCTGAAGGGTTTGTTGAAAAGGGGCAAGAACACTTAGTGTGTAAGTTAAAGAAAACATTGTATGGACTAAAAGAGGCACCTAGGTCATGGTATGAGAAGATAGACTCTTTCTTTCTTCAACAGGGTTTTATGAGCAAAAGTGATCCAAATCTGTATACCAAATTTGATGAATAGGGGTATATAGTATTGATTTCATTATATGTTGATGATTTAATAATTACATGAAATGCAGATAAGTTAATTTATGAAATCAAGGAGAAGTTACCAAGGGTATTTGAAATGAAATATCTTGGTGAATTACATTACTGCCTAGGTCTTGAAGTTTGGAGAAATGCAGGCCAAACTTTTGTTTGTCAGAGTAAGTATATCAGAGAAATACTTAAGAGATTTAAAATGGATCAGTGTAAGTCTTCTATTGTTACCATGCAATATAATGTGAAACTATCTTGTGATGATGGTTCGAAGGAGGTGAATGACACTGTGTATAAACAAATGGTGGGTAGTCTGAATTATCTCACCACAACTAGACCTGATATTTCATATTCTGTGAGTGTGTTAAGTCAGTTCATGGCGAAACCTCATGAAAGCCATTAGAATGCAGCAAAGACAGTACTCAGGTATCCAAAAGGTACACTTGATTATGGTATTAAATATATTGATGCATCTGATGTTGAGTTGACAGGTTATTCAAATTCTGATTAGGCTGGCAATCTGGATGATCAAAGATGAACCAATGGATATGCATTCAGCATTGGATCCGGGGTTGTTTCATGGAGCAGTAAAAAGAAACCTACTGTATCTTTGTCTTCTACCGAAGCAGAATATAAAGCCTCGTGTGCAACAAATTGTGAAGTTGTTTGGTTAAGAAGACTTCTTCAAGATGCTGGAGAAGAACGAAAGGAACCTACGATGATCAGAGGTGATAATCAAAGTTCAATCAATATTGCGAAGAATATGATTTTTCATGCAAGGACAAAGCATGTTGAAGCTCAGTATCATTTTGTTCGAGAAAAGTTGTAGACAAATGAAATAACTCTTATGTATTGTAATACTAGTGAAAATGTTGCTTATATTTTCACTAAGCCTCTTGGAAAGATTAAGTTTGAACTGTTTAGGGAGATGTTAGGTGTAGAAGTCAATCCATTCTCCATTGAGGGGGAGACTTGGAAATAATGGAGAAAGTGCCAGTTGTAAGTGCCAGTTATAAACACCAGTTATAAGCTTCAGTTGTGAGAGTCAGTTTTAGGCATGTTAAGAGTCAGTTCTTAGTTAAGAGTCCAATTGTCTTTGGTTTGCATGTAACCGACTCGAGAGAGTCTTTTCCTATATAAAGATGTAATCCATCTTCATTGAATACATAAGTGAGTGTAGCCTCACTGTGTTTGTTTGCATGGTTTATTTTATCTTTTCTTGCGCCAAGTGGTTATGTTAATGCATGTATTATTAAACAGATTCCTTATGTGTAATTCATGATTTAAATTAAGAACCTTTATTGATGTTGAATGATTTAATTAATTGTATTTTCTTACGCCTTGCAAAACAAAATCGATACCTCAAGCATCTGGAATTGTTGATGTGGAAATTATTATTAGAAGCTAGGATCCTTGCGTGCACCAAAAATATATGTAAAGTATGACTGTTTAGAGGTTACAATTATAGCGCACCTTGAATTATAGTGTAAGAACAATTGTTTAAAGTTTGGACTTCTCATGCTACAAAAAGGTGTTGATGTGAAATGATTAAATAATTTGTTCTCTAGCGCCATTGGATAATTGTTGATATCTAAAGGATTGATCGATTATTCGGTGCACAAGCTAATATTTAGAAGATCACCCTTGTGCCTTGGATTATGTTGTAATAAATTAATTAAATTATTGGCATGCTTGAATATTGATGATGAATGATTAATTATGTGATTGTATTTCCTTTGTGCGATGAAAATAAAGTAGACCTTTACTCAAGCACTATAGTTTATGTGGATGCATATTTATTTTAGAGTTATTTAACTTTGCGCAATAAATAAAGTTGATTACATTGTGTTCTATCTTATATCTCGATATGATGGTTTAGTCATTAATTCTCTTGCGCCTTGGAAATTTATTTGATGTATGATTGTTTGAAAGAACACTATTTCCCTTGATTATCGTTGATGTTGTTGATTTAGCTAGTTGGTTTTGGACTTGATTGTGTTAGCGGCATTTACACACCTCTTTGTTCCTCAGAACAGTCGCCAACCCTGAGACCTTAAATAGTTAAAATCAATTGAAAACTAGGCTTGAGCGTTGCTTATGTGTCATGGAGGTCCTAACCATGAAAGATAAGTTGGGCGAGTTGTTCTGTTAAATTTATGTTATATGTTTAATCCTTGTTGTGGTTGTTTTCGTTGATCGTGATGTGATGATGTGCGACGTGATGTATGACTTGTACTGTCTATGCGTCATTATTAAATATGTGAATGCAATGATTATGTGATTTTATTTAATTGTGTTAATGCGTCAACATGCGTATCATATTTATGGTGATGACGCGTCGACCTTGTGTTGTTATTGATTGTTAATGCATTATTATATTTTCTTTTAATAAATTGTATGATGTGTCGATGACATTTCTGTCATGGCAATGATTTAAACTCCTAACACAAATAATAAAAGGGGTAATTTAATTAATGCAAAAGAAATATTACCTATTAACTGTCCCTTGTGGTTGTAATAGCTGGGTTGTTACAACTACGACCACCAAATAAATTTCCAGGTCCTTCCTTTTTTTTATCCAACAAAATGAAGGGATACAACAAACAAAACACTCGCTGTAAATTCCTCTTCTTTCTCTCACAATCTCCTCTTTCAGAATACAATATTTGCGATGATCCATAGTCATAATACAATTCCCTCATAATCAGGCTCCACAACCAATATTATCAATAATAAAAGAAAGGTAAAAGGAAAGGCTTCCAAGGGTAACAGTGAGGATTCAACCTCACAGTCGGGTAAGAAGGACTTGAGTAAAATCAAGTGATCCATGTGCCACAAGTATCAACACTATGTATCACAATGTTCTAAGACGAAGGGGAACGGGAAGACGCGGACGACAAAATCAGTAGAGACATAACTAGATTAGTTTGTAGAAAAGTTTGAGAAGAAATAATAGTGATTGATCTCACGTGAGGTGAGAAGTAATCTCAACTACCAATAAATTTGGATATTACGGTTATGTCATAACACAATCTTATAAAATCAACAATAGAGTGAAGGAGTAATACACATGATACATTAATACTGAGTAGTGAAATAATTTTTCCCAGAGGGTTGGATCACAAAGGACGTTGATGCAAAGACATTTTCTATAGGTTCATAAGTACTTCCATCTAGACATATAGGTGAGTGGAAGACAGAGAACATTTTTATAGAAAAAGGATGAGCTTCCACATATACTGTAAATATTCTATAGTAGGTCATGCAATCAGCATGAGTTTCAACGTAATAGTTGCATATATCACATAGGACAACGTAGGTATCAATGTAACATTCGTTTTGCTATCGTACAAGAACATACAACAAGTTTTCTAGTAGATCAACCAATAAGGTTTTGATGTACTTTGTCTCTTTCTCTATTTGGGCCATTTTCCCAGTAAGGGATACCTTGTAGGCTTTGATATTATTTGAATGACAAGATTAATTGGTGGGAAAAATATCTTCGTGTATTTTTTTTAAATTTTCGTTTCCAGTTTTGCTTCTGCTTGATTTTTTTGAGTTCAATATTCCAACAATGTATTTTTGTTTTGTGAGCCACTAATCTGGTTTTTAGTGAGGAAATCAATAGAATACATCATACCTTGATTCCAGAGAAGGGATTTCAACAAACCCTTCATCAATTTATGCGTTTAAATTTTTTGGTTGTGGGTTTGGGTGTTGTGTGTCTTCCTCTAGTTGTGTCAGCTTTTGGTTGTGTGTAGGATCCATCTTAATTAATCTGCCACAATTTGATAATGGAGTTTTTATAAATTAAGTTGATTTTTAAAATTAACCTAGAAATTTATAAAATACTAGAAATTAAATAGTTTAGGAAATGAAAAAAAATTAAAATTAATTGAGAATAAATACATGGCTTTCCTCTGAGATGACATTTGGATCCTTTGGACACTTTTTCCATGAATCCCCTCGCTTCAATTCACTCAATCCTTTGTTAAAAACGTGGTGTGGTGGTCGAATGGGACAACAAAATGGTCATCGTCCTTTTTAATCGGGCCTAAGGGGAGCATACATGTATTCCTAAGAACACAAATATTTTCTTAGGAATTTGCATGTGTTATTGCCTACGATCCTATGTGGAATTGTGGCTTGGAGTTCGGGGCTTATCAAACCTATCACATCACGAATGCATGCATGCTTGTAGGAACGTGTGTGTTTTCGTAGGAATACACATACGTTCTTCTATGACTACATTAATGCTCACCTCATTGCAACCTCTTTATCCATCAACATCATGGACATGACTTGAAATAACACACTTGTAGCCTCCATAGTTTGGGTTTTGATACACATTCATTTTTTTCATAAATGCATCCCTACAAAACATAATCAACCATTATTGTAATTTTTGAGGGGAGAAACACTTAGTACCTACAACCAAAGAGAAATGATAAACATATTTTTTTATCTGGAAGAATTGATAACTAGGGTGGGCTCATACTCATGTGACATCAGATTGATTC
Source organism: Picea engelmannii (assembly GCA_009831015.1). Taxonomy (NCBI): domain Eukaryota; kingdom Viridiplantae; phylum Streptophyta; class Pinopsida; order Pinales; family Pinaceae; genus Picea; species Picea engelmannii. The sequence goes on along the minus strand of ML792175.1, from coordinate 26,773 downwards.
CCACCACTACCACTAAAACCTTCAGGCATATCCACATTTCCTCACATGTAGTACACAAGACCAATCAAGATTTAAACTAGTGACATCGCAAGGAGTTCCTTAAAAGTTCACTCTATCTGCTAAAAAATCTAAACCTCAGGGGAGAAATGATAACCATAATAAGAGTTAGAGACATAATTTACTTTTAATAGATTTGCATTAAGAAAAACATCTAGATTTTTCTAGAAAAATCTCTTACATCTATATATGATTTAAACAAAAAGGAATTATATAGAGAACAAGAGAAATGTGTATATTTTCCTTATACAAAAGGAGAATATAGTTTTTTATTTTCATATTCTTATTTAAAAGATAATAAAAATAATTTTTTATATACAAAATAAATTATATATATAATATATAGTTATATGTATGTGAGATATGAAATATTGTAAATCACATACACATATATTGTGTGAAAGCTGACATCATCGATCAAGTAGGTTTTACAAAAAGTCTAGGTTTCTATCGTAGGTTTCTTTATGGTTTTGTGTGAAAGCTGACATCATCGATCAAGTAGGTTTTACAAAAAGTCTAGGTTTCTATCGTAGGTTTCTTTATGGTTTTGTTAGAATGGAAAACCTTTTGGGTGGCCAACAAATTTTTAATAACTTTTATTATTATAAAAATAAAAATAAAACATACTTAAATAAATTTTATTTATTTGTAATATATTGCATTACAAAGGATATATGATGATCAATTTTAGTTTTTAAATAAATTTTAAATATGCAACATATTTACTAAAATTTTATTTAAATGGGAAAGAATTTTTTTTCCAACTTCTTATATTCATGTAACAAATTCAATTTTCATGCATACTTGTAGGATATTAGACATGGTTATAAATTCCCTCTTTTGATATATCTAAATATTTTTCATGTATTAGCTTTAGACATGGTTATAAATCCCTTTTTTTCATATAACTAATTATTTTGCACGTAACCATTCAATTAAATAACATTAACTAGTTTGATCTTTATTTTATTTTATGACGTAAAACCACTTATAGTATATAAGATTGCAATTTTTCAGAGATGATTTTAGAAATGGAATGTATATGAGAAATTAATTAACTTAAAATAACATATAAATTAAAATAAATTTATTATTAGAAAAATGAATAACATATAAATTAAAATAAATTTATTATTAGAAAAATGAATGACATATAAATTAAAATAAATTTATTATTAGAAAAATGTGAGTGGACGAAGTTTCTAAAACAAAAATGAAAACTAAGATTTTGACAAAATTGAACATGTTGACAAAATTGAAGATTTTGAAAAATCTAAATACATAATTTTAATAATCCATTTAGATTGGTATAGCATATGAAGAACTAAATCAAACAAAAAGAACCACTTGTAAATGGAAAAACGTGAAAATTTATTGCGCCTACAAAATCACCTTGAAATTTAAATTGAAAATCCCCTATTGCTAATGACATGGAAAAGAGGCAATCCATGTAGAATTCGATATGATGACTCAGTTGTTGACGATAATTCTAGATGTATGCAATGCTGATGTTTCGTAATACTACTAGTCAATTTTTCTTTCACATGATGATATGGTAATTATAGTATTGTTGATGTGGCAAGGTACACACTTATGAATTAGTGATGATTGTATGTTATTGTTGATTTGGTAGTTGCATGTTTTAAGAACTAGTTGATTTTTAAGAGGTAATGTGATATGGAAAATTGTTGTTGCACTAGTGATATGGTGGAGGGGTGCTTAAACAAATGGAGAGGGTGATGATATAGACTTTGGAAGACCAATAACTAATAGAGGAAGGAATAAGCAAACATAGTGGGTGTCTTTGCAATGGAGTGGGAAAAAAATAAGAATAGATCTAAATTCGGTGCAACTAATTAGACAATGTGGAGTACCTACAAACATTAGTGGAGGAAATCATGTTGATAGTGGGTTTCAAGAGGTACCACATGGCTAATCCTAAACCATCAGTGTGGGAGTTATATCCATGACTGGTTGTTGGAGAAATCAACTAAGAAGATGGTGGTAGGTGTATTGAAGCATAGGTTACACTTGTATTATAACACACTTAGTGTGGTTAATAAGGGACAATTTATCCATGACAAGTGGAATAGTATGTACAATATTTATAAGATATAATAGAATCAATATAAATGTAACACTCATACTTTACATAACTAACAACGCTTACGAATAATAGTCATAAGTGAATATGCATAATATATGTAAGACTCTAGTGTAACTTGAGGTATAAGGATCATAATTGTTGTGATACTAGAACCTACTTCGTTTAACTATTCAAAATAGCGAATTTCCATATCTAATAATAATGGTAAAACTAGTGATAGAGTAAAGTATCAACATGTAGAAAGAGATCTTCCAATTTTTACTAAATACACGTAACAAGATGAAAATATTAGGTAATATTGAAGGACCAGGATATTGAAACTATGCTTAGCTTAACCATCATTAATGAAATTGACCTTTATAGTAGTCTATGTTTTCCCTTATTACATGTATTTAAGTAGTAATCTCTATGAGTGCCATGATGCTATGCAAAGGAGCTAACATATGACTATGTTTTCCCTTATTACATGTAGTTAAGTAATAATCTCTATGAATGTCATGATGCTATAAAAAAGAGATAGCATACATGATTTGATTAAGTAATTACACTCATGGAATACTACTTATAAGTCACCTATGACGTATAAGATCAAAGTAGTGAATGGTTACCATTGGAATGCACATATATATTACAGTAATCAAAAGGATATTGTAAAAGTAATCTTTACTATAAGGTTTGTATGGTTATACTAGTAGTGCCAACTTATAGGGGAGTTGCATCTTAATTACCAAGAGTGAACCCTCCACAATTTACTTGATATATGACTTCTTCAAGAAGACAAGGCCACCAATCCTAAAACAATTGAAATCCACTAGCAACTTCCCCAATATGTTATTTTAGTAAAAAGGATAAGAATCCTTATTTAGTAAAACCCAAAAAGGAAGAAACATCCATCTTTTCATTTTAAGTTTAGATGTTCATCTTATATCCTAATTTATCAAGAATCAATAAAAATAAAATCCATAAAATATAATATTTTTTCTCAAATTTATTATTATAAAAGAATTTTAAACCTCAAAAAATTTAATACTTCTTAATTTTAAATAAATTTAAATTTAAAATAAAAATATGTTAATTATAAAAAATAACATTTAATATACTCAATATAATATAAATTTACAACTTAAATAATACTATTATCATATTACATATATAAATAAATAAAATAGATTAATATATATTAACTTAAATGAAACTTAATTTACATATATATAAATAGATAAAATAGATTAATATATACTATCTTAAATGAAACTTAATTTAGAATTTAGTAAAAAAATATTATATGTATGAGAATCTCTTTTATTTTTATTTTTAAAGAAATTATAACACATTAGATGTAATGTGTTATAATAACATATTACATGTAATGTGTTATTTATGGTTAGAAGTTTAATAATCTTAAAGCTCAATAAACTTGAAGCTTAAATGAAACTTAATTTCAAATTTATTAGATAAATATTATATATATATATATAAGAATTTCTTCTATTTTCAAAGAAATTGTTAAAAGTTTAATATTTTTATAGCTCAATAAAATTAAAGTTAATAGATTTGAATAAAATTAAAGTTAATAGACTTGATTTTAAACTAGTTTAACATGATATCAAAAAAATTGTTAAAAATTTAATATCCTTAAAGCTCAATAAATGTGAAGATTAATAAACTTTATCTTAAACTAGTTTAAGATCAAGTCTATTAACTTTCAAGTTTATTGAGCTAAATTTGAAGCTTAATAGACTTGATCAAGATGATATAAAAAAAATTGTTAAAAATTTAATATCCTTAAAGCTCAACACTTGAAGGTTAATAAATTTGATCTTAAACTAGTCTAATATGATATGAGAACATATATATTTGCAAACCTCCACCACAGAAACAGGAGTCATTTTAAATAAAAAGATGTAAACACTTTACATGTTTTATTATATATTTGGATTATAAAAATTATGTTTAATATTAATTTAATATTAATTAAATATTATTTATATATTTAATTAAATATTAAAAAAATATTAAAAAAAAATATATGAGATTTAAAATTATTTATTTATTTTTATTGATAACAATAATTTTAAATTATATTGAAAATCAAACATAAAAAGTTAATATTAAAGATGAATACTATCATTTATGAAACTAAACACAATAATGTGAGGCAACAACTTATAGGAACCTGTCACCCTAATTTTATACATAAAACCAAAAACTAAATAATACGTAAATGCGATTATCATTTCTTACAAAGCATCGCCCAAAGTAGAATTTACGTACATATGATATGTGCCCTCCAAAAATTCTCACGCCTCAGAAAATTATATCATGTCTTAGTTTATATCGTGTCATATATCACTATATTTGCGATAAAATCTGCCCCCCTCCGGTTTTCGAGAATCCATGAAGAACTGTCAAAATCGCAAACGCTCCTTCTCTCTCCATCTTTTCCGTTATACCACAACAGCATAAGTATCGGTTGGGAGTTTTCATCGGATTTAGAAGCCTCTTTCGCTTTTCTTCATTTCATCTGATTTAGAAGCCTCTTTCGCTCTTCCTGATTTGCGATTGTGTTGCATGAAGTTGTCCAAGTAATGGAGGAGATAAAGCAGGAGCTGGTGGAAGCAGGAGTTATCGGACGCGTTGTCGACGATTTCAATTCTCATATAAAGATGAATATATTCTACGGCGATAAACGAATCAGCTTAGGTGAGGAACTATCGCTTTCTGAAGCGCGATGCAGACCATATCGTATTGAATACAATTTCGATCCAGATCGTCGTGAGTTAGAGGAATTGTTCAAGAACCAAACAGTAACAACACTGGTAAATTTAATTGCTATTTCGTCATAATTATTCCCCAATATTTATTTATATATTGATATTTGGTCAATTGAAATTCGATTTTTACCGTTTTCGTAAATTCATAATCAGATTATGACCGATCCTGACGCTCCCAACGGCGAGTATTTGCACTGGTACGTTATAATCATATGAACTCTGATCAAATTTGCAATAATGTAATACTGGAATCCTTTAAATAATTTCCTAATAACAGTATTAATCCTACGTTTTACAGGCTGGCTACATATTTCTTTACCACCATTGGTGAAGGTATCATGATTGTCTTTCATTCTTTGAACCCGAAATCGATCAAGTGAATGCCTGGTAACGCTAACCGTAATTATCGATATATTTCTTTCTTTTTTTTTGCAAGATTAGCACCATCAGGCTTCCGGCAGGAACTGGTTGCGTATGAACGTCCGAGATCCATGAATACACGCATGATAGTTTTCACAGCGTTTAGATCAAACGAAGCCCCCAATTATGTGCCCAACTCGCGGGAGAACTTCAGTACCAGAGTTTTTGCAAATACTAATCGACTTGGACCTCCGTTGGCTGCTGCTTTTTTCAAAATAAAAGATGAGGAGGAGGAGGCGGCGGCTCAGAGTGATGTTGAGGACCCTGAGGACCCACCCATGTAGCACTGCGCGGCCGTATAGCAAGCGGGAAGAGAACGAGGATGAATCAACCAGTAAGCGGAAAAGGTTGAAGAAAATTTAATAGCCGTGACCATTTTCGATATACAAGAACATTGTTGTTATTGACTACTATATGTTATATATGTTATGGTAAATATATGAGAATAATAAGACACCAATTTTCTATATACAATATCTTTTGTTATATGAGTACCGTTTCATATCGTGAATACATTACACTGTGATGGATGTTTTTTTTTTTCTATTTTCCATGTCATGCATGTTGGTATTTCATTTAATCAAACTATTTCCTAATGCACGTTGGTATTTCATTTAATCAAACTATTTCCTAATGCATGTTGGGATTTCATTTAATCAAACTATTTCCTCACATTAATGGAAAGAAATAAATTCGATATACGAAAGAATCGAATGATATGGTGTTCGGCGCCCTCACCCTCATTAAATAGGCCACCTCTCAATATATCAAAGGGCGGCACGGCAGTGTTAGTTATAACTTCAAAACAGTTTGACTGTACATTGTGAGTTTTTCTGGTCAGCTGTACTGGTTGTTAGAATTTGGTTTCGATTTCTTCATTGGTTAGCTGTTGTTAGGATTTGGTTTTGATTTCTTGATTTGGTGGTTTTGTTTCCCTTTATAACTTTAAACTATCAATTAATACAATTGTGCTACGCACTTAACTTTACAATTGTGCTCTGCACTTTCAGTAGTACAAACAGAAGCTCCTTAGTTTATTTTCTTCTTGGTTTATTGTTTTGTCACGGTATCAGAGGGCAAACAGAACCTCCTACAATCTCAACAAGAAATCGAGACATTCAGTAGTACAACATAAATACTATGACGAAAACAAAAATAGACCATGGGCCATGATTATTATCATTATTAACGGACTCTCACCGTTTTAAGCAAGAAAATAATTGTGTAATCTCTTGATGTATTTAAACTAGTACAGCCTAACTCGCGGTTGAGAACCCTGAAACCCTGGTTAAGAACACATGTCATAAAATGTCTGTGGTAATTTGTAATCCGTCTGTGGTAATATAAAACGTTTGGCTGCACGGTTTAATTCTATTTAATCATTTAAATGTGGCAATTACATATCTTTACAGTAATTTTTTAATGTGATTAGGTAAATGTTAAAAAGTAAACATGTTAACGGTTTTGGAGGACGACTAAGAATATGCCAGCATCTTCAATGCATAACCATCAGATTAGGGTTTAAGGTTAAATAAGATTAAATGATCATTAATTGTGCCCATTGTCAATAGGTGTAAGTTGTACCCATTGTCAATAAGTGTACTGCTTAAAGATTTATTTATATCATCATAAAATCTTGTTGCATCCCATTTCGATGTAACGACTTATATTTAATGTTTAGATGTATATTTTAATAAATATATTTAATATTTTAATACTTAATACTTGTATCGACGCTCTTTTACGTTAATACAAATGTTTGAAATATGTGATTGGATATGCACCCTCATTCTCCTTGTAAAGAAAGCGTTATTTCGTTATGTAACAAAAGCATTTTTTTCTTGTATCGTTGCTTTACATGTCTTTGGAAAGAACATTCTACATGCTTCTTTGGAAAGAACATTCTACATGCTTTACATGTCTTTTTAGATAACGATACAGTTAGATTCTCCTAGACTCAACCAACCATGCATGTGGGAATGGGTTCATTGCTGCAAGACAAGCATTTTTTCTGGTATCGTTGCTTTACATGTGATTGGATAACCTGTGCTTTTTCCTCATGAATAGGCCAACTGCTTGGGGTTTGGGAATCTGAATTGCTTTTGTGGTGATTTAATCGACAGATTACATTCATTTCGGAGAGTTCAGTAGTCAGGTTTTCCGAAATCGTTTTCATCTGTCCGACTGACCATCACCCGAAAATTTAACTAATTTGATCAGTATTGGTATATAACTAATTCTATGCTTGATTGAGACGTAGACTAGCAAGATTGTATGAAACTGAAGGGTATGTTCACCCTAGTAGAGAAGAAAAGTTCACAGAGGCTCTATTCGTGGACATTTGTAAGTCTCATGAGAATTAACAGAACACCTTTTGCGCTCAGAGTTTGAAGCTTTCTATGTTTTTATTGAAAACAGATCTGCGGAATAGAAAAAACGAATTGCTACAAAACAGAAAACGCAGAAAATGAATTTGCAGCAAAACAGAAAACGAATTGACAGAGCCGCAGAAGATAATGCATAAACACCACRCTTTGATYTCRTTATTGRAWTGTGAATTTAAAGGAAATTACATGCATGAAATGCTTCGTAAATAAYGAAGCRTCTAACTCAGCTAACTCGGAGATAAAAACAAGAAACCAACAACTGAAAGTTAACTACATCAATCACGCAGAATCGCGGAGCTAATCGGGGAGAAAATAATGGAGAAAATCGTGGAGCAGATTGCTCTCAACTTATTCGACTAACATTTATGGCTATGTCTTCCGGTCTTTGAATGTGTGTTTGAATTGTTGCGTCCATAAGTTACTGTGTCTAAGTATTCATGTCTGAAGTAGTAGAGCTTGTAGTATTCTCGGTATTAAGTGTTTAGTTTAGAGCTTGTGGCACTCTCGATATTAAGTGTTTAGTTTAAGAAATTTTTAAGGGATTGTAAAATCTTATATGGTATTTAAGAAATTTGTAATGGATTTTAAAATGCCATATGGTATCATAGCAATTGACATTATTCTGTGAAAGAACGTTTGTAATCTAGAGGGGTTGGATCCTGACTACATCAGTCATTCATGACATGGATTCTCGAAGCATGGAAGGGTTTCTCATGTAGAATTTGTATGTGATACAACAAGTAGAAATAATAGTAATTATTATTAGTGATGGATTTGTTAGGCATGGAAATCCTATAATCCTCCCATGGCCAACAATGTTAAACCTATGTCAAACTACAAGGTTTAACAGCAAGCCAGCAAAGTGTTGAAATTTGATGGATGGAATATAAGTAGGGTTATCTATTCCATTGTATTCCTTTATCTTCACTGCAGCCGAATTTGTTGTGACTCTTCACTGTCGATCCTTCTAAGTACATTCCCAGGTGCCATCTTTTCTCTGGTCACCAAGGATACAAGAAAAGTGAAAAGTGTTTGACCAAATTTATTTGCTACAAATGTTTGAAGAAAGATCTAAATGAAAAATGTTGAATGAAAATAATTATACCCTAAACTATATAGGGAAAGCTTTCACCTCATAGGATTGGGAAAACATTTTTAGGTGGAAACTTTACTTTTTATAAGAAAGTTCTGACAATTACGTGGTTGAACTAATGTGTTTAATGAAAATAATTATATCCTAAACTATATAGGGAAAGCTTTCGCCTAATAGGGTTGGGAAAACAAAACATTTTTAAGGGGAAACTTTACTTTTTATAAACAAGTTTTGACAATTACTTGGTTGAACTAATGTACAAATTTGTAGGGAATCTTGTTAGAATAGTGGACATTTTTGTTTTAAAAAGAATAATAATGAATAAACATTCTCTATTATAAAATTAGAATATTTAAAAAATTCATTATTTTGATATATGAAAAAAATTCATTGTTTTGATATATGGAAAAGTTTTAGGAATCTTCATCCTTACAACTTATATATTTTTTTTTTTTTAAAAGATGATTCAAAACAAAATTTATTATTCAATTGATTTAAATTCTTCTCTATTTCTTATACAATGGACAATCATAGGAGGTGACAATGTTCGAAGGAAAATCATAAGAGGTCTCAATGTTTGAGGTTTCCAGGATAGAGATTATTGACGTATGCTCATTCTATAAGTCATCTTAGGTTATTTTTTGATTAAATGAATTGTGTCTTTGTACATCTAACTTGTACAATTGGATATATTTAATTTGGATGAAACACTAAGAAGTATATCTATTCTTAATATATATTTTTGTCATTTGTTAATTAAATGGACTCTGTCTTTATACATTTAACTTGTACAATTGGATATATTTAATTGGATGAAGCACTAAGAGGCATATCTATTCTTAATATATTTTTTTATTGTTGAATTTTTTAACAATGTGGATTATCAAAAAAAAATTCAAATGTTATTTTGTTTTGGGAAGATTATGTCTTATTTGTTTTCCCATGGTTACTAAATTTTGATCTTCATAGTATGTATTACCAAAATGTTGATTTTTGTTTTCTTTCCAAAACTATATCTAATTTATTTATTAGTTTTTTAAAATATCATCAATACATTGAAAACTACATTAATAATATCTTGAGTGGATATAGTACATTGAAAACTACACTAAGAATATCTTGAGTGGATTTAGTTGGTTCTGTTATATATGTGTTGGTATTATTATGAGCAAGAATCAATTGGATAAGTGATACTATAGAAACAACATTTTAGATATGTTAATGTTATTAATTATGAGAAGATATTTTTTGATAATTTGTGATGTTCATTATGCCAACAAGTAATGCATCTTTAGGATTTATTTCTATAAGTGCAAGCTCATTCTAAAAACAAGAAAATACATAAAGAAAAACACTCACATTATTGTGATAAACTATCTTTAAATAATGCAGATAATCATCTCGAACAAAGTAACCCTAAAACAAGGATAACAATGTCTATATAAAAGTGGTAATTCAAGAATCAAATATCTTCTGAAAGATGGAGAAGAGAAAAACTATGGAGCCTTCATCCTTAAGGGAGGTAGTTGTTACACATTATTTTGGTCACCCCTGTGATCAACTGACGATATATACATAACTCAGTTCTATGTTCCCTAAAGTTACTAAAATGAGATTTTATCCATGAAGAAGTGAATCATCTTTCTTTTCTTAAAAACAATATCAAAGGAGATCGTCAAACCCTGCTAAATGCTTGGGATGCGATGATGATTGATCATCCCATTCTACACCAAACTTGGACTACGGTGTCACCGTAGGCTGCTTGTGCATAGGATGTGACGATGCTCAAACAAGAGAAAAAAGTGAAATTCACGAAAGTTCTAGAAGGGAATATTCTAGAAGATGAGGTGGCCTCTGATCGGTTTGAATCTTACTCACTTCTCTAATTTAGTGGGATCATTCTAATCTCCTCATCCTTTCCTCTTTCACCCTATATAAAGAGATATCTCTCATGGGAAAGACTAGGATTGCTTATGCATGGAGAATTATGTTGAAGATTGTACTTGTGATAGCTTTTCTTTATCTTTCCAAGTCATGTTGTGAATGCTCTTCATCAAAAGAATTGGAGTAAAGGTGTGTGTGTGTTGAAACAAAGGGCCATTGGAAAGGACCTTGCAACATCAAGGCACGAGTTGTATTCTCAACTTTAATTCAATATAATGCAGCAATACATTTCTTCCCTATAAAGGTGTCTCCACTTTTATTGTATAACTCATTGATCTTACACATAGAATTCATTGGAATATATATCCTTGTTATCTATGTTTGTCGGTTCGTTCTTATTAACAGGTTCAACATCCCAAAAATCCAAAGATGGAGAAAGGATGAAACTAGAGAGGATAAAACGTTGTTTAAATTATATGTCATTTGTCCCTCTGTGAACTAGTTTATATTACAATGAAATCTAAGGAGAAACTTGTATTATGTCCTCTTTTGTTTTAGATTCTTCTTGAAATTAGGGAGATTGGTTTGTCTCTGAATTTATGGATTTGTTCGATAAAAAAATTGGTGAATCCACTACGGAACGTCCTCTTTTGGTCTTTGATTCCTTTTTTTCTTTTATCCTTCCTAGTTTTGGTCAATTTCATTCTCTGAGTCTTGGGGTGATCCATATTGACTCCCTGGTTCTGAAAGTTCATTGAGAAACTCTATCCTCTTTGCAATGCTTCCTTGTTTTCAGTCATCGTCACACCCTGCTTGTGAAAACCAGAGTGACGATGTTGCACTGTGTTTTTCCCTTTTCCTGCGACGATCCTTGATCGTTGCACTATGCTCTTCTACAACCCGCGATGATTCCTGTAGATGTTTCTGGAGTGACAATCAATTTTTTTCTCCTTGCCCAGATTTTTCATTACTCCTTGGGGTGAATTTTTAGTCTTGGTGAATGATTATTGTCATCCTGGTTTGCATCTTTTAGCCTAAATTTGATTGTTTCTCAAGTGTTGAGAGTATTTTTCATAAGCTTCATAGTTTTATATTTCACTTATTATTGCAGGGGTATAATCTCAAGGCTTCATCTGTGAGTGCTTGCTATATAAGTTGTTGTATGTATTTTGAGTTTTAGGTTGTTGATGATTGGAAAATGATTTTTGATTACATTAGACAAATATTTTTTCTTACTTTCTCATTTTTTGGTTGTACTATAAGTTTAGTTTGGGAAATAATGTTGTGAGTGCATGTATCTTCTTGGACAACTCTTTATTTTTTGACTTAGATCTTTATTTTTATTTGAAAAGGAACTTGGACTGAATTGTGTTCCTATATTAGTAGTCTTTACAAGAAATTTTTGCATTCAAATATTTCCAAAAGAGAAAATTGGAAAATTTAGTAGCTTTAATTGTTTGGCATCAATATCATTCAAAGATTGAAGAAATTATGTTTTGTAACTTGTTGTATTCTAGAAAAAGAAACCTTCTCCCTTACGTAATTAGAGTTCACTGAATGAAAATATTGCATCTCATCTCTCTTTTCATTTTGTTGGGTCAAGGTCAAATTCTTCATCAGTTTCATCTTTGTTTCCCTTTTTGAGTAAGCAACAACCATTAAAATTCAGCGTAATTTTAAAATCTCTCTATAAACTTTTATTTTCTAGAAATTTTATACACCAACATTAGTTAGGGATAACACTTTGGAATAGGTTGTGAGGCACACTCTCCAAAGCATCAAAACAAAAAATAATATCTTGTGATAGGAAGAGTTCAATCCACTTGCCACATTTTGTCCTGGGAATCCCTTCTAACAAAAGGGTCAATCACAAGGTCGCATTAGGGTCGGAAGAATTACACACCATGATTTGTTGGTATTAGTGTATATATTGAACATATTACTGAGGGTCACTTCAGAATAAAATCATGTGCGGATGTTGTCGAGGTGATTTTGGGCTTAGATACCCTGCCCTTGCACATGGATCGGATTGTTGACTACTTTTCCAGACATCATTGGCGTAATTGGTAAACTTAGTGGCCTATATATTTAGATTCTTTACACAAGGTGACTATGGAGGGGCAAGTTTTCACGGTACCTAGAATAGATGTTGGCCAAACTCACTTGGACTCCTTGGAGGGGATGTTGAAAATTATGTGTGGGAGCTTGCACCAGGGTGTAACTCTATTAAGAAGGTCATCAATGTAAATTTTCCATTCACTTTATCCCAACTTCTTCTTGTATTGATTTTGTGACATTGGATTTCATCACCAACTAGCAACTTTGAAATAAGAAGGTTTGTTTGTGTGCTTGATATCTAGATTTTGTTAGTGGAGTGTTGTTTGTTTATCTAGTTGGACATATATTTATCTCATTATTTATTCTTTGTGGAAAACATCAACCCTCGTCGTTCACGTAGGATGCAAGGGTTACCTCTAAAAGAGTTGAAATAATATGCTCGTTTTCTTCCTAATTCACCAGAGGGTCCTTCTTCTGAAGGAGCAGTCAACAACGATGTGCCCTTTGAGATCAAAAGTTATACTCCATTAGTAGAATCAACACTTCCTGTAAATCCATTATTGAGTGTTATACAAGATCCACTTTTTCTCTGAATAAACTCTTTGGGAGACATTGTTGTTGAAGACTACACTCAAATACCTACTAGACCTTACGCAGAGTCTGGTGTGGATGATCCACCTTTTCAGAGTGAATAATTTAGAACTCCAATTCATACTATTGGAATTTTTAATCCTAGCTCAGTCCCCATCCATTCTTTTTATAGGACTTCATCAGGACACGATATTTTTGACAAAATGCGGATGAGTTCAAATCAACCTATGTCATCACATACACTCATTACTTCTATTGATTATACAATACCTTTAGATCATTTTACTGGCACGAAAAGTATGTTGTTAGAAGTTCATACCCGTTGTTGGTTGGTCCAGCTCACTAGCTCTACCACGGTCTGACAAGTTACACATGTTTCTGTCAGAAGTACAGTCACAACTCAAGCTCCTATTGGAACACCACTTCCTACTAGATCAAATCCATCACTTTCACCTAGGTATAACTCTCTTAATACTTCTATTGAAAATCCTACCTAGGGTCCCTCCATTGGATGCAATCTTTTTGTTCCACCTGGGTATATTGCTCCTAGCGGTTTTGTTCCCACACCTACCCAGGTTCTATCTGGAGGGCCTAACGTTCCTCCACCACCTAGAGACTTATCTAATCGTCCTGGCCCAAGTAGCTCAAATCAAATTGGAGGCACCAGTCATTCTACCACTTCTATTCTTCAAATTCCTATTTGAGGTCAAACTCAATTTGGGGTACAACCCCAAGTTGGGGGTCATAACCCACTTTATGGATAGAATATACGTGGATCACAAAATCAACCTTGGAATTTTTCTTTCCAAGGAAATTAGCAAATGCTTGGGGGTAAAAATCCTCAATTAAACTTGTTTATGCCCCCTAATCTTGGGAAACCATATCTAGGCTCTGTAAATCCTACCTGGGGTCAATATTTTCAGTCTAATGCTCCTTTCCAAGGTAGCATACCAAATCAACCTACACATATTGGCTACTTGACTCAAAATCCTCCACAACCGAATTTGGCAGGACACTTTAACTTTCTATAGACTGCTTATGGTCCTACTGGTATACCTATGGGATTGCCTCCTCAAAATTACCAGTTTCCTCAAGTGAACAAACAATTATCATTTCTAGATCCTTTGGATTTACCTGATTTGTCTAGGATTTTGAATGATCCTATTGTGCATACTCCTTATTGGTCATTCATACATACCAAATTACCATCATACATTCCTAATATTGGCGGTCGATCGGGAGAAGACCCAAACAATCACGTCATCAAATTTCATCTTTGATGTTCATCCAAATCCGTGATGGATGAATCCATTCAATTATGTCTTTTTCAACAAATTCTTACCGGTTCAACAACCAAATGGTATATCGAATTGCCACAAGGATTCTTCAATGATTTCAATACCTTAGTTATGGCCTTCTTAACGCATTACCAATTATTGATATGATATGATACAAGAACCGAGATTTTGATTTCATTTAAAAAATCATCTTCTACTCAAATTTCTGATTATATTCACGAGTGGAGGAGGAGAAGACGATTAATCAAAGTTCTCCTTCCTGGTCAATTATTGCCTCAGTGGTTTACAAAATCACTCATCGTTCCTATATCCCGTGATGTTTCCATAGGTGGTTTCATAATTGAAGAGAAGGATATTTGTTGTTCTCAATACTTGGATCTGGTTTATTCAAAAATGGGCATGCTATATGAATTGATCCCTCATGCTCCTCGCCCATATACAAATCCAAGCCCAATGCCTCCAGTAGCTTCTCATGTTGTTGATGGTGTGATTGAAAGTTTTCATGTTGAGACTCATTCTAAATAAGACAATCATTCCAATTCCAAATATACTAATGCTAATGTATAAAATGTTACTCCTCTGACTCCTTATCCTGGTAAAACATTTGAGGTTAATACGGTCCAGTCTACACCTACCGGTAAAAATAAAAATAAAAATAAAGGTAAGGATAAGAATACAGAGGATAAAAATAATAATTAGCAATCCGATAAACCCAATACTAAGCCTGTTGATGATAAATAAAAGATACAACCTTGTTATCCTTGCCTTATCTGTGGTGAGAACCATTATATGAAAGATTGTCCAAGACGTGCTGAGGCTACTAAGTTCCGGCAAGGGATCGGGATGCCTCCTACAAATGTCATTTTGTCAGAACCTTTTCCTTCTCAACAACAGGCCCAATTGGTTATTCACGACCAACCTTCTTCGTCTACCACATCTTGTGTACTTATGTGTATTGGTGACTCCATGAAGAACGAAGTTGTAGTCACTACTTGAGCCAAATATTATTCTCCTTCTAAAGAGAAAGTTGATTATTTACCACCTCCATTGGTTCAACCTCCTCCATCGACTTCACCTCCCAACAATTTTCTTCATCTCGAATGAATAAGTCTAGACAAAGTTCTTCGTCCACTTCCGAAGGGCATCATTCATAAGTCAACATTTAACCCCCATGCACGTCTCGCTCAAAACTATAGTATTGTAGAAGATCTTGCACATGCACCTTCTGTGATGTCGACTCTCAAAGTCCTTCAAAGTTGTCCTACGCAACGAAAGGCAGTGTTAAAGGCTATTGGTGGAATCGATCCTATCGATACGAATTTGATAATTTTTTATTTGGAAGATCATATTCCAAGTCTCCCTCATCAATTAGCATTTCAAATACAAGTCATTATGGAAAACAAGAATGTTTGTAGAATAGTTGTTGATGAAGGATATTTGACTTGCTTTATGTTCGTTACTTGTTGGAAATACATTGGCTCTCCTAACCTTACTGAGTCAAACATTACTTTAAAATATTTTAATGGTACAAGTTTTAAACCTTATGTTTTTCTTCCTTAGTTATCTATTGCGATAGAAGGAAAAGCGATTAATTTTGAGGTTGAGGTGTTTAATGAACCTCTCGATTACAACCTTTTACTTGGTCATAGTTGGATTGAGTCTATGCACACAATTGTTTCTACTCTTTTCTATGTGATACATTTCCCTCACCAAGGTAAAGTTGTTACCGTATATCAACTCATCTTCTTTAGCTCTGATTCGTGCACTAGTAACGTTCCATTCACAGTGAAAACACCTCTTGGTTTTGAGAATGTCAGTGTGGGTCTTTTAAAGGATTCATCATTAATGGGTACTTTCCCCATTACTCCTCTCGATGTTCCTCCACCTTTTTTCACTTCTATGAACAAGATTTTGACCACTATTGGTGAAACCGCTGAGTCTTATGACCCTTGGATAGTACCTAGCTTGGATGATTGTCTTCGTTGTGGCGAATGAATGCCTTTAAGTCCGGTGTAATTGGCCTATCAAGTTATTCAATCGACAACTCCTTCTGCTTTTTCTCTCTTAGATATGTCTCCTAATCTGTTTCATGTGGTATTCCACATTGATAAAATGATAATGATAGTTATTTTCATGGAAGATACCCCATGGGATGATGGGAATCAATGTTCTATCCTCTTCCTGGAACCCGAGACTCTAGAGAGTTACCAACGTATTTTGAATCTGTCTATAGTCACTACTATTCCCCTAGTTTATGAACCAATATGAGATGTTTTGTATGAAGGGAACTTGGGAAATATTTCACCCACCATCCCTCTAGATATTTCGATTAATCTTGAAATAATGGAAAATGTTCATATCGGTGCTTCATGTTCTCCCAATGAGATTCAAACTTACAAGGTCCTTTTCCAAGAATTTCGTGACATTTTTGCATGGAGTTAGGAAATTGATCCATATATTGTTGTACATGAAATTAAGACATACCTATATGCTAAACTCGTTCGACAAAGAATTCTCCCCATTCACCCTCGCAAAGATGTTGTGATTAAACTCGAAGTTGAAAAACTTCCTAAAACTGATTTTGTCTACCATGTAGCGTTGATTGATTCGGTGTCTAGTCTTATTTCAGTTACAAAGAAACAAGGCATGATCTGTGTTTTTGTTGATTATAGGGATATTAACAAGGATTGTCCCAAAGACAATTATCCAATCCCTTTCATCGACCATATCGTTGATGATTGTGTTGGGAGTGAAATCTTCTCTATGATGGATGGATTCTACAACTATACTCAAATCAATATTTTACCCGGGAATCAACATAAGACTGCTTTTATTTTCCCTTGGGGTACCTTCCCATACCATAAACTCCCTTTTGGTCTCAAAAATGTTGGGGCGACTTTTAAACGTGCTATGTCTTATTCTTTTCATGATATTAAGAACATAGTACAACCTTATCTAGATGACTTACCAACTCATTCCATGTGTCGTCAAGATCACCCGACACACTTACGAGCCATTTTCTTATGCTCTCGATATTATCGCATAGGATTGAATCCACATAAATGCATTTTTTGTGTGGAGTTTGTGCGAGTTCTTGTATTTATCGTTTCTACACATGGGATTAGGGTGGATCCTTTGAAGGTTAAAGCTATTATCAATTTTCCTCCTCCTTCTACCTTAGGACATCTCCAAAGTTTGCAAGGGAAGGCAAACTTTTTATGGCGATTCAATCCCAATTATGTCAAACTAACAAAAGGTTTAACTTGAATTCTTAAGAAGGGTCACATTTTTTATGGGACGACACTGCCAACAAAGCCATTGAATCTTTGAAACTCGCCTTAACCTATGTACCACTCTTATTTCCCCATGATTATAGTCAATATTATTTATTATACTTGGCTTCTTCGAACTCTACCATAGCCATGATTCTAGTCCAAGAGGATGATTCAAATGATGAACGTGTTATTTACAATTTGAGTCAAACTCTCATGACCACCAAAGCCAAACATATGCATGTGGAAAAATTGGCCTTGGCAGTTGTTCAATATGTTCAACATTTTCGTCATTATATCTTATTATGCAAAACCACCATCATTTCCAATTACAACCCTATGCAACATATCCTTACACAACAATTGTTGGGGGACAAATAATCCAAATGGATAGTGATTCTCCAAGAGTTTGATTTGGAGTTTGAGTGGACCAAGTCAAAGAAATATTTGGTGTTTGTTGAGTTGATATGTGAACTTCCCTCCACTGAGAAAGAAAATGTTTTCAAAAATTATTTTCCTAATGAATCTTTCTTTCTGATCAGTACATATGACATTTGGTCTAGAGATATTATTATTTATCTCCAAACCCAAAATTTCCACCATGGTCTTTCTCATGTAGATCATCGTCAAATTTGGTATCAATCCCGTCAATAAATTATCCTCGGTGATACCCTTTAATGTCATGGTATTGATTATTTATTTAGACGATGTCTAACTTATGACAAAGTTGAGAAGCATTTAAATGACTATCATTCTAGAGGATCTGGTGGTCATATGTCTGGGTATGACACTATCCAAAATATCTTACGAGTAGGTTACTTTTGGCCTTCGTTGTTTAAGGATTGAATTACTACCATTCAAAAATGCCACGCTTGTCAAACATATAACAATAAGATTTGATCACATCCTACTCCTGTTTACCCTGTAGATTCTGTTGGTCCATTCACTAAATGGGGAATTAATTTCATAACATGTAACCCTCACTCGACTGGTGTGCATGGATACATTATTGTAGTTGTGTATTATTTCACTAAATGGGTTTAGGTGATGCCTACATTTGATAATACCGATAAAATTGCAGCATTGTTCATGTTCAATCATATTGTCACTAGGTTTGGTGTCCCTCAAGACATCGTCACCAACCACGACAGCCATTTTTTCAATTTCATGATGATTGATCTTACCGATAAGTTGGGTCTTCGACATGAAAAATCAAACCCTTATTATCCACAGGCCAATGGCCAGGTTGAAGCAATCAACAAAGTTATAACTACTATGCTTCGATGCATGGTAGGGATTCACAAGTCAAGCTGGCAAACAATGCTCTTTTCAACATTATGGGATTATCAGACGTATGTTAAATCTGTCACATGGTTCACACCTTTACAGTTAGTATATGGTATCAAAGCTATTATGCTGATTGAATGTGAAATCCCATCTATAAAACTAGACGTCGAACGTCTCCCTAACACCTCAACCGAAGAAGAACATATCTTGTATTTGATGCAATTAGACGAGACTTGTCATGATGTTGCATCAGTCATAGAAACTCACGAGAAACATGTCAAAACTCAATATGAAAATCATATCATACCACATGTTTTTTCTAAGGGAGATTTAGTTCTCCTTTATGAACATGATCGTGACTTATTAGGGGCCAGTAAATTCAAGCCCATGTGGTGTGGCCCTTATATCGTTAAATGAGTGTTGGAGAAAGCGGCTTATGATCTGGTTGATTATGATGGAATTCCTTTGGGTGAACCCATAAATGATATTTACTTGAAGAAGTACTATGATTAAAATATTTTTTGCATGAAATTTTGTAATTTTAGTGTATCATACTCTAGTGTGTACTTTTTTCATTTCTTGTTTTTCCTCTCAACTGCTTACCTCGCCTTGTTATTGGTTTCCATATGTCAGCATCCTCTCTACCCTATATCGTATTTTCTTATGGTGCTAGTAGCAGTACTCAAAACCTAGTGTCTGTTGCATGGGAAATATATGCACCTACAGATGGGTTGATCAGTCTACATTGTGATTTCCTTGGTGGTGCAACTAATAATATTGCAGAATACAATGCAGTTATTGAGTTATTAACTGGTGCCATTTCATTGGGCATCTGTAACATTATTGTATGTATTGATTCACAACTAGTGGTGCTACAATTAAGCAATGTTTCTTCCATCTGAAGTCCTACATTGTTACGGGTATACTTTAGAATTTGCCTCTTGGAAAGAAATTTTTATTATATTGAGTATCAACATATTCTTAGATGTCTAAAAACATTAACAGATGCATTGGATAATTATTTTTTAGAAAATAATATGCACCATTTATAAATCCAAACACACATTTAAAACACAAGTAAGTCGGTAGGAACTTTATATTATAACATCAAAAGTTACAAAATAGTGTATTTCCTGAGACCAAAATATCAAAATATTGAGGCACATGGATTCATATACATATGCATCAAGGATTTTTCTCTTGTAAAAAATGATTGTCTATGCCACTTGACAGAGTAGTCAAGGAATAGATGCTGACACGCAAACTGTATGGCATTGGTAGCATCGGGGTAACTCATCCAAAGTGATTTCATGGATGTTCATGGTCAATCCCTCAATATTATGTTCGATCTCCTTGATATCCTCAACATCCACCCCTTGACCCACCATTGCGCCTATCTCTCACGTCTCTGAATAGGAGATGATCTTGGAGGTTAGAAAGGTGCCACATTTGCATTATTGAGAGAACTTGATTAGTATCAGATAAATAAATAAAAACATCTTATAATTAAAATACCAAAAACAACATATAATGAAAATATTCTTCTTAGCTATCTCTCCCCATTGATAACCCTCAGGTAATTCCAATTTGAAGTCTCCATGGAAGTTAGTCTCGACATATGCATAGTCCTCAACCATGACAAGTTGATCCCTCAGCCACTGGAAGAAAGTTTGATCATATGTGACAATTGGCACGCCACCATGGAATTCCATAAAATCTACCCATATTTTCATTTTAGGATCCTATAGAGTGGGTATTCCCCATTACACATTGTGTATGCGCAAAACAGGGACCCTCTCTAGGAAGAAGGATACCAAAATAGATCCATACCCAAATTGCTTCAAACGACCATTCCTACACTTTCTCAATTGTTTCTTCATGTTTTTTAGATTATCCAAGTGCACCAATTGAAAACTTGGGGCTCCATACAGTCGATAACATATTGAAAATGTATTTGTAAAGCAATGTGAGGAGATACACTCCCTACCATCTGGGTGACAGTATAGAGGATAGTTCTCAAAGGAAAATCTCAAACATCCTTTATGGAAACTTTTCCACTATGCTTATTTGTACCAGGTACATAGTGATGTGCTACATAATAATCCATGGGTTCTCCACCACCATTACTTCTCGATAGTGACACTTGGGAGCCTTGATGAGATAACCCAATCAAGAATTAAATGCCATCAATATCTAAGGTGAGTGTATGCACACCCATATGAAAGTATTTCTCATTGATGTCCCACATGTGGACTAAGTACTCCAATAGTATTAATTAGGCTCTCATTGCATGAACCTTGAAAACTTTCAGTGAGCTACACTCCTAGAGTGCCATGAGAGTTCCCAGTTCATTCCTGAAAAAATAATGTTCTTCCTCATGCTCATGTTCCCTCCACTCGAGCATAATGACCAATGAAAACCTGCTAAACAACATTAAGAGATGATTAGGTTCATCAAAATTCCAAAGTTGGAAGTTTTCCTAGCTCTATCTCTATTTTTAAATTTTGAGTTGTGGTCATTGTAGAGGCTCTTTTTCCAACAATGCGACGTCATCACACCCCAGCTATGGGGCCCCTACGATGATTTGGGATTGTCACAGTTCATCATAGGGTGATCCTGCGACAATCTCAAAGTGCAATAACCCTTAAAAAATTTCACATAACTCATAATTGAATGATTAAAAATGGAAATTTCAACCATGAAAAGAGAGAGGGGAATAAGAATACCTACCTCACTAAAGAGGCTCAAGAAATCATCCATCGGGCGCTCCAGAATCGTCACTTGAAAATCTAAGGAAAAAGGGGGGTTTTGGTACTAGTTGGGTGCAAATGAAAACAAAATAGTAAATATTCTATTTTTGACCTACTTTTTTCACTTTTTACCATTTTAATTTCAATTAAATTAATTTTTAAATATTTTTACCTATTCCCTAAACCTAATGAACTTTGCAAAGTGTCTCTTTTGCAGGTTTAGAGATATGAGGACCGGAATTTTGATATGGATCCTTCCTTTTTGATTGTTTTTGCATGTTTTTATAATGTATATATACTTTTAGGGTTTTTCAGGAGAAACTCTGAGCATGGTATTAATTCTTTCTCACGCTCATGAAACTATGAAAATGTAATCGAGTAACCTTTTATCACTTTTTTTGGACTCGTAATGGAAATACGAAAAAAAAACCCTATAGAGTATCCTTTAAGCTCTTTTCAAACTCTTTAGACATGAAAATATATCCAAGCGACCTTGTTCTTTTCACACTCATAAAAGTATTTGAAGAAAACATATGATGAGCGGTAGATTATCTCTTTTTCGTCCGCGTAAGACTAACTCATGAAAAATAACATTTTGGAGTTTTCTTTAAGTGTTTTTCAGACTCTCTAAACATGAAAAACCCTTGATTTTTCTTTCTTTGTCCTCATAAAACAAGAGTTGAAAGGCCCATATGGGACTGAACCACTCCTTCCTAGGGTTCATTAAAAATACTCCGAGGGACTCATCTAAAGGATGAGCTTACATTACAAGCATATATTATCCTCCTCAATCTTGCGTAAAAATAAAGAGCTACTTGCCATAAATGGTGGGGGGGAATTGGGAAATAAATTTATATTTGTATATGTGTTAGTGGCATTAATTCAGTCTTGAACATGACACCCCTCTTCATCATTTGATCTAGTTTGGGAAATTCGTTTGTCTCTCGTTTGACAATCCACAAGTCCATATTTTGGGTCCTCCTTGAGTCAATGTCACCAAGACAATTTTCATGTCGTTCATATGTTCAAGATAAGTTAAACATAAACAAGCCTTCTATCGAGTTGGCCATCTACAGTCTTTAAAATCCTACCATGTCAACCTTGCCTGAGGTAGTCCTGAATCATTTTATACTATGATCTAGTTGATATTTGTTACATATTTTGTGTTATTGATGGGGGATACATTAAGGCCCTCCTATGATGAGCCTTTTCCTATCGACTTCAACTCATTATCTAGGAATTATACTTAGAAATCATTTAGTACCTTGGAACGTGCATGCCTCAATGGAAGGTTTCCTCGCTTTCAACAGTGGGTTCACATCATTGGCCTCTGATTGGAAGATTCCATCAAGTGTTTGACTTCAACTCATTTATTCACATTTGTTGGATTGTAATAGATTACCATGGAATTCACTGACATCAATGGGGACTTCCCTCAGACTTGTTAACGATATTCATTAATGATCGGTAATCAAGTGGATTCTACCATGTTTGACTTTGACACCTGTAATCACATGGCTATATTCGTACTTCAATACCATGGAAATGAAGACCTTGGATCTCACCATATCAGTCCAGGTTGCGATGGAGTATTTATAAGTCAATACTGACACATATATCCACTGTGTATGTCTCGTGGCTATGTCAAAATCTAAATTTTTAGAGCATAGATCCACAATGTATTTCTCGTGGCTATGCTGAATCATGATGACATGGATCCATAGTGTATGTTTGGTGGACATGAATCACTTGACACTTATGATTAGAGTCACTTATAGTCTAAGCATGGGAATGTCTACCTCAAAAGATGGTATATTATTATGCAGATGCTTGATTGTTTGCAGGTCAACCAATGCGCTCCTTATTTTTGACACACATATTCTACAAAGTATTTCAATTGTCACAGGTTTCAACTTCATTTTAGTCACCCTTGTGATCAACTGACGATATGTGCATAACTCACTTCTATGTTCCCTAAAGTTACTAAAATGAGACTTTCTCCATGAAGAAGTGAATCATATTTCCTTTCTTAAAAACCATATCAAAGGAGATCGTCTCACCTTGATAAATTCTTGGGGTGTGACGATGCTTGTTTGTCACATTATGCACAAAATATGGACTATGACATCACTGTAGGCTTCTCGTGCATAGGGTGCGATGATGCTCAAATAAGAGAAAAATGTGAAATTCATGAAAGTTTTAGAAGAAAATCTTCTAGAAGATGAGGTGGCCTCCGATCGGTTTGGATATTAATCGCTTCTCTGATTTAGTGGGATCATCCTAATATCCTCATAGATTCCTATTTCACCATATATAAAGAGGGATCTCTCATGGGAAATGCTAGGATTGCTTATGCATGAAGAATTATTCTGAAGATTGTACTTGTGATATCTTTTCTTTAGCTTTCCAAGTCAAGTTGTGAATGCTCTTGATCAAAAGAATTGCAGAAAAGGTGTGTGTGCTGAAGAAAGGGGCCATTGGAAGGGACCTTGAAACATCAAAGAATGGGTTGTATTCTCCAATTTCATTCAATATAATGCATTAATACATTTCTTCCCTATAAAGGTATATCCACTTTTATTGTATAACTCCTTGATCTTATACATTGACTTCCATGGAATATGTATATCGTTGTTATCTCTCTTTGTTGGATTGTGATTTTTAATAGGTTCACCATCCCACAAATACAAATATGGAGCAAGGATGACACTAGAGAGGATCAAATGTTGTTTAAATGTTATATCTTTTGTCCCTCTCTGAACTATTCTATATTACAATGAAATCTAAGGAGAAACTTGTATTTTTCCCTGTTTTGTTCTAGCTTCTTATTGAAGTTAGGGAGATTATTTTTTGTTCGCACTTACCGATTTTTCTGATAACAGTAGTGTCAAATCAATCACTACTGAGAGGAATGAAGTGACTTCATGAATCCTCCATGAATCCAGGAATACTAATATTTTAAAGGAATGGGGACATTTGTATTTTTGAAATTTAAAATCAAAATTACAATTACTCATTGTCGATACTTTTTTTAGGAGAGTGGCATGAGATTAAAATGGAAAAAATGGTAGTATTGGGTTCTTTTTTTTGCATGGAGTTATGTGCTTATTTTCTTGTCCTAGTTCTTTTTTTTGGCCAAGTTGTCAATAATAGAACTAACTATTATTATTTTTTTGTTTGGTCATTTGTCTATGACTTGTGCGACTAGCTTGTGGCTAAGAAAAGGCGGCTCAGGGGCATATAATCTCTCAAAATCAATCGGGGATCACACTCCTACTGAGCCACACCAACTCTTAACATGGCTAGATTTGTTTTCCATGTAGGTTTCGAACCAGTGACTTTAACATCACGGAGTACCTTAACAGCACACTCTGTGACCAACTGTCCTACACCTGGTGGAAATGGAACTACCTATTATTAAGAGTGCATGTGAATGTACTTTACTGGATAATTAATGTATGCTTTTTTCTATTTATGTTATTAAATGCCAATTTGTAACATTTTTAATAACATGAAGATAGTTATATGGTTATGTATGATTATATGTTTTTGAAAGATAACCTATGGGTTAATGGTATAAGTGATAGGTGGATAATTGTGTTGTTGAAGTAGCATTAGTATGAAATGTTGGAAAGTTTGTATTTTAAGTGAATAACAATTGCGTAAAGTGGTTACTCAATGTCATATCTCTAAGAAAAAAAATAGATGCATAGTATGGTAAATGATGAAGTGTTCTTCATGGTTACATCAGAAAGGGTGGAAGTCTTTATCATTATTTATGCTCTAAAACATGTAATCATGGGAGAGCCTCATCAAGCCACCCTACCCTAAATGTGTGATGGTGATTAAAGATGTGTGATGGTGATTATTGGTTGTCCATTGAGGAATTTATGTGTGATGGTCATTAAAGACGTGCGATGGTGATTATTGGTTGTCCATTGAGGAATTTATGTCAATATATTCAACATTTTCACCTCCAAGTTATATTTAAAGTTGCATCAATATGTTTATACTCCAACAAATTGCAACAAAATAAATGGTATAATGTGGGAGTAGGTTAAGGAGGAAAGATGATTTAGAGTAAGTTGAGAATGTTACTTAAGAATTATATGTTCCAGTCTTATTTACTTACATAACTACTACAATTATTAGAAGTATTTTTTGATTTACTTTTGATAATTTAAATGTGATTATCAATAGGTGATGAATTATTGATATTTTCTTAGTAAATATTGCTACTTGGTTTTTTATACTATATGCTTGATTGTGAACATAAACAAACAATGAAAGAGGTAATCCTTGTTTATCATTAATACACGCATAAGAACACATAAAATATGTGTAATCTAAATAAACATATACACACTATGCATGTATACAAGTGCAACTAATGAATATCTTAATTACTACACTAGGTTATTAATTACTTAATTTATTGTAATGATCATAGAAATTACATTGCCTCAAATACACTTCTTTACTTTAATTATTGGTTGGTATAATGAATTTAATGTGTATAATAGATTGCATAAAATGTTGAGTAACTAATTGTTTTATTATTTTTTAATTTAATTTATTTATTATTTTATTTTGCATCATATTTTTGTGGAAAATAGAAGGAGATATCAATAGATCATTAATGATTATGGTTTGACGAGACTAAAAAAATGCATATGGGGACCTAATAAATATGAAGGAGAACATATTGTTGAGGGAAGCCAAGAGGTGGATAACTTTGGAAGGAAAAAATACTCTTCAAACTATGAAGAGACCTAAAGTATGGAAGGATACGAAA
>ML792174.1:1141292-1161387 GCA_009831015.1 Picea engelmannii | reverse complement strand
GAGCGACTATGGTTCCTCCGACGAGATCTCATCCGTCGACTTGTCACTCCTCACAACACTACTACCTGGGAACCTTAATGAGATCGTTCCTCCTCGTGCAGGGTTAATAAGGCCTGTGCGTTCGAATCCTTATTCTGGGTTCTAGGTGAACCTTTCCGAGGAGGGAATCTCTGTGAAGAGATTCTTACCGGGTCATTTCCGGGAGCGGATAAAGGAAGACAACTTCCTGAGAATGGCTGGGCATGATTGGCTTCATTTTATCAACATACATCGTGCGTGGTATCCTTTGTGATAATCATATATCAACTTATTCATATCAAGCGTAACGCGAACACTCTCATGCTGCAATCCTTTATAATTTCACAGTTCCATGAGCTAATATCTACTCCTTATCATCAATTAATACACATACATTTCTACACAGGAAAACATGTACAATTCCACAAGTCTATGAACATATGTGACATCATATAAATTCCAGATGCAATATGGGCAAAACACTTATCAGAAGTAAGTTCAGCAATGGAAGCGAATGCTGAGAGGGGTGCTCATTTCCACCCAACCGTAGGCGTAGTGACTCCAAATGGATTTACCGCTAGCCACCCCCGAGCTGAGACCACGATGTCCTGAGACCTGCATCTCTCTATCTGCCAGTGCCCAGGAGCGAAGGTTGCAATCCTTCCTCTCTGCGATCACTCACTCTGTGTAAAATTGCCAGAGTTCCCCTCGCGTCTGCCCCCCCTCAATCGTTTCAGCCATATGCCTTATCCTCTCACGAGGTTGTGTGTGGCACGATTTCCCTCGCATTGATCAGGCCTGACGTCCCTACGGATGGGTGGTTCACCATCCCATCCCTCATCAAGACATCCGCCTACCAGTCTGCGAGCCATTAATTTTCAGGGCCAGCGAGCCGCTTTTGGTTCTCCGGGCCAGTGGAGTCCAAATACGGTATTAAATTCTCAGTGGAAGTTAACGCCCCTTTTTCAAGGTGCCCTCCACCACCATCGTGGTCTCTTTTCTGCACATCCCCTCTCAGCAGTTCTGCAATAAATTCAAACTATTATTTACATTCATTGACCTCTTCCTGCAGGTCCATTTACAGCACATATTCATACCTATGAGTTTTGCCATAGTCCTTGGCTAGTTCAGTTATATTTACAATCTGGGGGAAACAGGGTGTTACACCCGAATACCCTATATGTTCCCTGCATGGAGAGTTTGCAACTCATACAAGGCCTTAACAATAAGTTTGACAGTCTGTAGAGGCTTCAGGATCATCTTGAGTCCTCGAAATTCAGAATTCAAAGTCTTACAGGACTCAAAAAATGGCTAAGTCCTATGAACATACTATTATGACTCTGCAACCCTGTGTTGGTCAATGAAGAACCACAATAGTTGATCTAAAGAGATTGTGATCATTGATTGGTGGGAAGTCAGAGTCGTCATGTCAGAGTGATCCCTCAGACATTGTGGAAAGGACTCCTAAACAAACCTATCGGAGTGAGACCTTCGGAAGAAAATCTCATGTACCATGAGAATAACTCTGAAGAAAATACCCCGAAGTCCAACCAATGTGAACTGTAGGTCTAGAAGCAGGAAGGGTGAATTCCCAGTTGTTGATCATTACGAGCATTACGGGTCTCACTAGTAAATTGGAAGGGTGAGAGATGATGGGGAGCATCAATGAAAATAGATGTGTCATGTGGATGCCATGTGCCAACAGTATATTGGTCGAAGACTGAAGAACCTTGGAAAGGCCATAATTTTCGATCTAGAGCTCAGTTTTGAGTGATATTTTCACCATTGGAAAGCTCTCGATGAGAAGAAGACGGTGAATTTGGAGGATATGGGAGTGAGATAGTTGAGGAAAGTGATAATTCTAATCCCTCACCCATTAAAAAGGATACTTACAGGTTGGGTGTGTTACAGAGTGGTATCAAAGAACAGTTCAAGCCCTAGGCTTGAATGGGTAACTAAGACCGCTTACGGTTTCTTGAAAATGATTTATGTTGTCTAGAATGAATGAGTCATAACACTGACATGAAATGATAATGATGATTTTTGTTTCAACACGTAGGATGAATTGAAAAATCTCACGAAAGTAAATGGTACAACACAATATGGATGACCTCTTGCACCTCAGAGATGAAGAATCTGACAACCGGAGGGATAGGGAAACCCCTCCAGATTTGATGGCCATGGTGAGGAGTCTAAAGGAAGTTAGTGAGAGGCTTATGAGATCCCATGCCGAACAGGCAAAGTTGAACACAATTCTACTGCAGAGTTTGTCCGAAATTCAAAAACATTCTGCAGTAAGGTCTTAGAAATGCATAACTACAACAGTCAGAGAGGTTGAAAACCCCTTTGGATGCCCAAAAGCATGGAATGTCTCACAACGATGTGGGAAAGAGTTCTTCCAAAAGAAATCATCAAGGCACTAAGAGAGGTGGATTGAGTGGAGGAATTTCCACAGAGTCCTCTAGTCGGAAGACTAATTCAACAGGACAATCCAGTAGTGGCACGTAATCCAATATTTCTAAGAGGAGGAAGAGGAAGAAATCTCATAGTTTTCTGACTGAAGAATTCAAGAAGGCTAAGCCACCTACCTTTGATGATGAAATAAATAAAGGAGAGGAAGTCCAAGCATGTCTATTCATCTTGAAAAAGTATTTCTGAGTACATAATTACTCAGACAATACCAAGACAAGGATTGCAGTGTTTAACCTGAATGGAGGGGCTTCCATTTGGTGGGAATAACTCAAAGAAATCAAAAGGATAAAGGAAATAAAATTAACTTGCAAACATTTTGAGAGATACTTTTGCAAGGCTTACCTATCCGAAAAGTATTATGACGACAAAATAAAGGAATTCTATGAGCTTAAGATGGGAAACTTACCTTGGAGGCGTATGAAAAATGATTTATGGAACTATTGAGGTATTTTCCCTACCTTACGAAAGAGAAGGAAAGAATACAACGATTTCTCAGTGGGTTGCCACATTCATAATAAGAATGATTTGAGTTCGACAAACCCAAGATGTTGGAAGACACCATTCGGAAGGATAAATGTTGTTACGATGAGTCCAAGCACAAGCATGAGTCTCCTAAGGATTTTAAAAGAAAGGACAAGAGTGGATTTCATACGAAGGGATTAAAGTCTTTTCCTCACAGGAATTACGGGAAGGATGCACAGTCGGTTCAACCAATCAGGAGTGCACATCAACAAAAAATTTCGTCCCAAAGTAGGAATAAGCGAGTGGAGCAGGAAAAGGAAAGAGAAGAGGATCCCAAGAAAGGACCCTTGCAATGTTGGGGGTGTGGGGAGCCACATCTATTGAGGGATTGTCCCCATAAACAACATGACAGTAGAAGAGTGTATAACGTACAAAGGGAAGCTACAGTCAACGACGTAGCCAAGAGCATACCGAG
Organism: Picea engelmannii; assembly: GCA_009831015.1. Taxonomy (NCBI): domain Eukaryota; kingdom Viridiplantae; phylum Streptophyta; class Pinopsida; order Pinales; family Pinaceae; genus Picea; species Picea engelmannii. Next base: position 1,157,960 of record ML792174.1, on the reverse strand, counting down.
AATCTACACAACGGTAGAAAATTGGCAAGTAAACCACCAAGCCTCTGTGGTAGAATTGGAAGGTATCATTATTGTTATAAAAACAAGATCGTGGAGCAATAAAATAAAGCAAATGTGGAAATAAAACATTGAAGATACAAAATACAATAGAGACATAGATATACATGGTTCACCTAGTGTGGACTATGTCCACCAGAGAAATTTCCAGGTCCTTCCTTTATTATTATCTAGCAAATGAAGGGATACAACCTACATCACACTCGATGTAACTTCCTCTTCTTTCTCTCACATTCTCCTCACTTAGAATACAATATTCGCAATGATACATAGCCGCAATACAATTCCCTCATAAAAGAGGGTTTCCTTCTAAGGAAAAAAATCTTAACATAACTTCTACCATTAGATATGTGACCTTATAATGAACGGTTCAGATTTACTATGAAATTACAATATATATTTACAAGGCAATTTTTCCTTCGGAGGCCCGCTTTCCCTCGGACCCTGCAAGGGGGGTAACCCACCCCTACACTCCCTCGTGTGGAGGAGTGTACATTCTTACGGGGTGTAAAGTATTCATGGGATATAAACACGGCTGAAAACAAATACCTATGAATCAGGAAGATAATCAGGATCCACAACCAACAATCTCCCACTTGGAGACTAATCTGAACAACTCCACAGTTGTTGTATCTGCTAAACTATGATCCTTCTTGGACTTGGAAAATTTCTCATCTTCATCTTCATGCTTTAAGACCAACTGAAAATGAGAAGGAACTCAGTTTCTTTCTGTTTACTCTCTTATTTAACATGTTTGCAAGATTCTGGCTGGTGTGTATCTTTTTCAACTTCAAATGTCCATCTTCCAAGGTGAATCATATCAAATTGTACCTAAGTTGTAGATTCTTAGTCTTTGAATGGAAGGTTGATTTCTTTGCAAAATTAATGGCACTCTCACTGCCAAAGTACAACCTACTATTCTCCTACTTCTTTCCCAATAACTCCATAAAACTTTGTAGCCAAATCATTTATTTACTAGCCTTTGTAGCAACAACATACTCTGCTTTTATTGTTGAAAGTGCAACAACCTTTTTCAGTTTTGAAATCCAACTTATTGTTGTTCCACCTATAGTAAAATCATACCCTGTTGTGCTCCTCCTTCTATCTTTATCACCTTCCATATTTGAATCAACATATCCATGTAGAACAGTGTTTGAACCTCCAAAACATAATGCATGAGTAGCAATACCTCTCAAATACCTAAGAATCCATTTCACTACCTCCCAATGTTCTTTACCTGGATTGCTCATATACTTGCTCACAACTCCCATTGCATGTGCAATTTCTGGTCTTGTGCAAACTGTTATCCCCACTTTTAGGGATAACTAAGAGATCATGTCTCGAGGCCCACAAGTCCTAGACATGGAGTACCGATAGCTAGATCGACTTGAGCATGGCCCTGGAGGGTTCATATTTTCTCCCTTTCAGTGCCTCCACTTTGTCGGTAGCAACAACATCCATCACCTTCGGCTTGGTCCTGTATCAGAGATGGTTCTTTCTCCATGAGGTAATGAGTTTGGGTATCATGGTATGTGTCACTCTAATCCTCAAAACCTTTGAATATGTGCATTTAATTCCTTTTGTTTCTAACAAATGTTTGGATCTTATACTGGTCCACTTGACCATGTCTGGGGGGAATGACAAGATGCCCTAGTAAGCTTGTGCCCATAGGTTTTGGGTTGCCACTGAGGGGATTTCTAAAAATTCATCGTCCGCTCCCATCATATTACCACTTTTCATCTTGCTTCCCGCTCATCCATCCCATTACATTTGTCCGGTCATTGGGTTTTCCAATCATTTAAGGGTTGCACCTTTCCTTGTGGGAAGAAGGGGCTAAATGCCCAGAAGGTAAAAGAAAGCTGGAAAAAGATAAAATCCTAAAAATAAAACCTCGAGATGCTTCACCCAGGGATCCCTGAGAAATCAGTACAAAGCTTCTCAGCAAGACACAAGAGGGACCCAACAAAATAATAAAACAAGACCTAGTCATAGGATAGGGGATCTCATTAGGAGCCATCCTATTAGGTCCATGTGTACCTAGTATTATGACACTACTAGAAGCCGATTACCATGCCAAGTTAGTGACTCTTGGTTGGATGGCCAAGAGAAAGAGGGTCTCATCACGAGCCACCCTTCTCATTTCTGTGAAATTACTTGTGGGTAACATTTCCACCACTGGTCACCACGCTAGGGAAGTGTCCCATGATTAGCTTCTTGAAGAAAAATAAATAAAGAATAAAGAATAAAAGGCATGAATGGGCTTGGAAACATTTGCATCTAGGACATGTGCAACTCACCTTCTACAAAGGCACCCACACGTAAGCCCTGCATTTCCCTGCTTTCATTGCACCCCTTGTTAGGACATCCCTTATCCACCTCACCCACTTACATGGCTTGGATTTAATATTTTCCAGAAACATCGCTTTTCCAGTGGACACTAGCCCAATAGGACGCTTTGTCACCTCCACCAAACTTGTATTGCAGACTTGTATAATGTCTTTGAGCACTTGACTGGGGTAAAAGGGGTTTTATGCACATGTTTAATAAATATTGATGATGAGATGTGATTGACATTGCTATGATCCCTGTGACTTATGAGCCCATGGAGGGCATAGTTGTTGATGTGCAAGATCATTCTCGACGGACAGGTACCACATTGGATAGGTACACATGGAGAGATGATTAGTTCGTACCTCCATGGGGCTGAAGATCCCACCAGATGGATGTTGAGACCCCAACAGGGGACATATATAGGACAGAGGGGTTTGCACCGGAGAAGAGGAGGATGTTCCATAGAGGCACCCTGGCAGAGCCTTACCTAAGGGGGTTGAGCCCTCTCCATAGTAACGTTGGCCTTGGAAGGCCCAGGACGTCACCCAAGAGGATCATGACATCATCCATCTTCATGGACATCTTGGGGAGACATTTATGACAATATGACATGTGTGGAAGCTTGGAGAAACCCAAGGAGGGATAATGTTTTGCTGCAGGAGGATGGATTTTCCCTAGAAAGGGATAACGTCACCCTAGAAAGGGGATGATGTCTCACTTTTTCTTGATTAGGTTTTAATTTTAAACATTTAATGTAAAACAATATGATTTTGGTATTTTGGCCTTGTCGGCCTTTTGATGACCCAATTTTTAATAAAGGTCATTTGTATGCTATATATTGAGGGTTTTTACCTTCATATTTTCATCATATTTCACTCACTCATTACCGAGGTCTGAAATTTGTGCCCTTCTTAGGGTTATTGGCTGAAATTTTGAGGTGCACTTGTTGAAGGAAGACTTTTCTTGGCATTTTTGGCATTTCGCTTGGTGGAAGGTGTTACAACTAGTGTTTTGCTACATGGTTTCTTGTTTTATGTAAGTGAATTTCTACAAACACTTCTTAATTGAATGGTTTTAGTTTCATTTACTTGCATATGTTATTATAATTTTTTGAATCAAACCCTAGGTGACAAGCACTAGTTAATGTCCTTGTCTCATGTACGCATCAAAGATTTTGAGCCATTTGATTTGCTGAAGTGAGATAGAGCCTTTCCATAGCAACACTCTATCCTTTTCTTCTAGCCTTGCCATTTTTTATTATTGTTGTTGAGTTAAGAAGGAGAAAAATGCACCAAGGCCTAAGGTTTCTACACCTTGGTGAGCCGTTTTTCCCTAGGGTTGTCTAGTGATGCCTTTCTTTAACAACACATCACTTGCAAACTCTCTTGTCTTAGTTTTTATCAATCATTATTCAATCTAGTCGTTTCTTACTTATCATTGAGTTGAGAAGGAGGAAAACACATCAAGGCCTAGGGTTTCTACACCTTGATGAGCCGTTTTCCCCTAGGGATTTTTTGGTGAAGCCTTGCCTTATCAACACTTCACCTTATAACTCTCTTGTCTTTAGCCCTATGAACTCTTGCTCAAGCTAGCCGATTTCATCTTGCCAACAAGCTAAAGAAGGAGGAGAAAGCACTAAGGCATAGGGTTTCTACACCTTAGTGAGCCTCTCTCTCCCTAGGGTTTCATTGTTGAGGCCTTGCCTTAGTAACACCTCAAAATTTAACCCTCTTGTCTTTGGTCTTCCATTATCATTTAGTCCTTCAACCTTTGTAGACTCTTTTGACTCCATTTTCCCTAGTAGCGCACTGGTTTAAGGCCTCTTGTATTGAGTAACTTGATCACAAACAAACTTCTAAACTTTGAACAATCTCTAACTCTTACTAACCCTAGCCTAGACTAATATTACTAACCTTATTGTTGTCGTCGGCTTATTATGCTATAAAACACCTTTGTGCACCATTTGTTTTACTTCTAAAGCAATTGAATGATTGGTTAAGGCATTGTTTATAAAGTGTTGATATTGTTACATCAAATGCCAAAGTTTCTTTAGCATTTTTTGATAGATATTGTAATCATTGCTATTGTATAAACATTGATTTACTTCATTAATATTGTTGTTCAATTGCTTATTATCAGGAAGTCATTGATTTCATGAAGTACTAACTAGCAAGTAATATTGCACATGTATAGTTTCTTCATTGCTTTGTCTTGGGCAAGTACATTACTTGGTTACTACTTTCAATTATCTTTTATCTTTATTGGATATAAGCCATAATTTCTGCTCGGTGGTGACTTGTGAGGGGGAAATTATCCTTTAGCTCTTTAGCCTTCTTTACCTTCTCAAAACCCCAGGTCACCGGGGACCTCTTCCCTGGGCCTTACCTCCCTAAACATAAAGAACCTTCCCATTGAGGTGATAGTGGTGGGATTGGTTCAGTTACGCTAGTTTGACCTTTTTTCATCCATCTATTATCCTAACTACAAATTGTGCGATAACATTTTGGCGTCATTGTTGAGGAACACTGAGTCAATTCTCCTCAAGATGACACTTTTTGGTAAGCCTTGTCTCTAGATTCTCTATCTTTCAAGCTTACCCAGAGACTCCACTTAGGATGTTTTCCCTTATCTTTTTTATAGTTTCAAGAAAATTATCTGGTGACTACACAAACCACAAGGAATATAATAATCCTCCTCAATCCTTCAAAAGAAAGCCTCCTCGAAACTATCTTGTAGTAAAATCACTTTTCAGGGGAACTCTTCCTTTAAAGACAATGTCTAGCACCGGAACTCAAACCAGCAATCCAAACCAAGCTAACAACCAAAGACAATGGTCATCCAATCTTTTCAAACCGCTAGACATACCAACGATACCAGGCTACCCTAGGAAAATGCCACCTAAGTATGAGAAGTGGTTGCCTAAGTTTACCGGTACTGATGCAATCAGTGTCGAAGAGCACATGAAAAAAATTTGGGCATTTTTTCAACTCCATTCCGTTAGTGATGATTTTGATGACCTAGTCATGAAATTTTTCTTTTCTACCCTCCTTGATGCTTCAAGGCGTTGGTATCTTAGTCTTCCCGATGGAAGAATTAAAACCATGGAAAAAATAGAAGAAGCCTTCCTCAAGAGATGGAGTATCAAAGAAGACCCCAACATGATTCTGACCAGGCTGAATTCCCTTTGGAAACATGAGAATGAATCCATTCGAGAATTCCACACCAGGTTTGAAACCCTGTTGCAAAAAATCTATGTGAGGCATCATCCGACTGATAATTACCTTGTCTACATCTACACCAAGTCTTTCACATGTCAACTAGGGTATCTCCTCAGAGACAAAAACCTCCAAATAATTCAAGAAGTTCAAGAATTGGCTACCAAGATTGAAGGCAACCTCCACTCGTCTAAGATTGATCCTTTCACAAATCCAAGGGGAAAAATGGAAACTAAACCCAAGATAGTCCACAATACCGAGCCTACTTCATACCTTTGTGCCAATATGGAAAAATTATAAGAAACCATGGATGGCATGATAAAAAATCAAGATCTAATGATGAGTATAATTGTCAACTTGGAAAGATCCCAGAGCCAAGCACCTAGGGTCCCGTACAAAGGTCAATTCCAAAAGGGGAACCAATTTTATAAACAAAATAATGATCAAGAGGTTCCAAACACTTTATCTCCTACAAATGTAGTGGATGAAAACCCTTAGTGTTTGCAGTGTAGTGAAGCACATTGGGAACATGAGTTTCCTTACAACAATGATTGCCATGAAAAATTGAACAATATGGGACATCTCATGGAAGTCCCCCAAATAAATATCATTGTTGAAGAACATCAGGAAGGCATAAAAGAAGCAGCCAGGTTGGCTAGAATGGAAATAATAAACAACCTAGACCAGGAATCAAAAGAGAAGTTGAAGAAACAAGAGTTCCAGGTGTATAGATGAAAGAAGTTGAACCAACTCATCTCTACCATTCCTGTGGTAGCTCAAACGAAACCTCCACCCTCGGACATTATCCTCTCTAAAAAATCCAAAACTGAGAGGGTGGACTTGAACTTTGACTTTGAAGGGGCACTATCTAATATGCATGTTACTATCCCTCTAAGAGAAGTCATTAAGGTACCATCTGTTAAAGAACGATTTGACAATTTATTCAAAGAATCAGATGGACCCATGGACCCTCCTATCATGTTGCAAGTTGATCACTTTAGGGTCCAGTACGATGAGCATCCTCCCTTTTTCATGACCTTGATAATGAATAACAAAAGCCTCAATAACTACATGTTGGATTCTGGGGTCGATGCTAACATAATGTCCCTTAAGGTCATGCAACAAGTAGGTTTAAAAGTCACATAACCTTACAGGAATGTGGGTGGATTTGAATCTAAATCCATACCCACACATGGGGTGATTGAGAATGTCGAAGTTTGACTTAAAGAATACCCCGAGAAAGTCATCCACATGGACATAGTGGTAGTGGGCATCCCAGATGTGTGGGGGATGTTATAGTTTAGGAATTTTTCCTCAATACTGGGAGGTACTCTTGATATGGACCTCACTTATGTGAATTTACCGTTGAAAGATGGAACTATAGGTCGTCTCCTGAATGTACCTGTGACTACAACTCATGTGCAAGAAGGTAGTGATGTCTTCAAAGATGACAAAACACATGAGCAAATCATGCAGAGTCTTCCTAAGTTTTCTCCGAGTGATATGCCTTTTGTAGTAGAGGAAGACTTTGATCAAATTCAATGTCCCAAGAAAGAAGAATACCAGCAACTCCTAGACAAATATAAAGACAAATAAGTTGGGACTGTGAAATTACTAAAAACAAGAGAAAGTGACATATTGATTCGGCCTTCCGAGCAGGAAATCTTTACAGCAGAATCCCACCCCCCTCCCTCTGCACAATATACTAGGGTTGTTTAGGGAAAAACCAAATACAAAATCAAAGAGTACAAGGAAGGGGATGTAGTATGGATGTGGGATACCCAGAAAGGAGAGCCCACTAACGTCAAATGAAGTATTTATTCTTGGCTCAGACCTTTCAAAGTTGGAAGAAAATCAGTTGAGAACTCTTACTACTTGTCCGCTTTGGAAGGAAGAAGACGCCCATTACCAATCAGCGGGCACCTCCTCAAACCCCACCAAGGTTCGGGGACCTGATTTCGTAGGTAAGTACAGGTAAGTAGGTAGGAATTTTGCATTCATTGTATTATACCATCTGCATTGCATGCTAGAGTAGTTTTCTTTCACACTTATACATATGTTTGATTTTATTTCAATTATATATATATATGAGCTCGAGGTGATATTACCACCCCAAAAGAATACTAATAGTTTCTATTGAGATCAAGCAGGTTACAGGTCATGCCTGAGATGTTGAGTTTCTCATGCGCTCTACAGTGAGCACATGTCCCCAAGTTGGAGCTAGATGTTATCCCCACTTTTAGGGATAACTAGGAGATCATGTCTTGAGGCCCATAGGTCCTAGACATGGAGTACCGAGAGCCATATCGAATTGAGCATGGCCCTAGAGGGCCCATATTTTTTCCCTTTCAGTGCCTCCACTTTGTTAGTAGTAGCAGCATTCATCAACTTCGGCCTTGTCCTGTATCAAAGATGGTTCTTTCTCCGTGAGGTAATGAGTCTGGGTATCATGGTATGTGTCACTTTGATCCTCAAAACCTTTGAATGTGTGCATTTAATTCCTTTTGTTTCTAACAAATGTTTGGATCTTATACTGGTCCACTTGACCATGTCTGGGGGGGATGACATGATGCCCTAGTAAGCCTGTGCACATAGGTTTTGGGTTGCCACTGGGAGGATTTCTGAAAATTCATCGTCCGCTCCCATCATATTACCACTTTTCATCTTGCTTCCCGCTCATCTGTCCCATTACATTTGTCTGGGCATTGGGTTTGCCAATCATTTAAGGGTTGCACCTTTCCTTGTGGGAAGAAGAGGACAAAGGCCCAGAAGGTAAAAGAAAGCTGGAAAAAGATAAAATACTAAAAATAAAACCTTGAGATGCTTCACCCATGGATCCCCGAGAAAGCAGTAAAAAGCTTCTCAACAAGAAACAAGAGGGACCCAAAAAAATAATAAAAAAATACCTAGTCAGAGGATAGGGGGTCCCATCACGAGCGAGCCTATTAGGTCCATGTGTACCTAGCAGTATGACACTACTAGCAGTTGGTTACCACGTCAGGGTAGTTACTCTTGGTTGCATGGCCAAGAGAAAGTGGGTCTCATCACGAGCCAACCTTCTCATTTCTGTGAAAGTACTTGTGGGTAACATTGCCACCATTGGTCACCACACTAGGGCAGTGTCCTCTGATTATATTCTTGAAGAAAAATCAATAAAGAATAAAGACTAAAAGGCATGAATGGGCTTGGAAACATTTGCATCTAGGACAGGTGAAACTCACCTTCTACAAAGGCACCCACAGGTAAGCCCTGCATTTACCTAATTTCACTGCACCCCTTGTCAGGACACCCCTTATCCACCTCACCCACTTACATGACTTGGATTTAATATTTTCTGGAAACATCCCTTTTCCAATGAACACTAGCCCAATAGGACACTTTGTCACCTCCTCCAAACTTGTATTTCAAACTTGTATAATGACTTTGAGCACTTGACTGGGGTAAAAGGGGTTTTATGCACATCTTTAATAAATATTGATGATGAGATGTGATTGACATTGCTATGATCCCTGTGACTTATGAGCCCATGGAGGGCATATATGTTGATGTGCAGGATCATTCCCGATGGACAAATACCACATTGGACAGGTACACATGGAGAGATGATTAGTTCAGACCTCCATGGGGTTGAAGAGCCCACCAGATGGATGTTGAGACCCCAACAGGGGCAGAGATAGGACAGAGGGGTTTGCACCAGAGAAGAGGAGGATGTTCAATAGAGGCACCTTGTCAAAGCCTTACCTAGGGGGGTTGAGCCCTCTCCATAGGAACGTTGGCCTTGGAATGCCCAGGACGTCACCCAGGAGGATCATGATGTCATCCAACTTCACAGATGTCTTGGGGAGACAATTATGGCAGTATGGCACGTGTGGTCGCTTGGAGAATCCCAAGGAGGGATAACATTTTGCTCCAGGAGGCTGCATTTTCCTTGGAAAGGGATAACGTCACCCTAGAAAGGGGATGATGTCTCACTTTTTCTTGATTAGGTTTTAATTTTAAACATTTAATGTAAAATAGTATGATTTTGGTATTTTTTCCTTGTCGACCTTTTGGTGACCTAATTTTTAATAAAGGTCATTAGTATGCTATATATTGAGGGTTTTTACCTTCATATTTTCATCATCTTTCCCTCACTCATTAGTGAGGTATGAAATTTTTTCCCTTCTTAGGGTTATTGGCTGAAATTTTGAGGCGCACTTGTTGAAGGAAGACTTTTCTTGGCATTTTTGGCATTTCTCTTGGTGGAAGTTGTTACAACTAGGCTTTTGCTACATGGTTTCTTGGTTTATGTAAGTGAATTTCTGCAAACACTTCTTAATTGAATGGTTTTAGTTTCATTTACTTGCATATGTTATTATAATTTGTTGAATCAAACCCTAGGTGACAAGCACTAGTTAATGTCCTTGTCTCATGTCCGCATCAAATATTTTGAGCCATTTGATTTTCTGAAGTGAGATAGAGCCTTGCCATAGAAACACTCTATCCTTTTCTTCTATCCTAGTCATTTTTTATTATTATTGTTGAGCTAAGAAGGGGAAAAATATACCAAGGCCTAGGGTTTCTACACCTTGGTGAGCCTTTTTTCCCTAGGGTTTGTCTAGTGAAGCCTTGCTTTAGCAACACATCACTTGCAAACTCTCTTGTCTTAGTTTTTATCAATCATTATTCAAGCTTGTCGTTTCTCACTTATCATTGAGTTGAGAAGGAGGAAAACACATCAAGGCCTAGGGTTTCTACACCTTGATAAGTCGTTTTCCCCTAGGGTTTGTTTGGTGAAGCCTTTCCTTAGCAACACTTCACCTTCAAACTCTCTTTTCTTTAGCCCTATGAACTCTTTCTCAAGCTAGCCGATTTCATCTTGCCAACAAGCTAAAGAAGGAGGAGAAAGCACTAAGACCTAGGGTTTCTACACCTTAGTGAACCTTTGTCCCATAGGGTTTCATTGTTGAGGCCTTGCCTTAGCAACACCTCAACATTTAACCATCTTGTCTTTGGTATTCCATTATCATTTATTCCTTCAACCTTTGTAGCCTCTTTTGACTCAATTTTCCCTAGTAGCGCACTGGTCTAAGGCCTCTTGTATTGAGTAACTTGATCACAAACAAAATTCTAAACTTTGAACACTCTAACTCTTATTAACCCTAGCCTAGACTAATCTTACTAACCCTATTGTTGTCGTCACCTTCTTATGATATAAAACACCTTTGTGTAGCATTCGTTTTACTTCTAAATAAATTGAATGATTGGTTAAGGCATTGTTTATAAAGTGTTGATATTGTTACATCGAATGCCAAAGTTTCTTTAGCATTTATCGATAGGTGAAATTGTAATCATTGCTATTGTATAAACATTGATTTACTTCATCAATATTTTTTCTCAATTGCTTATTATCAGAAAGTCATTGATTTCATGAAGTACTAACCAACAAGTAAGCTTGCACATGTATAATTTCTTTGTTTCTTTGTCTCGAGCAGGTGCATTACTTGGTTACTACTTTAAATTATGTTTTATCTTTATTGGATATAAGTTGTACTTTCTGCTTGGTGGTGACTTGTGAGGGGGAAATTATCCTTTAGCTCTTAAGCCTTCTTTACTTTCTGAAAACCCCAGGTCACCGTGGATGTCTCCCCTGGGCCTTACCTCCCTAAACAGAAAGAACCTTCCCATTGAGGTGACAGTGGTGGGATTGGTTCAATTACGCCAGTTTGACCTCCTTTCATCCATCTATTATCCTAACTACAAACTGTGTGATAACACAAACCATTGCATACATAAAACTTCCAACTGTTAATGAATAAGGGACCCTGGACATTTATTCTATCTCCTCCTGTGTCTTGGGACACATTTCCTTAGTCAATTTGAAATGGTTGGCCAAAGGTGTACTAATTAGTTTTTCATTCTGCATTCTAAACCTCTCCAACGACTTCTCCATGTACTCACCCTGAGACAATGTCAATTTGCGATTTTTCCTATCTCTTGTTATTTTCATACCAAGGATTTTCTTTGCGGCACCCAAATCCTTCATCGCAAATGAATTAGCTAATTTCTTCTTGAGAAAATTTATATTCTGCATATTAGACCCTCCAACAAGCATGTCATCTACATACAATAGCAAGATAATATAGCTTCCATTTTCTACCTTTTTAAAATAAACACAGTGATCAAAATGACATCTACTATAACCTTGCTCTGTCATAAACCTGCCAAACTTCAAATACCATTTCCTTGGAGCTTGCTTTAGGCCATACAATCTCTTCTTCAACCTGCATACCAAATTCTCCTTTCCTTTGACCTCATACCATTGTGGTTGTTACATATAAATCTCTTCCTCCAAATCCCCATGGAGAAAAATTGTTTTTACATCTAACTGTTCAAGATGAAAATCTTCTACTACCATAAGACTTAAAATAGTCCTAATTGAAGTCATTTTAACAACAGGAGAAAATATTTCATCAAAATCTATACCTTTCTTTTTTGTAAACCCCTTTACAACAAGTCTAGCCTTGTACCATTTTTTTCCTCCTTCTTCCTTTAACTTGTAAGACCATTTATTCTACAATGCTCTTTTTCTTGTACGAAACTAAACCAAATCCCAAGTAAAGTTATTTACCAAGGAATCCATTTCCTCTTTCATGCCTTGCTCCCACTTCTTTTTGTTGTCTACCTGCATTGTCTCTTCATAACATTCTGGTTCACCAAAATCAGTCAACAATAAATAATACAATGAAGGAGAGTATCGTTTATGGGGTATACTTAACTTGGTAGATATTTTAACAACACTTGCAGAAGTTTTAGGTAGTTGCTGATCATGTTGTACATTTTGATTTTCTATTACCTTTGGAATTTCGTTTTCAATGATCTCATCAAGCACTGTGTATTCTGGTTTTTCGTTTTCCTGTTTCTTTCCCTGCAACTGATCTTTGTACATGACCTTCTCATTGAATATGACATCTCTACTCCTAATGATTTTGTTATTTTCATAATCCCACAAGCGATAACCAAAATTGCAATATGTTAGGGAAAAAAACCCTAACACAACTTCTACCGTCAAATATGCGACCTTATAATGAATGGTCTAGATTTACTATGAAATTACAATATACACTTACAAGGCAATTTTTCCTTCGAGGGCCAGCTTGCCACCAAACCCTGCAGGGGGGGTAACCCCCACCTGCACTCTCACGTGTGGAGGAGTGTACATTCTTCTGGGGTGTAAAGTATTCATGGGGTATAAACACAATTGAAAACAAAGACCTCTGAATCAGGAAGATAATCAGGCTCCACATCCAACAATTACTGAACAACCAATCTCTATTTTGATTGACCCATGATCTAATCTTAGCTATGTTTCACTTCGAGTGGTTGAGGCATATTGTTCATTACATAGAAATAAGCACACCAAAGTGTGGTTAGTTCAGTTAGCCATTGGAACAAAGAGGAAAGTGGCAGAGGTCGTTGAATCTTTTCCAATTTAGATAGAGGGATTTCATACCCAAGCGGATTTGAATGTTCTACCCCTTGACTCTTATGATGTGTTTTGGGGAATGGATTGATTAGCCACCCATAAGAAAAATTTGAATTGTTGTGAGAAAACTCTAGAATGTGAAGATGAGGAAGGCAATATGATAATTTTTCAAGGCATTCGAAATCCAGTCTCTGTGAGACAAATATCAGCGTTACAGCTCTAGAAGTATAGCAGAAGGGGGTGTCCTTTGCATGCTATATAAATACTAAATTCAACAAAAAGAAATGAGCTGAAGGTTGAGGACCATCATGTGTTATGGGAGTTCATGGATGTGTTTCCGAAGGAGGTTCCTGGATTACCTTCGAAAAGAGACCTTGAATTTTCAATTGATCTCATGTCGGGAGTAGTGTCAGCATCAAGAGTGCCTTACATGATGAGTGTGCAAGAGTTGGTGGAGTTGAATATGCAGTTGAAATAAATGATGGACAAAGGTTACATTAGAACGAGTGTGTCCCCATGGGGAGCACTGGCCATGTTTGTAAAGAAGAAGAATGGCACCTTAAGGTTATGCAACGATTATCGATAGCTGAAAAAGATGACCATCAAGATCAAGTACCCTTTGCCTAGAATAGATGATCTATTTGACCAGCTAAGAGGAGCTACTGTTTTCTCAAAAATAGATTTGAGATCGGGATATCAACAAATTAGGATTAAGAATGAAGACATCCACAACACAACCTTTAGGACAAGTTATGGGCACTACGAGTTTGTTAAGGTGTCATTTGGACTTACAAATGCACTAGCTACATTCATCTGTTTAATGAATAGTGTGCTCAGCAAGTACTTAGACAAGTTTGTATTAGTGTTTGTGGATGACATTTTGGTGTATTCAAATAATCAAGAGGAGCATGAAGAACATCTCAGGATGGTGTTATGGGTGTTAAGAGAGCACCAACTATATTCCAAGTTCAACAAGTGTGATTTATTTAAAAAGGAAATACAGTATCTAGACCATGTAATTTCAACCGAAGGATTCATAGCAGACCCTGCAAAGATCAAAGCAATCATGGATTGGCCAACCCCTAAAAATGTGACGGAAGTGAGATCCTTCATGGGATTGGCTGGATATTACAGGAGATTTATCAAAGGATTCTCCAAGACCGGAAATCCTATTATGTCATTACAAAGGAAAGGAAAAATATTTGTGTGGTCACCAGAATACGAAGATAGTTTCTGACAATTGAAACAGATTTTGACCAACACCCATGTTTTAAGGATTGCAGACCTAGAAAAAGACTTCTTGGTTTTCATAGATGCTCGCAAGGATTGACTTGGTGGAGTCCTCACGCAAGAATGACAAGTGGTTTGTTATGAATCACATCAGCTTAATGAACATGAGTAGAAGTATTCTACCCACGACCTAGAACTTGTCGCAATTGTACATGCGTTGAAGATGTGGAGACATTACCTGCTCGGGAGGAGATTTATCCTCATGACTAACCACTGTGGTTTGAATTATTTGTTTGACCAACCAAATTTGAATGCTAGACAAGCATGGTGGATGGCATTGATCAGTGAGTTTGACTTCGAAATAAAGCATATAAAAGGAAAAGAGAACAAAGTAGTTGACGTGCTCAGCTGAAGCGTTCAAAAAATACACTTAGCAGCAGCAAGTGTAGGAGAGTCCAACATTCAATAAAGAATTAAGACCCTCTTTTTGGAAGATGGGTTCTTCAATCTAGTGAAGGGAAAGTTGCAACAAGAACCTAAGGAAAAGAGGTACAAAGGATATCATCTCAGGGATGATAATCTGTTGATGTACAATAAGAGGCTATATGTGTTTGATTCAATAGATCTGAGGAAATTGATTATGGATAAGTTCCATAGGAGGCCATATGTCGGTCATCGTGGTTATCAAAAAATGATGACAATAGTTAGGTAACTGTATTATTGGCCTGATATGAAGTAAGCCATTGCTCGTTATACCTTGAAGTGTTTAGAGTGCCAATAGATGAAGTTCGAGCATTGACACCCTACAGGACTATTGCAACCCATACAGATACTAAAGTGGAAATGGGAAGTGGTTTCCATGGGTTTTATCAAAGGTTTGACAAAGACAGTCAAACAACATGATGCAATCATGGTTGTAGTGGATAAGTTGAGAAAGGAAGCTCATTTTATTCCCATCAAGTCTACTTTTAAATCAATAGATGTTGCCAATGTTTTCATGAAAGAGATATTCAAGTTGCATGGTTTTCCTAAAACCATAATTTCATACAGAGATACCAAGTTCACCTCAAATTTTTGGTGAAGCTTGTTTGCAGGTTTAGAGATGCAGCTGGCATTTAGCATGGCCTACCATCCTTAAACCGATGGTCATAACAAAAGGGTGAACATAGTGCTAGAGAATATGCTAAAAATGCATGTTATGCATAAACCCAAGTAGTGGGAAGAATATCTACCTTTGCTAGAATTTGCTTACAACAATGGTTATCAAGAATCATTGAAGATGAGCCTATTTGAGGCTCTGTATGGAAGGAAGTAAAAAATTCCAATTAGTTGGGATAATCTAGTGGACAAAGTTACACTTGGACCTGAATCACTGAAGGAAATGGAGCAAGCCATTTTTCAGATAAGGAGGAATCTGAAAAATTTCCCAAGATAGACTAAAGAGCTATGTTGATAGCAAGAGAACCCCCAGAGAGTTCAAAATAGGATACCATGTGTATCTCTGGGTGAAACCCAAGAGAAGTTCCCTAAAAATGGGGATGTTTTCTAAGTTGTCTCCCCAATATTGCAGACCATTTGAAATCCTAGAGAGAATAGGACCAATAGCATACAAACTTGCTTTCCCACCTACTATTAGAGGAAATAATGTATTCCATGTGTCCTTGTTAAAGAAATATGTACATGATTATAATCACATTATTGATTGGACCATAATAAAGGTGGAACCAGAGGGAGAGTCCCAGCCAGAGCCCCAATGCATCCTAGACAAGAAAGAAACAATGCTCTGGAATCAAGCCATCGTGCAGGTCAAGGTGCAATGGAATCACTTTGGAGTCGATGAAGCTACATGGGAGCTAGAAGATGCCATGAGATTGGCATACCCTTTTTTTTTGAATTATTAATTGTAAAAATCATTGTGTTTTNGGGGGGGGATGCAACACCCTGTTTTCTCCCAAGACTGTAATTATGCACAAACTTCATATGTTAATAATATGAGGCATGTAATTGTGTTTTGATTTAATATAAACACCAAATTGTTGACTGAGAGGGAACAACCTTGATAAGTAATAGCCATGACACATCAGGGGAAATTGATGAAGTAGAGGACTGATGGGATGGTTGAGTGAAATGGAGATGAGATGCATTAGTGAAGAAAATAGGAAGCTTGCAAAAAAAACTTATCTATGCTTACAGACATAATGATTTCGCCCACCAACACACCATACTGATGGAGGATACCACGTGAACATTAAAGAGGTCATAAAGGTGGTTGGGTACTGATGACTACGGAAATTGGCCCATGCATAGAAAGAATGGTTGTGTTTTGATGAGATTGGCATGCCCTTTTTTTTTTACTCTATAATTGTAAAA
>ML792174.1:1119637-1141242 GCA_009831015.1 Picea engelmannii | reverse complement strand
GGGGGGGGATGCAACACCCTGTTTTCTCCCAAGACTGTAATTATGCACAAACTTCATATGTTAATAATATGAGGCATGTAATTGTGTTTTGATTTAATATAAACACCAAATTGTTGACTGAGAGGGAACAACCTTGATAAGTAATAGCCATGACACATCAGGGGAAATTGATGAAGTAGAGGACTGATGGGATGGTTGAGTGAAATGGAGATGAGATGCATTAGTGAAGAAAATAGGAAGCTTGCAAAAAAAACTTATCTATGCTTACAGACATAATGATTTCACCCACCAACACACCATACTGATGGAGGATACCACGTGAACATTAAAGAGGTCATAAAGGTGGTTGGGTACTGATGACTACAGAAATTGGCCCATGCATAGAAAGAATGGCCAATTGAATGATTGACAGGAATGTACCACAAACCTCCCCTTCAAATTGAAAAAGGGTGGATTGCATGTTACATTTGTAGGGACATGACAGAGATCCCGAGGGGATGAAGAAGTAAAAACACAATGCATGCATGATGAGAGTGGATATGGAAAAAATTATATGTGCAAAGAAGGATGGTATGGAAGAGAGACCCTGGATAACAAAGATGACACCCATGGACTAGGGAAGGAAATAGAAGACCGAGACAAGAAAAAGGATCAGAGACAAGCAACAGAGAGCATAAGTGTGGACGTGTTGATTGAGAGAGAGAAGGATAGATTTCTGGAAGAAAATAGGAATCTTATCCAAGTTGTTGATGATCACATTGAATAGAGACAACTCGGATTCTCGAACTGGAGCAATATTGGGTTCCATCTTGGTGCTTACTGGACAGAAAATGGCACTGGTAAGGGGAGGTCGTTGAGGGATTGTTAAGAAGATAAGGGACTCTCTTGTGCAGAGGAAATCTAGTTGAGAAACCACCCAATAAACCTATAGAGACCCATAGCTCAGTGGGAAGTGGCAACTTTTGTTGTGTCAGAGGGAGAAGTACAGTAACCTTCTAATATCATCGCATACTTGGAGCCATGTTGGGTCAATTTCCTTGGTGGTATCATGATTCATGGCTTGGCATGGGGGTGGAGTGTTGTAGGAAATGACTCTATAACAAGGCCTAAGGTTGGGAGGAAAGGCGTCATCTCTCGGTCAGTTGGATTGGATCATTCCTTTATCAGATAAGTATTCATATGTATTGAACTGATTGTGAATGATTTATGTGAATTATCATGAATAGAACAATTGTGTTTTAGTACATATGAATGTTTAAGTCCAGGAGGTTGTTTTTATACTTAATCTATGACTTGAATGATTTATGTGAATGCTTGGATTGTTTTTATACTTAATCTATGACTGTGAATGATTTATGTGAATTCTCATGAATAGAACAATTGTGTTTTAGTACATATGAATGTTTAATTCCAGGATATTGTTTTTATACTTAATATATGACTTGAATGCGGTAATATGAGCCATGTTGTGATGTATAATAATGCTTGGTTAAATCGTTAAAATGAATGAATATAAATTGCAACTCATACGAGGCCTTAACCTTAAGTTTGACAATCTGTAGAGGCTTCAAGATCATCTTGAGTCCTCAAAATTCAGAAGTCGAAGTCTTACAGGACTCAGAAAATGACTAAGTCCTTAGAACAAACAGTGATGAGTCCACAACCATGTGTTGGTCAGAGACGTACCACAACCATTGATCTGAAGAGATCATGACCATTGATCAGTGGGTAGTCAGAGTCACCGTGTCGGATAGATTTCTCAGCCATTATGGAAAGGGCTTCGAAACAAACCTATCGGAGTGAGACCTTCGAAAGGAAATCTCATGTACCATAAGAATAACTCCGAAGAAAAGACCTCGAATTCCAACCAATGTGAATCGTAGATCTAGAAGCGGGAAGAATGAATTCCCATCCATTGATCATCACGAGCATTATGCGTCCCACTAGTAAGTTGGAAGGGTGAGATCTAACGGGGAGCATCAGTTCAAAGGCAGGTGTTACGTGAACGCACGTGTCAATGGTATATAGGTTGAAGACTGAAGAACCTTGGAAAGGCCATAACTTTTGATCTAGAGCTCAGTTTTGGGAAAAACTATCACCATTGGAAAGCTCTCGACGGGCAGAGATAAAGCTAGAGGAGAGGGGAGTGACATAGTTGAGGAAAGTGATAATTCAAATACCCCACCCCTTAAAAAGGATACTTACAGGTTGGGTGTGTTACAATATATTGTACACTTTATTGTATCAAATATATGAGTATAAAATTGTAAAATACTAATAATCTCTATTCAAGTCTCCAATAAAACACAATAAAGTAGGCAATAAAGAATTTTTTATCAGGTCACCTAATGCTTAAATAAAAAATATATAAAGTACAAAATTACACTTGTTCATGTATTCTCACTGGACTAAGTCTCATCATTATAGTTTTCAAGGAGACATCCCCTAATTTGGACCAAGGACGCACCTTGTATTCCTTGACCATTTCAAGTGCAATGTCTCAAAATTGAGCACAGATTTGGGGAGGTCTTTCTCACCCCCAAGTGTGAGACAATGCACCACCCAAAACAAACACCTCATTAGTACTAGTCAATTTCTCTTGAAAACTAGGGCCTTCATAGAAATCTTGCAATCATTTTTATTAAGGTTCTCCAAACTATATATATCCAACCATCCTTGACCACTTAGCACCCTAACATTTCCCAAGATTATAAAGTTCTTTCATCATCCCTTCCATCCTTGAGAGCCCCATGCGTAACAATCTTGTTAATTTATTGTAACTACAAGGTATATATCCAAGCATAACAACTATGACTTTTTCATTATAACTAGGGAATATATATCTACACCTAGAAATTGAAATGTTTCTCGTGATTTCCACATAAAGACAAAAATGGAAATATTATATGTACTTCCATTAACTATAATAAACTCAACAATTACTTCATCTACCTCCTCTCTATGTTGCACATCAGGCGTGTCAATTAAATTATGTTGCACATTATACATTTCAACTTTTCTTCTTCATCTACCTACTCCCTAAGGTTGTAATTCCCTTCATTGTCAAGGGTTTTAACATTCTAAGTGTAAACCCATTTTTACTTACTATTGTCACATGTAATTCATGTTGGTTCCAATCAAGCACTTTTCCTATTTATGCTCACAAAATCCTTATGGAATCCATGTGTATAATTTGTTTTTTTCTTTTTTTTGTTAAATTACTTGCATTTCCAAGTCCCAATGACCTATTTGATCATTAGTGGGTATTAACTTGATTTCATTTCATTTATGTATTAGAAGTTCCCCTTTGCTTAGCAAGCTAGAATCCGATGTAGTTTGGAGGACTTGAAAGTTTGGGGATTCTTGAAGTTCATGTTCACAGTAGAAATTGTGTGAAGCCTAATCATTTCAACATTTTCTTCAATTGTACAAAGACATTCTCCAACACCATGTATACCCCATGTATACCCAAAAGATCGTAAACTCTAGAGTGGCTACTCTTATAAGGATGGGCACAAATTTTGCATAAATATTGTTGGGAACCAACACTATTTTTCTTATTTTTTGCAACTTTATTTTTATACTGGAGGTGGGATTGTTTAATGTTAAATGGCTTAGAGATTTCTTAGGGTTAAATTTCTTTGGGATTTCTTGTGGTGATCTCATTTCAGAGTATGCAGAATGACTAGATTTTTACCTAGGAAGATGCGAATGTAGGGAAGAACATAAGAAAGTGTTGATTTTCCTGTTAAACCCAACACACAATTAATGATCCAAATAAACTCAATTTATTAATTATTAGCACAATGAGGTTTTCAACGAAAAAATATAAGCAAAAGCATAAAATAGAAACCAAACACATTTACACATGATATTCTAGTAAACACCCCTGGAAAAATCCTTACGGGAAAATCAATTATGAGTTGGATTTTATTAGATAAAATCCTGGGGCCCTGTCCTAGGATAATGACCCATCAAAGGATTACAATGCTGCAGTTGATAGCCTAGCCCACCTAGTTGTTGTCTCCCTCACTGCCCCCTGCACCCTTTCCTCAACCCTGCCCACTCAGACACAAGTACATGAGCAAGAGTCCCTCTTGCTCCTATGCATTGATTATGTGCCTCTCACTCTCCTTAGATATGATTTTATAATCTCCTAATGACTAAAACGCTATCTCCAAAGTGATCAACGATCAAGATCTGATTTTGATCTCTCGAGATCAACAACTGTGAATTAATCTCTCATTGAGATGACTTAAATCACTCAACTTTATCAAATTCACTTTAGTCATTAAATAAAATCCATAGTTAGGGACCTAACCCCTCGCGTAGGTAGAACAATATATTCGAATGTAATAAAGGTCAATATTAATAAGGCCTTGCAATAAGGTAGAATAAGTTGAATGTAAGAAGACCTAATAAAAGCTTCCGCTTCTAGAAGGCTCTTCCTCTAGATGGTTCTTTTAATAGACATATTTAGTATAAATAGGAGTCAAGGGTATGAGAACCCTAGCTTGGATATTATTGTAATAGAGATATGCTCGACTGGAGGTTACCCCCTAGAAGAGGCCCATGAACATTGCTCTCTGAATCAAAGTGCTCTTTCTGGTGTTATTTTGATATCATTACAGTATTATTGTGGTATTGTTATGGTTATATTGTTGTTTATTTGCTATTTCTAGCATTTTATTTATGTTCTTCATACTTTTTATATCTAGAATATTACAAGTGGTATCAGAGCATTCCTCGGCAGAAATTATGGGTTAAATTTTTTTTTCAGGGTAGAGACGTATTCTGGCGTCTTTAAGCCATAGAGATCTGTCGTTACGTGAATAAACTCGTGGTTGAGGGATTCATACACGCAAGAAATACAAGCGGTACTTAAGCGCACATCCGTTGGCCACCCTTGTAACCCCTGTTGGTACCACTTCGAGTGGTAGCGCATCAGACAACACCTATGTATGGATCGGCCTAGATTTCATGAAGCCTTCTTTAGATAAACCGATCGACCGCCTGAATGCTATAGTTCCACCAAGAATAGCACTCGGGAAGATACTCTCTAGTACCTAGGTAGTCAGGTAGTACGGATAAGGGCACGGTCTAGCCTCCTTAGTTGGTGCCCTGAGATATTGGGCCGAGTAATATTGTTGGACCCAACATGTATACCAGAGAGATATAGCACAGGGCAAACCCTTGTCTATAGAACCCTTGAATACCTAACCCTTGGGAACGGAAACAAAAATTAAAACAGACAAGATCTATTGTCGCGCAACTGTATTCGGGTTGCTAAATCATTACACATTTCTTCCTGGTTAAGCATTTGGGCATTTCATCACTACAATATTCTTCAGACCGGAGTATAACTCTACAAGTGTAAAAAAAAATCTGGAAATTTTTGCACCATTATTTGAGACCTATTCCATTGGATTTATCTCTTCACCCTTATCAGATTCATACATATCATTTTTCAGAAAACAATTTGACCCCACCCACCCCGTTTCAGTTTCCTCGTCATCATGGCCCATACCCATAGCCAAGACTTGGAATCTCGCTTCAATACCTTGCAATCTAATTTCACAGAGACCCAACAAGAAGTGAAACAGCTCAGTGCCAATGTTTCCACCATCAATACAAACATGCAGTCCTCCATCGTTGCCTCAATCGAGGAACTCAAACAAGACATGACTACCCATCTTGAATCTGTTGTTTCGATGATCTGCACCAAGTTGCATATCCCTGCAGATAACCCTTTATCTGACCCACCTCTACATACTGAAGCTGAAACTTCCTCTCATTCCTATAATTTTCAGCCCCATCACTTTCAGCGTGACCTACGCCTTTCGTGGGTGGATGTGACCAAATTTGATGGCTTGGATCCCACTGGTTGGGTAACCCAATTGGAACATTATTTCTCTTTATATGGCATTACAGATGGCTTGGCCAAACTCCAGTATGGTGTTCTCCATCTAGACCAAGAACGTTGGCAATGGTGGCAATGGAGAAAAACTTCATGTCAAGGGTATATTGCTTGGACACACTTTGTGGCAGAGCTTTATGAATGCTTTGACACTGGCACCAACCATTTAGGACGTTTGAAAAAGTTGAAACAATCTGGAATAGTGGAAGACTTTATAGCTATTTTTGAGCGACTGGATTTTCGGACAGAGGGCATGTCTGATGCCTTTTTCCGAGAATGTTTTATCAGTGGCCTCAAGGATGATATTCGTGCCCATGTCCTTGTGGCTCGACCTCAGAGTTGGGTGGAGGCTATTAAAAGAGCTAAAGAATCACAACAGATTGTATCTTCTCAAAACCGGAAACCCTCCTTTATTCCTCGTACTAAACCAGTAAATCCCACTACTCCCTCTACTCCACTAAAGATCCAAAAATTGACTAGGGCTAAAATGGTTGAACGCCAACTCAAAGGCCTTTGTTAGAATTGTGATGAAAAATATTTTTCGGGCCACAAGTGTAAGGAGAAAAAAAAATTATGGCCATCTCGGAGGATATTTCGAAAGAGGATGTTGAAACTCCCCTTGTGTCTAAGTCACATAAAACCACTGACATAACCCCTCCGTCAGACCCTCCCGAAGTAGAACCGGTCATTTCCCTAAATGCTCTCACTGGATTCTCTACTCCCCAAACCCTCAAACTAATCGATTACATCAAGCATAGGAAGGCCATCATTCTTGTTGACAGTGGAAGCACCCATAATTTTATTCATTGTTGCATTGCCCAAGAAACTCATTGATATATCCATGCAGTCAATAATTTCCAAATCATGATTTCCAATGGCGGCTCCATGAAATGTGGAGGGCGTTGTGAAAATGTGTGTCTCCAAATTGGTGACTACCACCTGAAATCTCATATGTTTTCTATCAACATGGGCGGTTGTGACATTGTGTTGGGTGCAGACTGGATAAGGACTTTGGGTCCCATTCTCATGGATTTTAAGGAATTAACCATGCAATTCAACCAGAAGGGCCAACAATATAAGTTTTGAGGCATCACCTCCGGTTCACCTGAGATCATTAGTTCCCATCTCATGGAAAAGCTGCTCAAAAAAGGTCATTCTGACGTTATTGCCCAACTCCATGCCATACAAGCAACTGAGACACCATCGGTGCTGGAAGACCTCAAATCCATCCTATCTAAACATCAAGTGGTCTTTTCCACTCCCCAGGGACTCCCTCCTTCCCGTGGTGTTCATGATCATTCCATTCCCCTTGTACCAGGAAGACTTCATCCCAATATATGTTCCTATCGTCACCCCTTTTCCCCAAAAAATGAAATTGAGAAAATGGTCCAGGAACTCCTTAACGCAGGTATTATCCTCCCTAGTACGAGCTCCTACTCTTCCCTTGTGGTCATGGTCCTGAAGAAAGAAGGTTCTTAGCGCATGTGTCCTAACTTCCGTGCCCTCAACCTCAACAAACTCGCCATTAAAGACAAATTTCTCATTCCTGTCATTGATGACCTCTTGGATGAATTGAGTGGCACCCTATTCTTTACTAAACTTGATCTTCGTTCTGGCTACCACCAGATACGTATGAAAGAGGTAAACATTCCTAAGACTGCCTTTAGAACTCCTGAGGGCCACTATGAGTTTTTGGCCATGCCCTTTGGCTTGTGTAATGCCCCCTCCACCTTCCAAAGCCTCATGAATCATGTCTTCCATCCTTTTCTCCGTTATTTTGTCTTAGTTTTCTTTAATGATATCCTCATCTATAGAAAAACATGGACAAACCATCTTGTTCATGTGGATCAAGTTCTCCATCTACTCTCTCAGCACCAAGAAATAGTCTAAATGTGTTTTTGGCACCTCAGAAGTCGAGTACTTGGGTCATCTGGTTGGCAAGGACGACGTCAGGGTGGATCCTAAAAATATTGAAGCTATGCAAGACTGGCCTCACCCAAAGACTCTCAAAATCTTGCGTGGATTTCTGGGCTTAATAGGTTATTCTCACAAGTTTGTTAAGAATTATGGAAAGATTGCAGCACCTCTCATTGCACTCCTAAAAAATAACTCTTTCACTTGAACTCCAACAGTTGCTCAAGCTTTTCAAACCTTGAAGATAGCCATGTGCACAACTCCAGTCCTATCCCTTCCTGATTTCACAAACACCTTTGTCCTGGAATGTGATGCTTCAGGGAAAGGAATTGGCGTTGTCCTTATGCAAGAGGGTCAGCCTTTGTCCTTTACCAGCAAACAACTGTCTAAACAAAATCTAGGCAAATCAATCTATGAAAAGGAAATGTTGGCTATTCTGCATGTCGTTGATCTATGGTGCCCTTATCTATTGGGGCAACGCTTCCAAATTAAGATAGACCATCAAAGCCTCAAGTATTTTCTGAAACAACGCATTTCCTCCCCAGAGCAACAAAAATGGGTGACTAAGCTCTTTGGATATGATTATGAGATCATTTACAAGAAAGACAAAGACAATGTGGTTGTGAATGCACTTTCTCGAAAATATGAAGATGAAAGAT
Organism: Picea engelmannii; assembly: GCA_009831015.1. NCBI lineage: Eukaryota > Viridiplantae > Streptophyta > Pinopsida > Pinales > Pinaceae > Picea > Picea engelmannii. The sequence continues at coordinate 1,132,752 of ML792174.1, read as the reverse complement.
CCATTTTTTCTCTCTCCTTCATTGTTGTACTAGATTGCCTCCAAGTCATTCGCCAGGAATGGTTACACGATCCCAAAAGTTTGCATCTGATACAACAATTGCAGTCCAATTCTCTAGTTTCCCCAGGGTATTCTTAGCTCCATGATGAGCTTCGATATAAAGGCCATTTGTATTTAAGTAAACAATCAAAACTTAAATCCACGATACTTTCTGAGCTTCATGCTAAACCCACAGTTGGGCACTCCAAGTTTACCAAAACCTATGACAGGGTCAAACGTTCTTTTTTCTGGGATGGTATGAAACAAGACGTTCATAATTTTGTCGTTGAATGTGATGTGTGTTAACGCAACAAGGGAGAAACAGTCAAATTTCTTGGAACACTACAACCGCTTTCGATTCCACTTGCTATTTGGAGGGATATCTCTATGGATTTTATTACAGGCTTACCCAAATGGGGAAATAAATCAGTCATCATGGTGGTTGTTGATTGCCTTTCCAAGTATTCTCATTTCTGTTCTCTTCAACACCCATTTACATCATCCACTATGGCTCAACTTTTCATGAATCGGGTCTTCAAATTTCATGGCATGCTGCATTCTAATGTTTTTTATCGCGACCCAACTTTCACCAACAATTTTTAGCAAGAACTATTCAAGCTACAAGGCACCCAATTGCATCTCAGCACAACTTATCATCCCCAGACTGATGGTCAAACTGAAGTTGTCAATAAGTGTTTGGAACATATTTGAGGTGTTTTGCATCGGAAAAGAAAAATCAGTGGGCTCAATGGTTACCCCTAGCTAAATGGTGGTACAACACTTCATACCATACAGCTTAGTACCCGCATGACTCATTTTGAAGTGGTATATGGACAAAATCTACCTTCAATTCTCTCATACTTACCAGGTGTCTTGAAGGTCCAGGCGGTTGACCAAACTCTTATAGTTCGAGAGGCTATTCTCCGTACCCTCAAAAATAATTTGGTCATGGAACATAATCGCATGAAGCAACAAGCAGATCAAGGTCGCTCTGAACGTCAATTTTCATAAGGGGATCATGTGTTTCTTCCACTGCAACCTTACAAGCAAAATTCCCTCAAGGCCAAGCAATGTAAGAAGTTGGAGCCCAAATTTTATGGTCCTTATATCGTTCTCAAGTGTATGGGACAGGTGGCTTGTCAGTTAGCTTTGCCCAGTCATTCTAAGCTACATCATGTTTTTCATGTTTCATGCTTAAAGAAGGTGATTGGACCTAAGTGTCAAATTCAAACCAACCTTCCCGAGTTGGACAAAGAAGGATCCATTTGGCTACAGCCACAAGCAGTTTTGGACCAACGTGAGCGTCGCCTGCGTCAATGAACCATCAAGGAAGTGTTAGTCCAGTGGAAATATACAACTCCAGCAGATGCCACTTGGGAACTGGCTACCATTCTGCAGCAATTTCCACATCTCAAGCCTTGAGGAAAAGGTTGTTTTTAAGGGGGAGGACATGTTAGGGACCTAACCCCTTACGTAGATAGAACAATATATTCGGATGTAATAAAGGTCAATATTAATAAGGCCTTGCAATAATGTAGAATAAGTCGAATGTAAGAAGACCTAATAGAAGCTTCCGCTTCTAGAAGGATCTTCCTCTAGATGGTTCTTTTGATAGACATATTTAGTATAAATAGGAGTCGAGGGTATGAGAACCCTAGATTGGATATTATTGTAATAGAGCTCTGCTCGACTGAAGGTTTCCCCCTCGAAGAGGCCCATGAACATTTCTCTCAGAATCAAAGTGTTCTTTATGGTGTTATTTTGATATTATTTTAGTGTTATTGTGGTGTTGTTCTGGTTATATTGTTGTTTATCTGCCATTTTTAGCATTTTATTTATGTTCTGCATACTTTTTATATCTGGAATATTACATCCATTCTACAGAGTGTTCTCTTGGACACCTCTCAATGCTAGGCATTTCCAATACAGAAGTACCTATCCAAGCTACCCCAAAAGCTAACACTCCCTCTTAACGAGAAAGGTAATTTTGGAAGAACCTCCTCTTGGATCAATATTTGACCCCATAAAATTCGTTGGTGTTGTAGCTACTCCCTCTGAACTAGAATACCCTCCTACTACTTCCGATGCACTCTGATTTGATCTACGATCCAAGATCCCTTTGGACCCCACTACAGGTTGTCCCAAAACCCTGTACAACATACCCTACCTGATGTCAACCCTCACTGTTGCATCCTGCGTATCCGCTCCCTCTGAACATATGAGTATTTGTCCATCCTTGAACATCACTACATACCCCATGTCCTCCAAGGCTACTACTAAGATAAAATTTACCTTCATCCCTAAGACATACATCACTCCTACCACCTCCAGATAAACTCTTGACTCTAGCTAGAATCTAACACATCCAACCCCCTTCCATGGTATGTTTGAGTCTTTCTCTGAAACACTAAGGAACATTGACCTCATTCTCATTATATGGAGAGATGAGCCACTACCCATAGCCCATCCCCAAACCTTAATCCCAATGTTGTCATCAGGACAACCTATTGAAAAACTCAAATTTATCCTCTCAAACTTGGTACCTAGTATCGCTTCCTGAACAATTCTAGGGCTTCCCAAATCCTTTTTGAGCGTTTCCCAGGGCATATACATGCTTCCTGGGATACCTGCATGCTTCCCGGACTTGTCTAGCGGCTGTCCAAAAAACTATGGGCACTCTTGGTTGTTGCCCCGAGCACCTGCGAGATGCTTGACCCCTGTTGGGTCTCCTGCGGCTTCCCAGTCCCTATTGGGCATCTTTGCAACCCTCTGCAACTTGTTGGTCCGACCCATTGGCCTGGTCGGCGGATGCTTTCTACAATCCCTAGCTACACTGAACCACCGGCTCTGTCCGCCTTGCTCCTGCTGCGAATTTTTTTTCCTGTCGGTTAATCCTCTTACCTGCGCACCCTCTCTCACACTGTTGAAGGCCCCTTGCTGCAGCCCAATATATCTGTAGCATATCCTTGACCACAGTTTGTCCACCACCGTCGACACCTTATCTAGTACCTGCTTGGCCCTGCGCAAGATCTCAATTAGTGGTTTTCGGCTCCTCGATCCTCTTCAATACGTGCCCAGAACTCAATTGTTCTATGTGGCTCACACTCCACGTCAAGTTGGCGGATCTTTTTCGGTCGTCCATCTTCAATTGTTACCCAGTTCCATATCTCAGCCTCAATCCACGAATACTCTTGCTACAACCTGAGATGCCTCTCAACCCGATATTACTCTGTTGTGCCACCAAACTCCCTTGTCCGTCGAACTCTGCCTACAGTCGAAACTTCTCCTCTGCCCACACACTCATCGGCTCACAAATCTCTACGCGCCCATTTCCTTACTAGTGGATGTTCGTAGCTTTGATTTGGCGACTGCTATTGACGGTTATCTCACGTTCCAGCTCGTCCTTCACATGCATATTATCTCTGCTCGCGTTATCTACTTACCGACTATTGCAATCGACCCCCTCCAGCTCCTTTGTTGTCAACCTACAGATCTACCTCTTTTGACTCTAATCGACCGATCCGCTTTGCTCTTCAGCAGTTTTCCTCAGCTCTAGAAATCGTCTGGTCGTCTCTCCACAACCACTTCCACTGCACACAATCGTCACTTGTCTACACCAGCACAAAAGGATCAACTGTCAGCGGCTTGACCACTCTATTGTTTGATCCACGCGACCAACTCCTTTGTAGTGATGTGATCCTACTGACTTGAGCCACTTTAGCAAACTCACCATGACCCAGTCTCCTTGCAACAAATTTGTGTGGTCGTACGATGTAGGATTGTATGGATGTCATATCGTACCAGTTTTTTATTTTAGTTTAATCCTGCAGTCTATCTGCGATAAATATGGCAAACAGATTCTCGCTGCTACAAAATCTTGTCTCTATGCAACACTAGCTTTGTCTCTCAGAGACTCTGATACCATGTGATTTTCCTATTAAACCCATCACACGACTAACAATCCAAATAAACTTGATTTATTAATTACTAGCACAGTGAGGTTTTATACAAAAAATATAAGCGAAAGCATAAAATAGAAACCAAACACATTTCCACACGAGATTCAAGTAAACACCCCTAGAAAAAACCTTGCGAGAAAACCAGTTCTAAGTTTGATTTTATTAGATAAAAGCATGGGCTCTTGTCCTAGGATAATAGTTCGTCAAAGGATTACAATGTTGCAGTCGATAGCCTAGCCCAAATGGTTGATATCTCCCTCGCTGCCCCTTGCACCCTTTCCTCAACCCTACCCACTTAGACACAAGTACATGAGAAAGACTTCCTCTTGCTCATATGCACTCATTGCGTGCCTCTCACTCTCCTTAGATATGCCTTTATAATATCCTAATGACTAAAACCCTATATCCAAAGTGATCAACGATCAAGATCTTATCTTGATCTTTTGAGATCAACGACTGTGACTTAATCTCTCATTGAGATGACTTAAATCATGTAAGTCACTCAACTTTATAAAAGTCGCTTTAGTCATTAAATAAAAACCACTCTAGAGAGTGTTGCTCGAACACAGCTGCATGATAGGCACCACCAATGTAGAAGTACCTGTCTGAGCTACTCAAAAAGCTAACAGAAAGAAGTAAAATACTAGTCGCAAAAAATCAAATACTTTCAAAAAGTTCATGACAAGAAAAATCACAAAACCTGGTTGAAAATGAATATTTGAAGTTTCTTCCACTCACCATTGCCAAAAGTCTTGCTTTCAAGCTACTCAAATATCTTGGTCTTTTCCAAATGAATTCTTCTCAAGCTTCACCTCAATATTTATTGAATCTTTTGCTTCTCACTTGAAGCACCAACCCAACTAAAAAATATTGCTCTCCAAGGCTTCAACACTAGCAAAATATCACTCTTAAGGTTGCCTACAAACTTGTTTTTCTAATTTAATGTAACAACCCAATTTGATTATTTAATTTTTATAATTGTTAATTTAAATTTAATTAATTATTAAAATAAATTCAATAAGTCTTTTATTATTTTATTATTAAAAAGGAGGTGAAGTAATTAATGAAGGGATATGGTCATTGGAGAATTAATGAAGGAGATAATATAGTTGGGGAATTGAATGAGAGGGGAGGATAAGGAAGAGGGCAGGGGACTAGAGGAAGTCTCATTTTTTTTTTGGAAAATTCTACAAGAGGACGAGGAAAATTGGGAGAACGGGTTGTTTTGGAAACTCTCACAGGGGACTACTATTGCTGGGAACTTTGGGCTCGAGGGCCAGGAAACTGCAAGGATTCCTAGAGCTAGGGAGTCGAAGAGGTTGTTCCTAGTTGGTTGGGAGGTTAATATTCATTGGGCAGTTTGGGAAAGCACAAGAACAACTGAAATTAGGGGTTGAATCAACCAACCTGCAGGTGGAGGTAGGTATTTTACTAGTTGGTATGTTATTATTATGTTGTTGTTATTATGTTGTCTAATTTATCATGTTGTCTATTTATCATTTATTTACCAGTTTATTTCTTGCATGAAAGAAAAATTCTAACCTAAGTTGCAGTCATTTCAGTAAGATATTAGGAGATATTTATTTATTTTTAGGCCCTAAAATTGGAAGGCCTTACAAATGGTATCATATCCCGGTTTCAATACTGAAACCTAGGCTTGACCACCCACATAATTGTATAATCTGCACCCAAAAAAAAAACTCCCAACTAAGCTAGATCAGGAATACAAAAAGGAAAAGAGTAATTCAGTGGGAAACTGCAACCAATACAACATTGAGACAAGAAAACAAAAAGGCTAAGATCAATAGAGAAAATAGCAAAGAAAACTATTTGACAAGCTAAGTTGTAAGGGTAGTCCAAAATATGAAAAACCAAGCGATGTCGTCAATAGTCAAACACAAGCAGCTGAAGCTCCTTTGAAAAAAAAAACTTTAAGAGGTACTCATGGATTCCATCCCTAAGTCTCTTAGAAAAGTTGTGTAGGTTTTAACCGCAGATTTGTCTTTTCAAGGTTGATGTCGTTTGTTGAAACTTACATGAAAGCTTAGTCATTGAAGCTTAACATTCATGTTGATGTAACTATGAAACATCAAGCTCAAAACTACATGAATTCAATAATATATTAACATCGCATAATATAAGATAGCAAACAACATTGGAACTTTTTCCTCTCGGCTTGAAGGATTTATGAGATCACCAGTCACTAGGCAGTCCAATTGATGGGCTAGTTTGAAAACCAGTATTCTGGGCTTTCACAGCAAATCCATTTTTTCCCAAGTCATGGAGTATTAACAACACAAGTCAACAACCACATAGTACCAAGCACAAAGCCCAATCTCAAAGTCCACGTGCAGGTCTAGCTACCAACTATGTCAAGGCTCGACACCAAAACCTAGTGACCAAGAGCCAACACCACAACCACGACCAAATCCCAGCGACCAAGAGCCAACCCACAACCAAGGGAAGAGTCGACTAGGGGCATTCTTTGCTTAACGCGTCCAACTGTGAGGAGAGAGGAGTCGAACCCTGACCTCCCTAAAGCATCAGCACCAACAACCCCACAAAACGCGCCACACATTATTGCTTCAAGTTCTGGCAAGTCGCAACCAAGACCAAGCACCCAAGATGCGCAGAAGAGATCCCACAAAGGGGCAGTGCACTACCTGCCATGGCTGCCAGAATAACCCAGGCTTCACAGAATAACCCAAGGAATTCTCACCTTATGTCATCGGGATTAAAACCTGCCCTGGGGCTGTCGCGACGACCATCATAGACATCATCTCTGCGAGACCTTTTGTAAGGAGGAGAATGCCTCGAAGGCAAAGAGTGGCAACAGTCACGTGGAATGTAGGGAGGCCGGTTGGGGCTGTGTCGACGCTTGTAATTCTTCGAGGGGCCTCCTTCCTCGCCGCCCATTGCAGGTGACTGTGTTCCTTCGTGATAATATCCTCCTCCTCTGCAAGGTGGTCGGTCATCTCTCTCGTCTCTTCGTTCTCTCGAATCCATGTCTCGCTTACTGCGCTCTTCCAATGGTTTCTCCTTTTCCTTGCGTTCGGATGAGTGATCCCTGCGTCGAACTAAGGTTTCTGTGGGCATGCCCAGCACCTCCGCCACCAAAATGCAAGAGCTTGGTAGATGAAATCTCTATTCAAGTGAGGTCTTGAGGTCAAATCTGTGTGGATTAAACACACCATGAAAACTATAAATTAGCCCAAAGCTATGATCTTGAAAGCATTGCAGTGAGGAAGAAGCTTGGCGGCCATGTCAGTTGCATAGGAAAAGGCAGTGGTGACGAAATGAGGAATGAAACACGAGTGAGAAAAGGGTAGGGTAGGGTAGTGTAGGGTTTGAGAAGAGTTTATTTTTATTTATTTTTTTCGAAAGAAGAGAGCGGGGGGCACATGGGTCTCATGCAAGGTCCCAGATGCCTCAATTTTTTTTATTATCGTTTTTTTTGTTTTTTATATTAGTTATTTTTTATGTAAATTATTTAAATAATTTAAATGACTTAAATAATTTAATTAATTTAAAATAAATAAATAATTAAAACAGAATAATATGGGAAAAAAAACCATAAATTAATGATTTATATAAAATAATATAATGATTTATTTGGTTACTTTTGGTCATGAGCTCATTCGTATTTGGTCACAAGTTTCATTCTTCGTCGGCGTGATTGGTGGAAAAAATTAAATTGAATAATTTTTGTTTGGTGTTTTCGTTAGTAATCCCACATAAAACATGTTTTATAAAAAATAAAAAATCATGTCATATTATGTTAAAATATGAATATTAACTCTTATTTTAAATTACTTATATATTTCAACCTAAACCTAAAAAAATAGTAAATTCAATGAATTTGAACCTTCATAGAAATGGAAGTATATGCACTAACCATTATTTACTTCATATCACCAATATTCTAATCTTCCATACTTAGGAAAGTTACTCAACCTTATCTCAATGGAATAATAGTGTGTAGTTCATTGAATGAAAATGTTAAATTGGCTTTGCCTCTATCTTTTAATGAGGAATCGTACATATATATATTCTTTGTAAGAGCATGTTTAAAAGAAAAAGTATTTGTTTTCTTGTATTTTTATATAATATTATTTTAAATATATTTTGAATGTTGTTTATTTTAAAAAGGAAATTAATATTTTTAAATATTATTTTAAATTTGTATTATTTTATTAAGTTTTAAGATACCAAATAAAAGTCAAAATGGGGAAGGCAATTTATGGTTAAAGAAAGAGGGAGCAAAATCACATCCACATGCACATGTCAATACCTTCGTTCCTTGTGTTGAAGAACAATATTTTGATGGGCATGGCTATTGCATGTGGGGTTAACTAGTTTATGTAGGCATTATTGCTCACCTTATCCAACATTGAAGCCCCACTCTATGAACTAGATAATAGCACATGGGCTTGACTTGGAAGACATCAATTTCACTCCTTCCTAGTCGATTATGTGGTTATGGGGGCTCAAGGGGTCAACTAGCCTCTTGTCAAAGGCTAGGATGTACAAAGTGATTTATGGAAGGGTTAGATAGTTAAATAAGAAAGCCAATTAGAGTCAGGGGTGAGGATACCATAGTGCTAGCACAACTAGCAAGGTAAGAAAGATAGAAGGATACCTACTAAGACACCGAGCTTAGATGTTTTAACCTTGACCTTTAATCACTTACCCTAAAGAGAGTAATGTTTGCTTACAGACAAGTAAAAAACAAACCTTACGCGTAACCCTATGTTTGCAAGTATAAGTTTGAGAAAATTTGGAATGCCTTAAACTCTCCCTGATAAGCATTTGGTTTGATGCAGATTCAGTTATTCAAGATGGTTAGGACACTGGGAAATAGAGACCAAGGGGCATCATCGCAAGGACCACAAACATCGATGATGCCACCACCATCACTTGAATTTGCTCTCATTTTGCGCTCCTTAGAGGCTATTAATGAGACATTAAAGGGACGCCATTCAGCATATGTCGAAGTGGAACCCCCATCATCTGGAGTGGGTAACCCTAAAACGTCGAGGGACTCAGAAGGAGGGCATCCAACAAAGGACATCACCAGAGAACTACAAAAGATCAAATTCTCATAGTTTGTTGGGGGTCGTGCGAGTGAATGCGCAGAGGCATGGTTGGAATGAATGACGTGATATTTTTCCTTAAGGGACTATGCTTCCACATCTAAGGTGAATATAGCGATCTTTCAGTTGAGGGACAGTGCCTTGAACTAGTGGGGTAATCTAGAGAGGCAGTGGCACCTTACCCCAGACACCGTCTCATGGGAGTTTTTTGAGGAAAGGTTTCAGAGGAAATATTTGCCTACTTACTATTAGGAACAACAGGTAGGAGAATTTCATGCTTTAGTTCAGGGAAACAGGACCGTCGAAGAGTATGAGATCAGGTTCATGGAGTTAGTAAAATATGTCTCATACATGGATATCAATCAATGACAGGCAGAACATTTTTTGTACGGGTTAAACCCTAAGATAAGGGCCATGGTACAAATGTGGAAACCATTGTCAGTAGTCGAAGCAGTTGAAAATGTTTGTTACACGAAGGAGCATATGAGCTTAAACAGAGGCATCAGATCAGCCATTCCACAACATCTTGAATTCGTGGGGAAGGCCCCTAGGAATTTCTCCTGGGGAGGAAGCTCTAGGCCACCTCCTTATGGCAATAGAGTCGCTCCTAGAGCAGTTACAACAGGTATTTCAATGGGAGCGAGTGCAACATCCCAATCATCACCAACGACGCAGGCAGGTCCACGACCTTCTTAGGGAGCAGCAAGTAGGGGTAGGGGTTCCAGAGGAAGAAAATCATTTCAGAGACCATCATAGGGCAATGTGCAGGTTCCATCTCGTGTTACTTGTTGGGGGTGTGGAGGACCCCATTACCAGGGTGGATGTCCAAAGTCACAATCAATATTTGTGCATAGAGAAGGAAAAGCCCCGATAAGAAGAGCGAGCAGTAGCCACCAGATTTATGCAATGGTTAATAATCGTCAGGTGGAACATCAATCGATGGTGGTGGAGTCGTCAGGTATGCTAAATCATGTCAATGTTAAAATTTTATATGATTATGGTGCTACAAATAGTTTCATTTCACCTTGTGCATTAGAAAAGTGTGGGTTGGTAGCTTATGAGCACGATGACTTTAAACAAGTCAAGATGGCTTCGAGGGGAAAACAAGCGGTAGGACCTAGCGTTGATAATTGTCTAGTAGAACTAGGAGTGTGTACTACTAGATTGAAGGTGTACATCATTGCTCTAAGAACGCATGGCCTAATCATTGGAATGGACTGGTTAGAATCCCATCGAGCTATGGTAGATTGTTTCACGAAAATGGTGTTTCGTGTTGACGATGAAGGAAGGTTAGTAGAAATCCACGGTGTACGAAGGAAGGTGTCTCTACGCTTTATCTCGATCATGAAGGTTAAATGTTGCATAAGGAAAGGTTTTCGATTGTATGCAGTGGATGCAGTCAATGAAGGGAAAGGACCACCCTTAGATCAATATCCATTATTGTCGGAGTTTAAGGATGTTTTTCTGAAATATTTTCTAGGGTTACCTCCTGAGAGGGAGCTTGATTTTACCATTGAGCTAAAACCTGATGCAGAGACAATTTCCAAGGCTTTGTATAGGATGACAGCGCAAGAACTTTGTGAGTTGCAGATACAGTTGAAGGAACTACTTGACTTGGGAATAATAAGGCCTAGTGTCTCACCTTGGGGTGCACCGGTAATTTTTGTCAAGAAAAAGGATGCTTCTTTATGACTTTGTATATATTATAGGCACTTGAACTGTGCTACAGTGAAAAATAGGTACCCAATGCCACGGATAGATGACCTTTTTTATCATATGAAAGGAGCAGTAGTTTTCTCAAAAATTGATCTACAATCAGGGTATCACCGGTTAAGAATTAAAGAGGTGATATTCCTAAGACTGCCTTTCGAACTCAGTTTGGGAATTATGAGTTCGTTGTAAAACCTTTTGGTTTGACCAATGTGCCAATAGTATTCATGAGCCTCATGAATGGTGTATTCTGAAAGTACTTAGACCGCTTTGTACAGGTCTTTCTGGATGATATCCTCATCTATTCCAGGAACGAAAGAGAACATGAGGAACACTTGCGAGTGGTGTTGTCATGCCTTAGAGAGATTAAATTGTATGGAAATTTGTCGAAGTGTTCTTTCTTCCAGAAAGAGATTCGCTATTTAGGTCATATCATTTCTGGTGAAGGAATCTCTATGGACCCAGAAAAGGTAAAGGCCATTATGAAATGGTCAGTGCCAAAAAATGCTCATGAGGTGAGAAGCTTCATGGGGCTACCTGGTTATTATCGGAGGTTTGTGGAAGGGTTCTCTAAGATAGTGAAACCCATCACCACCTTGCAGCGCAAGGGGATCATGTATGAAAGGACAGAGGAATGTGATATTGCATTCATCGAGCTTAAGAGGCTACTAACTAGTGCACCAATTCTACGAGTGTCAGATATGGAAAAAGAATTCACAGTCTGCACGAATGGCTCGAAGCAAGGATTGGGGGTCGTGCTAATACAGGATGGGGGAGTGATAGCACATGTGTCAAGAAAGTTGAAGCAACATGAGGATTTTTACGCTTCTCATGATTTAGAGTTGGCAGCTGTAATGTTGTCTCTGAAACTTTGGAGGCACTATCTAGTGGGGCAAAGCTTTGAGCTCAATACAGACCATGAAAGATTAAAGCATCTCTTCACTCAAAGAGATCTCAATGTCAGGCAAAGGCGTTGGAGTGAGTTTATGAGTGAGTACGGTTTTGGAATTTCATACATCAAGGGAAAGGAGAATGCGGTCGAGGGCGCCTTGAGCAGGAGACCACGTGTCTTTTCCTTGGTACCCTTAAAAGTTAATATGAGGGAGTGTGTGTTGGGGCAACTTCTTGGAGATAGTTGGTATTTAAAGGTTACTTCAACCCTCGAGAGTGGGATGCAATTAAATCCAAAGTATGAAGGATATGTTGAATTTTAATGCTTAGTTCATGCACATGTGGTTTATTTCATTTAGCATGTACTTGAACCATAAACAATGTAGCTACTCTAGTTGCAATAACCAAGATCACAAGAAGAATAACCATGCACAAGATCACAAGAGTTTATCCTGGGAAAACCCTTCTCAACCAAAGGAAAAACCTCGCAATCATTTGTTATATTCTCAATAGAATATCCTCCATGCACCACCAAACCCTAGCACACAAGAGGGTGCTTTCTTGACCTAGAAACTTGTCCCAAGAGAGGTGTGCACTTCAGTCGTACAAGTGTTGCTGAAATTATGAGAAGACAAGTGAAGTGAGTGAGATCCACAATGGGGATCTCCTCCTATTTATACAAGACCTGACACAGCAATAGGTGTGTCTATTGGCATAATAGGGTCGACCTCTTTAACTCAAATAATATAATTCATCTTTACACAATATTAATTATCTTTCACATGGTGGGGCTGACTTGTACCCTTCACAACATAATTAGGGTTACAAACAAATCTTACTCTAAGACGTTGTAGCAAGGGATCCACACATCCTCTAGTGCTCAGCCACTAGGGACACGTCCACTTGCGCTCACCCACAGGGATGTCACACTCAACTGATTCCACATGAGTATCATCTGGAGAACCATCTCATGTCGACTCAACTAAGTCCATAGGAGTACAAGGCAGGAGACCATCTCAAGCCGACTCAACTCAGTCCAGAGGAGTACAAGGCAGGAGACCATCTCAAGTCATCTCAACTCGGTTCAGAGGAGTAGAAAAGAGACCACATGTCATCACAACTCAGTCCAGAGTCTAGCATACACCCATCACATGGGCTCTCACGGATGTCTGAACGCAGTCCAGAGGAGAACGATCTGGAGGATGACTCATCAAGCTACAATCATCAACAGGATATAGCCTGGAAGCAGATGGATTAAATGTGATATTAGGGAAGGATGTACATCCCCGAAGGTGGGGATATTCGAAGCATCATACTCAAGGAAGCCCATAGAGCACTTTATTGTGCACATCGTCAAGTGCCTAGAGTGTCAACAAGTGAAGGTTGACCACCACCACCCGGTAGGTCTTCTACAACCACATGAT
>ML792174.1:1094536-1119587 GCA_009831015.1 Picea engelmannii | reverse complement strand
ATTCGTGGGGAAGGCCCCTAGGAATTTCTCCTGGGGAGGAAGCTCTAGGCCACCTCCTTATGGCAATAGAGTCGCTCCTAGAGCAGTTACAACAGGTATTTCAATGGGAGCGAGTGCAACATCCCAATCATCACCAACGACGCAGGCAGGTCCACGACCTTCTTAGGGAGCAGCAAGTAGGGGTAGGGGTTCCAGAGGAAGAAAATCATTTCAGAGACCATCATAGGGCAATGTGCAGGTTCCATCTCGTGTTACTTGTTGGGGGTGTGGAGGACCCCATTACCAGGGTGGATGTCCAAAGTCACAATCAATATTTGTGCATAGAGAAGGAAAAGCCCCGATAAGAAGAGCGAGCAGTAGCCACCAGATTTATGCAATGGTTAATAATCGTCAGGTGGAACATCAATCGATGGTGGTGGAGTCGTCAGGTATGCTAAATCATGTCAATGTTAAAATTTTATATGATTATGGTGCTACAAATAGTTTCATTTCACCTTGTGCATTAGAAAAGTGTGGGTTGGTAGCTTATGAGCACGATGACTTTAAACAAGTCAAGATGGCTTCGAGGGGAAAACAAGCGGTAGGACCTAGCGTTGATAATTGTCTAGTAGAACTAGGAGTGTGTACTACTAGATTGAAGGTGTACATCATTGCTCTAAGAACGCATGGCCTAATCATTGGAATGGACTGGTTAGAATCCCATCGAGCTATGGTAGATTGTTTCACGAAAATGGTGTTTCGTGTTGACGATGAAGGAAGGTTAGTAGAAATCCACGGTGTACGAAGGAAGGTGTCTCTACGCTTTATCTCGATCATGAAGGTTAAATGTTGCATAAGGAAAGGTTTTCGATTGTATGCAGTGGATGCAGTCAATGAAGGGAAAGGACCACCCTTAGATCAATATCCATTATTGTCGGAGTTTAAGGATGTTTTTCTGAAATATTTTCTAGGGTTACCTCCTGAGAGGGAGCTTGATTTTACCATTGAGCTAAAACCTGATGCAGAGACAATTTCCAAGGCTTTGTATAGGATGACAGCGCAAGAACTTTGTGAGTTGCAGATACAGTTGAAGGAACTACTTGACTTGGGAATAATAAGGCCTAGTGTCTCACCTTGGGGTGCACCGGTAATTTTTGTCAAGAAAAAGGATGCTTCTTTATGACTTTGTATATATTATAGGCACTTGAACTGTGCTACAGTGAAAAATAGGTACCCAATGCCACGGATAGATGACCTTTTTTATCATATGAAAGGAGCAGTAGTTTTCTCAAAAATTGATCTACAATCAGGGTATCACCGGTTAAGAATTAAAGAGGTGATATTCCTAAGACTGCCTTTCGAACTCAGTTTGGGAATTATGAGTTCGTTGTAAAACCTTTTGGTTTGACCAATGTGCCAATAGTATTCATGAGCCTCATGAATGGTGTATTCTGAAAGTACTTAGACCGCTTTGTACAGGTCTTTCTGGATGATATCCTCATCTATTCCAGGAACGAAAGAGAACATGAGGAACACTTGCGAGTGGTGTTGTCATGCCTTAGAGAGATTAAATTGTATGGAAATTTGTCGAAGTGTTCTTTCTTCCAGAAAGAGATTCGCTATTTAGGTCATATCATTTCTGGTGAAGGAATCTCTATGGACCCAGAAAAGGTAAAGGCCATTATGAAATGGTCAGTGCCAAAAAATGCTCATGAGGTGAGAAGCTTCATGGGGCTACCTGGTTATTATCGGAGGTTTGTGGAAGGGTTCTCTAAGATAGTGAAACCCATCACCACCTTGCAGCGCAAGGGGATCATGTATGAAAGGACAGAGGAATGTGATATTGCATTCATCGAGCTTAAGAGGCTACTAACTAGTGCACCAATTCTACGAGTGTCAGATATGGAAAAAGAATTCACAGTCTGCACGAATGGCTCGAAGCAAGGATTGGGGGTCGTGCTAATACAGGATGGGGGAGTGATAGCACATGTGTCAAGAAAGTTGAAGCAACATGAGGATTTTTACGCTTCTCATGATTTAGAGTTGGCAGCTGTAATGTTGTCTCTGAAACTTTGGAGGCACTATCTAGTGGGGCAAAGCTTTGAGCTCAATACAGACCATGAAAGATTAAAGCATCTCTTCACTCAAAGAGATCTCAATGTCAGGCAAAGGCGTTGGAGTGAGTTTATGAGTGAGTACGGTTTTGGAATTTCATACATCAAGGGAAAGGAGAATGCGGTCGAGGGCGCCTTGAGCAGGAGACCACGTGTCTTTTCCTTGGTACCCTTAAAAGTTAATATGAGGGAGTGTGTGTTGGGGCAACTTCTTGGAGATAGTTGGTATTTAAAGGTTACTTCAACCCTCGAGAGTGGGATGCAATTAAATCCAAAGTATGAAGGATATGTTGAATTTTAATGCTTAGTTCATGCACATGTGGTTTATTTCATTTAGCATGTACTTGAACCATAAACAATGTAGCTACTCTAGTTGCAATAACCAAGATCACAAGAAGAATAACCATGCACAAGATCACAAGAGTTTATCCTGGGAAAACCCTTCTCAACCAAAGGAAAAACCTCGCAATCATTTGTTATATTCTCAATAGAATATCCTCCATGCACCACCAAACCCTAGCACACAAGAGGGTGCTTTCTTGACCTAGAAACTTGTCCCAAGAGAGGTGTGCACTTCAGTCGTACAAGTGTTGCTGAAATTATGAGAAGACAAGTGAAGTGAGTGAGATCCACAATGGGGATCTCCTCCTATTTATACAAGACCTGACACAGCAATAGGTGTGTCTATTGGCATAATAGGGTCGACCTCTTTAACTCAAATAATATAATTCATCTTTACACAATATTAATTATCTTTCACATGGTGGGGCTGACTTGTACCCTTCACAACATAATTAGGGTTACAAACAAATCTTACTCTAAGACGTTGTAGCAAGGGATCCACACATCCTCTAGTGCTCAGCCACTAGGGACACGTCCACTTGCGCTCACCCACAGGGATGTCACACTCAACTGATTCCACATGAGTATCATCTGGAGAACCATCTCATGTCGACTCAACTAAGTCCATAGGAGTACAAGGCAGGAGACCATCTCAAGCCGACTCAACTCAGTCCAGAGGAGTACAAGGCAGGAGACCATCTCAAGTCATCTCAACTCGGTTCAGAGGAGTAGAAAAGAGACCACATGTCATCACAACTCAGTCCAGAGTCTAGCATACACCCATCACATGGGCTCTCACGGATGTCTGAACGCAGTCCAGAGGAGAACGATCTGGAGGATGACTCATCAAGCTACAATCATCAACAGGATATAGCCTGGAAGCAGATGGATTAAATGTGATATTAGGGAAGGATGTACATCCCCGAAGGTGGGGATATTCGAAGCATCATACTCAAGGAAGCCCATAGAGCACTTTATTGTGCACATCGTCAAGTGCCTAGAGTGTCAACAAGTGAAGGTTGACCACCACCACCCGGTAGGTCTTCTACAACCACATGATGTTCCTATGTCCAAGTGAGAAGTCATTTCTATGGATTTTGTTGTGGGATTGTCACTCACATCGCACAGACACAATGTCATTCTCGTGATAGTTGATAATTTGACCAAGACTGCTCATTTTATTCTGATTAAAGACACTTATGATGCCATTGATGTGGCACGCGTGTTTATAAATGAGGCCATCTGTTTGCATGGATTACCCAAGAAGATCATTTCGGATAGGGACTCATGATTCACATCTAGGTTTTGGACAAGTTTGCAGTCAGAGTTGGGAACTTAGTTGAACTTAAACACAACATATCATCCTGAAACATATGGGAAAACTGAGAGAGTAAATCTGGTTATGGAAGACATGCTTAGGATGTATGTTATGGATAATCAAACCCATTGGGGGAAGTATCTACCTTTGGTAGAGTTCGCCTACAATAACGGTTTTCATAGCTCCATTGGAATGTTACCCTATGAAGGCCATGCAGGACACCGTTGAAATGGGAAAGATTAGAAAACCGAGTGACAGTTGGGCAAGAATTGATTCAAGAGATGGAAGAACAGGTAATTCGGATTAAGAAGCAACTAAAGGAAGCACGGGATAGACAGAAAAGTTATGTTGATGCACATAGGACTGACCGAAGTTATAAAGTGGGAGATCAAGTTTGCATTCGTATCAGGCCTAATAAGAGTACCATATGGTTTGTGAAGGGGACAAAGTTGTCGCCTCGATTTATAGGACTATTCAAAATCCAAGAGAGAATTGGACCCATTGTTTATTGTTTCGTACTGCCACCCCACTTGCATAAAACTCATAATGTTTTTTATGTATTCGTTCTATGTCATTATGTTGTTGATGAATCTCATAAACTAAATTGGAAGGAATTGCAGGTATCGGACGAGAGAACCCTCACGGTCGAACCGATACGCATATTGGATCGTAGGGTCCAACAACTCAGGAACCGTCTGGTAGACCAAATTAAGGTCCAGTGGAGCAAGTATAGCCGAGGATCTGCTACTTGGAAGGATGCAGAGACCTTACGATGAGATCATCCGTCACTTTTTTGACCACCTCGGGAATATGTTTTTCTGAAGGTTGGGTGTATGTAATGCCACCTTTTGCCTTTTATAGCTAGAATTACTTATGGCCTAATCATCTTTATTTTCTATTCACTGTGAAACTATTAATGATACACTTGAACTTTTAAGACATATGAACCTATGTGAATGTCAATTCTATGAATGTTTAACATTATTTGAATTATGATGGATATTATGCAATCTATTTCTAACTTGGAAATTTTGACATTTAAAGTTGTTGGTACGTGGATATCGGATTGAGATTATGATTAAATGCATTTACATGATGATAATGCATGAATATGTATGAGTTTGTGTTATAGACTAATATGTAGGTCAAGAGGCTATGAAATAGCCAAAGGATAATCATGATAAAATGTTGATGTCGTGAACATCAACCGAGAAACAATATGGTATGAATTTTTCTATGTGAAATTATGTTAGTTCAAATGCATTGCTATGATATGTGGACAAGTGCAGCTTTATCAGGTAGCGAGACTGTCTAAAACTGAATATACGATGAAAAAATTCCCAGCAACACAATGCCATTGTATGGTCCACGGTAGGGTGTTGACCCTAGTTCTAATAGACATTTCTCACCGTGTATCCTCTGAAACCTGGAGTCATGGGAGGACGGTGTTAGCTCACGCTCCCCTAGACATGTGATGATGACTATCAGTTGTCTGCTGGGGAAGCTTGGTCAAAAGAGTTGACACTTCCGCTTACGGAGACTATCTAAAGTTAGGTCAATATAGTTGACACTCCAAGATAGTCCAGTAGAGGAAGTATAGGGATGGAAGATGGAAGTAGGTTAGGGAGGAAAGATGACTAGAAGTAGTTGAAAGTGTGTGGGGCTTTCGCATTATGGTAGAATTTCTTGATTTCCTCATTTTGAAAAAAAAAATGTATATATGTATGTTTATATTTACTTAACTGACGTACAATTATCTAAGTGAATTTTGTTTGTGCTAAATTATTGTAATTGAGAGATTTCGTGAACATTTTAAATGGTCTATTATCTTTTATGAAATGAATGGTCTTGTTGATTGAATTGAACGCATACAAGAATTACTTTAGGTGATGATTATTGTCATTAGTGCATGTGTGAGTCTTGTATGTGCTAGCTACACATGCATGTCTCGCACATGTACACTAGTATGTATAAGTGTTTTAAATTGACGATGTTGTTTATTTGATGTGGATGTATGAATCATGTGTCATTACCCTTGTATTGTAAATTACTCTAACTTCGGGACGGAGTTTCTTGAAAGGTGGGTGTATGTAACAACCCAATTTGATTATTTAATTTTCATAGTTGTTAATTTAAGTTTAATTAATTATTAAAATAAATTCAATAAGTCTTTTATTATTTTATTATTAAAATGGAGGTAAAGTAATTAATGAAGGGATAAGGTCGTTGGGGAATTAATAAGGGGGATGCGGTAGTTGGGGAATTGAATGAAGGGAGGATAAGGAAGAGGGCAGGGGACTTGGAGAGGGGGTCTCATTTTGTTTTGGAAAATTCTGCAAGAGGTGGAAGAGGATGAGGAAAATTGAGAGAATAGATTGTTTTGGGAACTCTCACATGGCATTGTTGTTGCTGGGAACTTTGGGCTCTAGGGCCAGGAAACCACAAGGATTCCTGGAACTAGGAAGACGGAGAGGTTGTTCCTAGTTGACTCGAAGGTTAATATCCAATTGGGCAGTTTGGGCAAGCATAAGAACAATTGAAACTAGGGGCTGAATCAACCAACCTTAGGTCGAGATAGGTATTTTACTAGTTGGTCTGTTATTATTATGTTGTTATTATGTTGTTTAATTTATTACCCTGTCTATTTATCATCTATTTACCAGTTTATTTCTTGCATGAAAGAAAAATTCTAGACTAAGTTGCAATCATTTCAGTATGAGATTAGGAGACATTTATTTATTTCGAGGCCCTAGAAAGGCCCTAGAATTGGAAGGCCTTACATTTAATGTTTAAAACAATATATGAACCAATATAATGAAAAATAATAATAATAAAATAAAAAAATAATGTTTGTTAGTGTGAGAGGAGAGTACATTTTATAGTTGATGCCACAAAATAGGCATATCCTTTATCGTTTCTCACACATGCATCAACACATGTCTTGTGGAGGGGAGGTGAAGGCCAAGCAAGCAAGCATACTCACCCCACAACCAATCAACCATTATGTTAAGTATAGGTTAGGCTAATGCATTAAATTTAGACTTATTATGTCAATGATTTGTGTGCTAGTAGCTTAGTTTACATCTTTTCTTTAATGCTTTAGTGCCCAATCCAATGTGGAGAGGAGACAACCAAACACCCTTTAATGTCTGCAAATCTCCCTGAGAAAAACGGGTGTTTTCCCTAATCCCCCATTCACCAAGGGATAGTGAAATGATGGGTACATGTCCCATGTATAATTTTGGCATTTCCTGCAGTATGAAAGGCTCTGGTAGGTAGCATAGTCTAATCCATATGGGGGCCTTCAATGGTCATAGTGATTTTTGGGAAAACATTGACATCGAACACCTTAGAAATAAGCGACTTTCTTTTTAAAAAAAGCCCTCTTAAAACATTCCCCATATCACTGTTGTCTTCAAATTGGATATTATAGAAACCTTTCCCCTACAATTCAAAGTGCACTCAATGATTAAAAATGTCCTTCCACACCACCAATAACCATATTTCTAGGATCAAACTTGGAAAAAACATCGCATTAAAGTTTCCTCTCAACATATGAGCTTGAAAATTGCCACAAACATCTTGGATTTCTTCCATAAAGAATTCTATTACTCTAAGGCAGTTGCTTGTCGACATTGGCCTAGCAATCTAAGTTGAGCTACAAAGTAAGTTCATATTTCACAATTATTAACCACAGTTGTCCTTTCTCTTGGTAGGCTTCCAAGTGTAGAATTTCTGCACTGATCTTCGTGGATGCCAAAACAAGCCTTGCCAAGGCCCTAAACCCTCTAAACACCACACCACCCACTTGGCCACAAGAAACACACATCTCATGGAACCAATTGAAGGCCTCTCTCTCCACCATACTTTTTGATGACCTTTGTCCTATTTGTCATTGCTTGGAGACCATGAAACATATTTTTTGGGAATGTCAGTTTGCAAAACGTTGTTGGATATATTCAGTTATGCTTCAAGGAAGGGTTCATTGGTGTTCTGCATTGTTTGGAGATTGTTGCTCTCTAGTTCCTACTACCTTATTTGGGATATGGAAGTGCTTATAGATTTTGGCATTATTCATTCTATGGAAGGTTTCTGTTTTTTATACTGAAGATAGCTCATTGTCTATGTTTTGATCTATGTGGAGGGATGAGGTATGTGATCTGTTAGAATATAATGGATGTGCTCGTTTTACCATTGACAATATCGTTATTGTCACCCAACCATAGGCCGAAGCCACCCTCCGTCACCTTAACCTTGACAGAGAATCACTCTGGAAGCAAACCCTAGGCTAGATAGCCAAACAAAGGGTAGCGCTCATTTCCCCAAGGATAGCGCACCAACAAGAGCTGATCAGATAGTCCAAACCCTAACCAAGAGATAGTCCAAGACAAACGTGATCTGCTAGCTGCAGCCTCTACAATGGCAGCTCTCCTCCAAACCTGTGCACAAAACTGGGCACTGCAGTGTGCACAAGTGTTGCTCTGCAATTCTGAGATTGCCTCCCAGAATGAAGACTGGCCTCCTGTATTTATAATAATTCTGGCTCATTGCTCGGGCCGACTTCATTCTGGGTATCTGTCTGTTCAATACATATTATTTCTTCTGACCGACTTCTTCTCTTGGAAGCTAATAACCTAATACAAGTTATATTATTGAGGCGACATGTCTTATAGGGTTATTAGACAACTCATTAGGGTTTCTTCTTGCTTCCTGGAGTATTCTATTCTCATCAGGTTTACACATAGAAGTAAATACCTCCCGCAACTACCATAAGATCAGCACGATCAACACTTGGCTAAGGGCGCTTTGTTGATCAAAGATGCCCAATCTTTAGATCCCATTGCTTATTTTATTATTATCTCAATATTAATAGCTTTAAGAAAGGGGTTATGATGTCCAGTGTATATACCACTCCACTTTTTTCTCTACTGTTTTTAAATATTTTTCTGTAAATATAATACGTATTTTTCAAAAAAAACATCACAAGATCAATCCTTGTGTAGTATTAAGAAAACTAAGGCTGCACTAAATGAGACGATCCCCAATAGCACAGGACAGCATTTTTTGCTTGAATAGGTCAAATTCATATCTAGATATGGACAATCAGCAGGCAAGGTGCAGTTTCCTTTTCTATTTTTCAACACATTAAACGTGATACAAAACTTTATATGAATTTTATCCCAGAACAATGTTAGGATAAGAGAGGTGGAGGTTCAGACCTGCACGCATTCATAACAGAAGGTGAAGTACTGGAATAAGAAAGGTGGAGGTTCGAACCTGCATGCATTCATAACAAAAGGTGGAGATTGAAACCTGTCGACATCCATTCTGCATATTTTCCATTTTGGCATTGTCCATTGTTCCAAACCCAGCCCTAGAATTCTGATATAGCAACTAGTACATACTACAGACCTGTGTCAAATAATTGTGACAATACAAAATTTAAAAAAGTGTAAGTATATGTTTTAAGGTGATCGTGTCATGTAGGCTCTKAGGCCTTGTAGGCCCGTGATCATAATTGAGGGCTCATAGGGCTCATGCCATGCAGGCCCACAATCATCATAGATGTCGTCAGTTGGAGAGGGGGAGCTACATGGGCAGACATATAAATGGAGTGTGACTTTTCATATAAATATCATAGAACTATAGATTATAGATATAGACAAATCATTTATGACGAGAAGGCCTTTTTAGTCTTGAAGAATAAATCAAATCCATTTAGAATGGGTGGCCCAGTTTCTTTTTTATCTATGCAAATTAAACTATATTATCCATGATATAAAATATCTATGCTCCATTTGATTAACTAGGGTGCATTAACATTACTAATAACCCCCCACAAAAGACTATGTGGCGCAATGGCTAATTCTCATCTCATATATGAATATGGATACAGTGACTTTACAAAGTTTGGTATAAGAAAAGGTGAAAATATCTTTCAAATACATGCTATATGATTAAACTGCATTGTCCACAATATATGAAGCCTATGCTGCATTTGATTAAATAATGCTCATAAGTACCCCCACAAGACAATATAGTGCAATGGCCGATACTGATATCATATATGTAAAAGTATACAGTAACTTCATAAACTTCATTATACAAAAAGTCGAAATGTTAAATACAATGCCATATCATATCACACAGTTATCACCACATTTCAACTTGTAATCAAGGAATTAACCAATTACTATTGATTAAGCACCACATTTGTGCTTGTGAAGTCATGTTTAACATATCCTGTTAACCAATTACTATTGATTAACCACCACATTTGTGCTTGCGAAGTCATGTTTATCAAATTTCTGACATCAGCATGCTGGTAATGGCAGTAAGCTTTCTTGGGATAGCAAGAAAAAGCAGAATTACTAGCAACTCCACGTGACAAGAATTTTATGATTTATCACATCAAAATTTCTCTTTCCACTTACAGAAGCAGGTACTGATCAAAATTTTGAACCATAGTACATACAAACCCCGATAGAACAATTCCATGTTGGATGAAAAAATCCGTCTCTAATGTATTTTCAGATCATAGCCATCCTGCATCTTTTTCCCGGCAAAAATACACCATAATTCCTTCTTGAATTTTCTTCCAAAATCACAAGTGGCAAGACTGGACACCTTCCCATAAAGTTTCCATTTGTAAGCATTTGAACAACATGATGTAAGTATGTGCAGCCTCTCCTCGTAACATAACATAGAGTAAAACATGGATGATTGAAAGTAGACATCACTATCGCATATCATTGTTTTTGTCCAATTTATCATCCACAGGGGCTTCAGCATTTTTCTCTGTTTCAGGAGACATGTGAGGAATGAAGCCAGGCTCAACCAGTGATCTCTGCTGGGCTGGAAAATTAGTATTCATTGGCATAGTTGCCCCTGAATTGTATCCATGTATTTGCTGATTAGGATAATGTATAGTTACCTGTTGCCCTATTGTTTGTCCCTAGACAACAAGAACAATGAGTGTCACTTGCAGAACAAAAATTGTTGGCATCAGAAAAGAGATGCAGAAAGTAACCAACAATATTTACTATCACAAATACAGATCTGATCCCTGACGAGAGAAATTATCCAAATATAGAATTGTTAGAGACATTATCACTTAAACGCAACAAGGACTATGATACCATGAAATTTTAGAATAACTACTCACTAAGGTTCTTTCTAATGATTAATTTTCAATCAACCATTTTCCACAACAGTATCCTTCCAACTAGATTAAATTACAGTAAGGGGCAAAAAGCTGTCATGCATTTTACATTAAATTGCACGATTCCAATGAGGTTGAAAATAGCAGTGAACAACTGGTAAAACAACATCTCAGCACAGAATAAAAAAGTCATCCATGACAACACAGTCCTTTAACATAAAAGACTAAAATTCCCTTGGAACCATTAAATTAACCAATTATTGTGAGACAAAATTATTATAAATGGCATGACCCGTGATGTACTTATTTTTTCTATGAAATAATATATGCAGCATTTCAAAAACAAAGTGGTATCACAACCCCACTCCCAAAAAAAGGAAATAAAATAAAAATTTAGGCACCAATAATAAGAGAGAGGAAGCCCGTAAGGTTCATTTTACAAGGATAGCTTACCCATCAAAATAAGAGAGAGGAAGCCCATTGAGGTTCATTTTACGAGTACCTTAGCCATCAATAGCAATGAAAACAAAAACTAAACTGTTTCCATAACACACAACCATCTTATAATAAATATTCTATTATGGAACAGAATCAGTATGTATGACATTTTTTCATCCATTGCGTTTTTTCAAAAAAATCAATGACAAAAAGGACATACCATTAATGTAACAAACAGTATGAGAAGAAGTCTGCATGTCAAAGAAAAATTAAAGAGCTAGAATTGCCACTGACCACATCTTTGATTGGAAAAGTTTGATCTAAACAATACCAATCATACATATAAATAAAACAAACAGCATGCAAAGTACCTGATAAAGTTGATGAAATTTGCTCAAGGCAATGTGCTCCATCTCCTCAAGTCCACTCACAAGATGAATCCTGCCAGTGTCCCCAACAAAGCGCTCTGTGGGGCAAGTTGTTTCATCCAAATTCAAGGAAAGCCTATCATGTCGTTGGAGTAGCAGTTGAAAAGTGGGTTGCAATTCATAGCATTGTTCGAACAAAGAGCGGCGGCAGAATACATACAAGCCCAACCGAGCACGGGACATGGCAACGACAAGTCTGCGAACATCTCGAAGGTGGCCAACAAATCTGGTTCGGACTAGAGAGAGCAAAATATAGTCATTTTGTTGACCTTGAAACCTATCAACAGTTGTCACCTGTAAAAACAATAGGAATAGTATTAATCATAAGAATGATCAAAGAACAGTCAAAAGCAACTAAGAAATCACTAGGCATTCAAGTTATTGTTTTTTATGAACCTTGCTTGGAGATCCAATGAGAGGATGTGAGGCACATCTTTGTCTGATCACATCACGAATCAAGTGCTTTTGACCATTGTAAGTAGTCAAGATTGATATTTTGCTGGCAGGGTAGCCTAGCAATCGCATGTACATATAAACACTCACAATATATTCTGCTTCACCAAGGTTTTGATAAAACCAAGGAACAGGTGCAGATTCACCCATACCACGGTGATCAGGGACATCTACAAGTTGATATTCATAGCAGAAACCTGTATTTGCAAGATGAAACACCCGCTCTTTTTGCACATACAACAGATCACCTAACTGCCTGTATCTCCAGTTGTAAAGTTTTGCTATACTGGGCCTTGCTCTACCTTGTGCATTGAGTTCTACATAGGGAATTCCTAAGCGAACAAACCTAGTGAACAGACTCTGGTCCATGTGGCTGTATTTCTGGAAAGCCATGTTCTTAACTACTGGTGGTAACTGATGATGATCACCAATCAATATGCATCGCTTGAGCCTTGCATGTCCATCTTCTTGTCTTTGTAACAACATGGGAATGAATGTCTCTATCTCCAAAATCTGTGCACTTTCCTCCATTAGCAAATTGTCATACTTAAAACCTAACTGAAGAAAATCTTTTCTCTTCAGTGCTGCATGTGTACAGGTCATAGCAACAATTTTGGCTTGCTTGGTCATGAGATAATTTGCACGGTCAGCAGTTGATTTCAGTAATTCGAATGCCTTACACTCTTCAAGTTCTTGAAACATGGTAGTAAGATGGCGGAAGCAACCTTTTGCTGCACGCATGTCTCGCTCAAAGGACAAGCCTGTGAATACTGGTTGAGGTGTGTCTGAGAAGAACTCCTTAAATGGGAATCTGTCTTTCACAAAACTAGGTTTAACCTGATTACCTTCACAAGCAGCAAGAAATTGCTCCCACCGAGAATAAACATGCAAAAGCCAGAAGTATCCGGCAGTTTCACATGTATATCCAACATCTTCTGGTAGCTGCAAAGTTTTTGCAAGCCTCTCAACTTCAGCCAACAACTCCAACCGCCGTGCTAGCATAGCATTAACTCGACCTTGTCGACTAAACTCAACATCTGTTGCCAATTCCTGCTCACCCTGCCCCAGACGTAGAAGGTATCGAGCAGGAACATCCCTCTGCAAGATAAAAGTCAGATATGCCAAGATAAGCATCAAATATTCCAGAAATTTCTCTATAGAATGTAACAAAATTTGAACAACTGTGAAAGGTGCTTCTATGGAATACTATCACTGCTTTGTCATTACCTGCATAATCTTTTCAAAAAGATCATTCAAAGCCTGATTAGAGTGAGTGATTATCAACGTTCTCTGGGAAGGACAATTGTGATACAACACATTCAGAATCTGCACAGCTGTATCTGTTTTCCCCGTCCCAGGAGGACCTACCACCATTGTTAATCCTGGTTGAATGCCGGATATGATAGCACCAATCTGCCAAAGAAGTTAATAATCTAAAATCAAGAAACATTATGTCTTCACTTCATACATAGAGCCTGAGAAACACACAGCCATGACAAACACTTTATAAAACATTACAGAGAATTGGTATTTCCTCATAACCTTTTGAATTGTGAACTATTAAACAGAATTCATTCACTCTGTGAATTGAAAGCCGCTTCATTCTAATCTGCATCATGTAATTTACATCTACAGAATATGATATCAGTTTTTCTCTGATTGGAGGCATCTACTCTTGTCAGTAATGCTCTATTGCTCAGGAATAAAAGAAACCATAAAAAAGACCTGGATTATATATATATATATATATATATATATATATATGGAATACTGCATAAAGCATAAGAGTGAATGCTGATATCCAAAAATAAACACGCAACTTTTTGAACTACATGTACAGGAGTACAGCAATTTTCCTTTTGTAAAGGAGGAGGTCATTGGCAGGCAAGCAATAAGCAACCAGCAATGATGCATTTAATGGTGTATACATTGGGATATACACTGTTGGATGTGGAGGCACTGCACGTCAGACTCTGTATATCTCAATGCATACACACATTGAATGCTGCATTGCAGGGTGACTAATGCTCGCCATCATCAGGATGAAGGTACAGCAGGTAGAGGAATGGCCTGGGGAAAATAAGTACCATTGCAACTATGATTTATATAAATCTATTAAGTATCAAGACAATTTGGATGCAACCGAAACTCTAAATATACAACACATACCTGAACTGGAGTGAACTTCACATTGTTCTTCTTTGGCTGATCCTGTGGATAAGGACCTGGATCTGGAGGTACATATGTCTCCACAATGATATGTTCGTGTTTACCATTAGTCTCCATCATATTATCCACATTGTCACCATCTACACCCGCTCTCTTGGTAGCTCCTGGCAGGACTTGGTTGGCAGCACTCTTCAGTGTCTTGGGAAGTGTTATGCGAAATGGAGGTTTTGGGGATTTGTCCACATCTCCATCTGGATACAGGAAAGAAACCTACAAAATGCATGGATAGTAAAACTGAAACTTAGTTCATCTAATTTGATAAATATTCTGGACTCCAAAATGCCAATATTTTAAAACCATGCTAAATGCAGACAAGATGATGAGGATAGAACAGATAAGATAGTTGTCAGAAAATCTTACATCATAATCAGGAAAACTTTCTCTGAGGTGATCAGCATCAAGAAATGTGTCCTTAAAATCGACAACATCCAGAGTATCAGGCATATTGGTCCACTGTGCAGCACTGGGATTTCCATATCCTAAGAAAATGTCATGCAACCATTCTGGAACAATACAGGCTTCATTCATTAGATCCCTAATAGACTCAAGGATGGCTTTAAAATTGTTTTCTTTCGGTTTTCTTCTCATCAAAACGTTGAAGGTCTTGTATATATCTTCTGCATCCTTCTCTGCAATAGCATTGACATCCATCTGATACTGTGCAGTATCTAAGGCAAGCACAACAGTCCGAAGTTCACCTTTTGGTGGTTTCCACTCCTCTCTCTTCACCCTTCCTGTAAAGTCATTCATAAGGTTGCCATCCTCATCTCGAATTTCAATGACTTCACATCCACGTACATACTGGAGCCCAAACTTTTCCGGAACACTTAATTTTGATGCTTCCTCACCAACAAGTGGCTCTAAAAAAGGACGTACAGATAACAAAAAGAGAACATCATGTTCCTTGAGCCCATTCCATTCAGACCTTATCTGTGATGTATACCTTGAAACGCTGTATGTAACCTCTGCAGTTACAGCAGATGGTTTGACCTCTCCAATGTTTGGTTGCTTTACTTCTGTGATTTTGAACTCCTTGATTGGAACAGCCATCCTAGACCATCCTCGAAAGCGAGTTTCTCCCTCATTATTAATATATGAGGCCAGTCGAGGCAACACATCTTGGATATCTTCTCGAATTTCATATGTTGATTCCAAGCGAAAAAGATTGAAATTCCTCAGGAGGTAGTCATGGAGAGTTAGAAACTGTAGATTAAGTTTTGGAAGAGCCAAGCATCCTTCACCAGTGTAATTAATGCTGGGCACAACACTTTCATCCCACATGACTTGTTCATTTGGATAAAGTGGGAGAGCATTTATCGCTTCCTTTTGAGATTGTCGTTTCTCAAAAGTAGAAACCATTACCTCAGTAAGGAAATCCATTCTTTCAACCCATGGATCACTGTTCTCAAGCAATTTAAGCTGTCAAAACATAAACACCATATTAAATGTATACCAAAAACAGATACCAAGAAAGAGGAAGGAGATGCATCCCCCATAAAATAGAAAATACTTTATCAATCTAATCTAATCTAGCAATAATGGACATTTTTAAATCTTAATCACATTCATACAAGTTACCAGTTTAATTATACCACATGAAACCAATAAACCCTTATTCTTTCGATTCAACATTCATAATTCAGACATGTCGTAATGAAAAGGGTACATACAAGCATGTAATCTTTTAACAAATAAAACTTCATATTTGAAATCAAACCTAAATATGGATTGATAATATATTTGAATAATAGTAATATCATGAATACGTCAAGATTGCAATTTTAGCAGAGTGAGTGAGCTGCAAAGATGGTATGCAATTTTGTTAAATTTCCTTAAACCCCAGTCACGGCAATTAATTCCTAGTAAATCCTTGCTGAAATAAAATGCAGATCTACTAAATAAAAGCACACTGAGATTCTTAACGATTACGGGTTGGAGTTTTTAGTTTTTAGATTTTCTTTTTCAAAACTGATAATACTCCTTAAGAGGCATGTCTTCTATTAGTCTTGTATATGACATTACACCAACCTTGTTTAATTCTAAAATGTATTATAAACATGGTCACTGTTAATTATGAAAAGGGCAATTCATTCACCGATTTTTCTTCTAAGCTATCTACTTTTTAAATGTTACATTTGGGCTGATACTTGCTTGGATAAAAGCAACCACAACTTCAATGTCCCAAAAAACTAGATAAGGTATCTTCATAGGTGTTACGTCTAGACACATCCAATTTCATTGTACATGACCATTAAGGCATACAAACAAAACTGACACAGCATGACAAGGCACAAAATTAAATTATAAACATGCAGGAACAAAGATAATCATCCTTTCGCACTAAATTATGTAGCTAATCGAAATGGCATTATCAATCTTAAATGGAAACAGCCCACAAACCTTATTACAGACAACATCCTTAAGTTCTTCCGCAGACAAAACAGAAAGCCTCTTACAAAGATCGCTACGTTTTTCAATGGAGCCCACATTGGCCAATGCTAGATCTCGGAGCTGCAAAACATGACAATATCAGTTACATCAGGCTATAATTAAGAGGGAGTGAAAGATTAGGGAACTCGTATCTGGAGATAGAAATAATCTAAAAAAATAAAAACCTAAATCTCCACAAAAACTGACCTTAGGAATTTCCTTAAATGCCAACAGTTGAAAAGCTTGCAGCCGAGAGCAATGAGCTAGCAAAACATCATCATCACTAAGTTGAGTGCCAACATGATCATCTATCTCGAACCCCTCGTAAAACCGCAGAAAATCCACCAGCTGCGCAAAAAGCTTCCCCTTTTGATGAGTATAAAGTGCACTCAAACGACATTTAGCAACAACAGCAACATCTTCAATGAGAGCCCTAAAAAATCTGCAAAAGGAAGAGAATACACTCAATAAGTCTATGAAAGCCTCAATAATCGAGCACGTAGAAGAAACAAAGGGTCCAGAAGAATAGAAGAAACATTGCTAAAGCAGTATACACATGTACTCCGTGAACTTTATCAGAATCAACCTGCAAATATTTCCTGGTTATACACTGGCACCCATAATTACTAATACTTGTCTCAACCTAGCTATTTTCTATGGTTATGTAAAAATTCCTAGCGAGGACACAAGGCCAAGTCCCACTAGTTAATGTCTAAATAGCAAGAATATTGTGTTTAGTGTTGCCTAAGAAAGTCCGGATACAAGTGATGTATAAATGTTCTTAGTGAAATTATTGTAGGATCCTCCCTATGGGTGTGATAGGAGCCTAAGGTCCTATTAGAGAGTTAATAATAGGATAGCTATGGCGGCCAATTAATGTAATGTGGACTAGGTCCACTATTAAATGTGTCCCACTAAGTAGTTAGCATTGAATAAATGTAATGTGGCCTCATTAAAACAGACCCATAAAGTAGTTAACATTTGATTATGGTAGGGTTTGCCAAGTAGCTATAAATAACGATGGAGTCCTCCTTATATGAGCTTGTATTGGAGTTTGGAATATTATTGTATTGGAGCCTAGCTCATTGGGAGGTTGCCCCCTCGAAGAGGCAAGTGAACAAGAGTTGATCCTTCCGTAAAATGATCATTGTATGGTGTTACCCTACCTCAAGGGTTTTGGTATTTAATAAAGTATGGAACATTTCTGATATATTGTTGTGAATCATCTTAAGATCTACTAAGGAACATAATAAATGGTATCTGAGCACTTTCTAGAGCAAAAGGACCAAATTCTCTTTTACCTTTTTTTTGCAGATTTGGAACTGAACCACTCAAGTTGATTTATGAAGCTGCCTAAGCAGAATTTCCAAAAACCAATTGCAGATCTGGCTTTTTGGACAAAATTAAGCAATTTCAAAAAACATTGCTAAAATAGGAGGTCGAACAAATAAGATATGGCACTTTGAAAATCTGTTGTTTTCGGGCTTTTACTGTTATGGTCATGACACTCAGATCTGTTTCTGACTATAGTTCTATAAAATTTCCAGAAACCAACTGCAGATCTGTCTTCTCATAAAACTACACGATTTCAAAAAACAATCGCTTGAAACGGAGGTCAGACAATGGAGATATTGCAGTTTGAAAATTGTTTTTTTAGGACTTTTTGGTGACAACCATGGGTATTGTAGAACTGATCTTTTAATAGAGTAGCCAAATTGCATCCAAACCAACACCATTTGACATAAGACTTTCAGGGCTTGATTTTGGTATATTATATGATCTACTTTCAAGCAATATTCAGCGCACTACAACTCTTGCAAATTGTGACCCTGAAACCATAGCTGCCAAAGGAGCTCTATCAAAACTTAAAACTAAGCTAGTTCTTCAAAACCCTAGCTCTCATACTTACAGTGGAATATTGCATTTAACATGGATATATTAGTCACCAAAATTGAGGCATTTCCAACTTTATATGCAAATTATGTGGAAGTGGCCCTTCCTAGAAGTTTTCTTGAAGTTGATATTGAGTGTGAACATAACAAGGAGTGGTTACTTGAAGCTGAGAAAATTTCCAAGTCACACCAAGATTATTAATACCTCGAAGTAGTTCATACACAACTATTCCTTCTAGATAACCAAATACAAAAACTACAAGAAGCATGTGAAGCAATCCAAAGGTTGGAACCTTGGAGACATATTGAAGAGAAGTATACAAAAGACATACCCAGCTAGTGTGATTTAGAGGAGGCTTCCGAGAAACGGTATATTGACAATTGTCATTTATGGGAAGACAACTACTTCCGATGTCTCTTTGATGCACATACCCCTTCATATGAAGAGAACATCATTGAGGAAAGATATGAGCAGGTGGTGCCTACCAATTTCCAATATGATTCTTCGACAATGGTAGCATTCCTTCCAGAGCCACCGTTTTCGACTATGCAAAGGATATTTTTTCTATGGAGGGTCTTGACTCCTAACCTTCTGGATTCACATGATCATGGCAAGCCCTTTACACACTACACTCAACCATTCATGTGTCATCCATTGGGAATCAATGTTAAGACTAGTATATGGGACCATGGCTTAGGGACGAGCTTATTAGACTATATTTCTGCATTGAAGCCAACACATGTGCATGGGACCCTAGCTATGGGATTTCCTAAACTACTTTAATGTTGCAAACGGAAACCATAAATGGAACCTCAATGTATGGTTGTACGTCATCAAGGACAACACTTTTCAAAGGGGGATGTAATGGTCGGAACCTCCCTTGAGGTGTAATAAGGATCTATGGGCCTATTAGAGTTAATAATAAGATAGGTATGGTGGTCAATTAATGTAATGTGGACTAGGTCCATTATTAAATAAGGCCCACTAAGTAGTTAGCATTGAATAAATATGTTGTAGCCTCATTAAAGAAGGCCCGCGAAGCAGTTAGCATTTGGTTTTTCCCAACACCTAGATAAATTACTACCTTGTGTTTTTCCTTGCTAATAATTAAATTACATCACACAGAATAAAATATACTGACTGGAAATAAATAAAACAACAGAAGCAATCTGGAAACCAAACTCCACACATGCACACAGAAATTATGCCCTTCAAATCAACTTTTCATTAATACTGACTCCAAGCTTACAAGGGCTCCCTTACTAGGAAAATTGTCACACACCCACTACGGCAACTAAGATTTTCTTTTTCTTTACATCTTTTCTTCGAGGAACAGAATCCCCGAATTTCTATGGGGCCTAGCGCAGACTCTCCCTTCCCTTATCCTCCCCCCCATGTGATCGTTGGCTATGACCACAGGCCTTACCAAAAAGGCACTTTCGACTTTCGCGATTCGAGGAATCGCGATGCAAGCGTTCCCCTGTTCTCTGTCTTTCGAAAGGCCGAAACCTAAAAGGGTCTAACAGATCCTTAACTCCTCCCTTGGGTCGCTTTTCATACGACCGGTCCTATGACCTGGTGTTGTTCCTCTAAATGCTTTCTGGGTTTCGCGATTCGGGAAATCGCGATGCAAGCGTTCCTCCTTTCCCTTTCGAATCCCCGGAACCCGAAAGCCCGATATCATCTAGATCTATGGTCTAGATCGTCGACTTGATCAACGGCCCGGATTAAATCCCGACATTCTACCTTTCGGGATTTCTAGCGAGGTCTTCACTCTTATTCCTCTGATGTCCAGAACCCCAGTGGCCTTAGATCTTCGCCACACGTCCCTACAAATGGGCGGTCTAGATTCTTTTGAGACTCCTCCTCCCTACCACAAGACCCTGTCCGGTGACCTAGGGCTCATTCACAGAGCGCATCGGGGTTTCGCGTACTGGGATTTCGCGACTGGCGAATACGAGGGAACTTGCCCTTGGGTTTCCCAGGTGCCGAAACGCCAAAGCCTATTCACGCTAAACTGATTTGGGGTTTTGCATACCGGGACTTCGCGACTGGTGAATACGAGGGAAGTTGCCCTTGGGTTTCCCGAGTGCCGAAACACCGAAACCCATTCATGCTAAACCGATTTGGGGTTTCGCATACCGGGACTTCGCGACTGGCGAATACAAGGGAACTTGCCCTTGGGTTTCCCAAGTGTCGAAACGCCGAAACCCATTCACGCTAAACCGATTCGAGGTTTCGCATACTGGGACTTCGCGACTGGCGAATACGAGGGAACTTTCCCTTGGGTTTCCCGGGTGTCGAAATGCCGAAACCCATTCACGCTAAACCGATTCGGGGTTTCGCATACCGGGATTTCACAACTCACGAAGATCCACAACAGAGAGTTTCCTTACCTCTTGAAACTCTAATCCCCGAATTCTCGATATGGGAATTTACGTATGAGATAAACGGTTGTGAGCCTTCCCTGATCCGACGGTCCATAGAGCTCCGACAGATCCGACGGTTGGCGCAATTTCGCGAACCGGGAGTTCGTGATGTAGCGAGTCCAAAATCCCTTGCCGCTCCAAACCCCGAACTCTGAATGTATGGACATTCAAGGGTTTAAACCCCGTGCGCCTTCGCCTGATCCAACGACTGTCGGGTATCGATACTAGATCTGACGGTTCAGATCCGTCTTCCTTGCACGCTCTCCTCCTCTAGATCCATCGATCATTGATAGATCTGGGGCATTTCCGAAAGGATTCCGACCGTTCGTCTACCAAACGATGGGGTAATCTCTTTCAATAATTGGACTCGCTATCCTTTCTGAGCTTGAATCACGAAATTCAACCTCTCGAAACTTCAAACTCCCACGACTTTGAGACCTTAGAGAGCTACTCTTTCTTGCATAAGATTTCAAGACCCGGATCGCATGAACCTTCAGACGGTTCTTGGGCAAATTGTCCCTGATCTTAGTCGGGTCTCTGGGTAAGGTTCGGTACAGTTCCAAGGTTTATGGGGTAATCCCCGAGGGAGAGTACTCTCGAGGAGCCTTCCTAAAATATTAGGAGAATCAAACAAACAAGACGATTCTCGGTGGAGCAAACTCATGCCCCAGACTTAATCATTTGTACAAAAACCAACTATGGCACGTAAGTATACACCTACATCCAATATTTCCAGTCTAAACCACCAGGCAATCATTCCACACAGAAATCATTATGGGAGTATAAACATGAGCATGTATTCATGATATACCATTCAAAAATACAAGGCATAAAATACTTATCAGAAACACCAGGTGTGACACGACTGCTGAGAAGGGTGCTCGTTTCCACCCAACCGTAGGCTCAGTGACTCCAAACGGATTTACCACTAGCCACCCTTGAGCTAGACCACGATGCTTGAGGTTCAATTTTCTACTTCCAGCTCAACGGAAATCAAGGACGAAGGTTACTCTCCTTCTCCTCTGTTCAGAACTCCTTGTGTTTCCAGAGTTTCTCCAGTTCTTCCCCGCGATCCCTACCGTGCGCGTTCTCCCCCCCTTACCACACTTCCTCTCTTGCCTTTTCTCTGTAAGATTGTGTGGCGCGAATTTCCCCGTCCACGGTCAGGTCTGGGAGCTATTACGGATGGGCGGTTCACCCCCATCCCCTCATTAACTCTTGAGGAGCCTCCCCACCTACCAATCTGACAGGAAATCCATTCCAGGGTCAGAGAGTTGCTTTGGTCTTTGAGCAAGTAAAACCAGTACGATACTGGCTCGATAGAAGTTAACGCAACCATTCCAGGTCCCTTCCACCACCTCTCATTAGCCATCGTGGTCTCTTCTAGCACATCCCTCTCCTAGCAGCCATGCAACACATATTCATAACATAATTTACATTCATCGACCTTTTATAAAAAGGTTCGTCAAATCAAACATTCACATCTTTGAGTTTGCCATAGTTCTTGGCCAATATAGTTATTTTTACACACTGGGGGAAACAGGGTGTTACAAAAATGGCCCACTGAGGAAAAATACAAATTACAGCAAACTTGGTTCTGCAATTACAACAATTTTGCACTAGATCACAAGGAAAAATACAAATGACATCAATTTTGCACTAGATTACAAGGAAAAATACAAATGACAACAATTATGCACTAGATATGCATGTTGGTCCTCAAATCTGCAAGATCTACCTGTTGGTATTGTTACCCCCCTAAGACTAGGGGTAACTAAGGAGATCATGTCTTGAGGCCCACAGGTAGCAGACATGTAGTGTCGGGAGCTAGATTGACTAGCAGAACCCCACAGGGCCCCTCCTATCTTGTCTTGCACCATCAGTCATCACCAGCAATAGAGCAGCATCCATCACACCGGCCAGGCCCTAGAGGACAACAAGTCTTACTTCATGAGGTAATAAGTCCAGTTTCATGGTAAGTGTCACTTTAATCAATGAAGCAATTGAATATGTTGCAAAGAGTTCTTTCTTGATTACAGAACATTTGCTTGGAAATTACACCTTTTTCCTTATTTAACCTTGGTGGGTGTCATTACGTCCTAGTAAGTTGGTCACACTCGGGAACGGGGTGCTATTAGGGGGTTCCTTGACGAGTCACTGTACCTTTCCCGATCATACTCATCACTTTCCATACCTCTTCCATTTCATCCCTCGTCTTTTGGGTTTTCGAGTGCACTAACTCGAGAAGGGTTTGTACCTCATTTCATGGGAAGAAGAGGATGAAGACCCAGAGGGGAATGTAGCTGGAAAAAGATAAAATCCAATCATAAACCTTCCAAATGCTCGCTCTGGGATCCCAAGAACAATGAAATGATTCTCGAAAAAAAAGAGGGACCCATAAAATAAATAACTAACTAATCAATCATGCCAACCAAGGTAGAGCGTATGTGGGCTATGCATTTCCCTTTTTAGTGCCCCTTATTGTCTTCAACTTGGAAAAGCATGATGGCCAAGGTAGAGCGTATGTGGGATATGTATTTTCCTTTTTAGTGCTTGTTATCCCCACTTTTAGGGATAACTAGGAGATTATGTCTCAAGGCCCACAGGTCCTAGACATGGAGTACCGAGAGCCAGATCAACTTAGGCATGGCCCTAGAGGGCCCATATTTTCTCCCTTTCAGCACCTCTACTTTGCCAGCAGTAGCAGCATCCATCACCATCGGCTTGGTCTTGTATCAGAGATGGTTCTTGCTCCATGAAGTAATGAGTCTGGGTATCATGGTATGTGTCACTCTGATCCTCATAACTTTGAATATGTGCATTTAATTCCTTTCGTTTGTAACGAATGCTTGGATCTTATACTTGCCCACTTGACCATGTCTGTCGGGAATGACAGGATGCCCTAGTAAGCCTGTGTCCGTAGGTTTTGGTTTGCGATTGGGGGATTTCTGAAAAGCCATTGTCCGCTCCCGTCATATCACCACTTTTTCATCTTGCTTCCTACTCATCATTCCCATTACACTTGTCCGGGCATTGGGTTGACCAATCATTTGAGGGTTGCACCTTACCTCGTGGGAAGAAGGGGCTAAAAGCCCAAAAGGTAAAAGCAAGCTGGCAAAAGATAAAATCCTAAAAGTAAAACCTCGAGATGCTTCGCCTAGGAATCCCCGAGAAAGCAGTAAAAGGCTTCTCGGCAAGAAAAAAGAGGGACCCATAAAAATAATAAAACAATCCCTAGTCAGAGGATAGGGGGTCTCATCACGAGCCAGCCTATTAGGTCCATGGGTACCTATCAGTGTGACATTACTAGCAGTTGGTTACCACGCCAGGGTAGTGGCTCTTGGTTGCATGGCCAAGAGAAAGGGGGTCTCATCACGAGCCAGCCTTCTCATTTCTATGAAAGTACTTGTAGGTAACGCTGCCACCACTGGTCACCACGCCAGGGCAGTGTCCCCTAATTAGCTTCTTGAAGAAAAAGCAATAAGAATAAAGAATAAAAGGCATAAATAGGCTTGGAAAAATTTGCATCCAAGACAAGTGCAGCTCGTCTTCTACAAAGGCACCCACAGGTAAAGCTTTGCATTCCCCTGCTTTCACTGCACCCATTTTCAGGACATCCCTTATCCACATCACCCACTTACATGGCTTAGATGAAGTCTCTTCCGGGAACTTTCCTTTTCTAGTGGACACTAGCCCAATAAGACACCCTGTCACTTTCCCCAAACTTGTATTGCAGGTTTGTATAATGTCTTTGAGCTTTTAACTGGGGTAATAGGGGTTTTATGCACATGTTTAATAATATTGATGATGAGATGTGATTGACATTGCTATGATCC
>ML792174.1:1077435-1092864 GCA_009831015.1 Picea engelmannii | reverse complement strand
CCATATTTTGCTATAAACACCTTTGTGCAGCTATCGTTTTACTTTTAAGCAATTGAATGGTTGGTTAAGGCATTATCTAATGAAGTGTTAATTTGTTACATTGAATGCCAAGTTTCTTTAGCATTTATTGAAGAAGTGATGTTGTAACCATTGCTATTTTACAAACATTGACTTCGTCAATATTTATTGCTCAATTGCTTATTATCAGAAAGGTCATTGATTATATGAAGTACTAACTAGCAAGCAAGCTTGCATATGCATCGTTTAATTGTTGCTTTGTCTCGGGCAGGTGATCTTATTGGTTATTATTTCCGGTTATCTTTATTGGCTATAAGTCAGACTTTCTGATCAGGTGGTGACTTGTGAGGGGGATTACTATCACTTAGCCTTGCTAAACTTTTTGCCTTTTAAAAACCCCAGGTCACCGAGGACGTCTCTCCTGGGCCTTACCTCCCTAAATAGAAAGAACCTTCCCATCGAGGTGACAGTGGGTGGGATTGGTTCAGTTACAACAATTTGATCTCTTTTCATCCATCTATTATCCTAACTACAAACTGTGCGATAACAGTGCCCCTTATTGTCGTCAACCTAGAAACACTCTAACTAATTAATGGCAAATAAACAAGCTTGGAAAAATGTTGCATCACAGACGAAGGGCAGCACACCCTCTACAAAGGCACCCATAAATGAGACAATACGAACCCTTGTATGACATGAACCCCATGCCCAAAAGTCTTACCCCACTCCACCTCATACTCATACATGACTTAGATAGGTTTCCCTTGGGAAACACCTTTGACATGGGGATTGATTGACCCAATAGGGATGCCTTGACACTTCTCCCACACCTAAATTTGACAAATTGTATAAGGTCTTTGAGCATTTGATTAGTTTGAAAACGAGGGTTTGATGCACATGTTTGGGTGGTTCCATTATTAGATGTGGCTTACTTGGCATGATTATTGTGACTTATGGACCCTTGGAGGGTGCATCTGTTTGTCTTCGCAATACTTTGCCAGATGGACAGGTATTCATGAGGAGATGACTTTGTTCAAACCTTCATGAGGGCTTTGGATCCCAAGGATGGATGTTAGGCCCCGCGTCTAGGGCAACCTTGTGATAACCGATTGGACCTTGAAGAAGGAGGCCGTTGCCTTTGGAGGCACTCTAGCACGGATAGATGATGAGATCCCACTTTTTGCCACCTGGACGTTGGCCTCTGGAGGCCTAAAACATCACTCACCTAGCCCATGACGTCACCATGGAGAGGGTTAGGGTTTTATGTGTTAAATTATAGAGCTTGATTCAATATGTCGATTATTTCTTTAGTTTCTTCAACACTTTAAACAATACTTGATTTATCAACCCGCAAATGAATACTCGAAATGATGAACAGAAGTAGAAGAGGTACGCAAATAGAATCTCACACATGCACAAGAATTTACCCTGGAGAAACCCAAAAGGGGAGAAAACTCCAGCAAACAATCTTCCTTTAATTGCGAATAATATGTAAGATCAAGTACAATAATCCACGATGAAAAGTACCTGACTGTGTGACCAGTGTTAGAATTTTAGGGAAAATGAAAGCAGTAATATCCTTTTAAATTTGATCACTACTGTAAATAAAGATCAGCACTTAAGACAAAAATTCTGAACTAGATTAGTACAGAAAATATAAATCTGAACATGCTAAGGAGAACCAATCTTTAACTAGGATTGATCATGAACAGAGGAAAACATCTCTAAATATTAACTTGAAATAGATGCAGATGTAAACATTAGCAAACCAAGATCTGAACTTTACCTTAGCAAAAACAATTAATAGGAGTACCTGATGTGTAGTTGTCTCTTTCTTTATGCTCAGAAAAGCTATGAAGGTCATGGATCAAACCCTCAATGGTTTGATCTCATCATGATCTTTAAGTGAACAGTTTGCCAAGAAGAACTCAAGAATAATCAGCAAGAGTAAGACTGATATCAAGAGCCAAAGACCAAAAAATCACTGCTGAAGCAAACCCCAAAAGCCAAACAAAATTGTCAAAACAAGGAGGGCTGATATACCAAGTAGACACCCTAAGATTGAAGCTTAGGGCTGTCCTATCAGTCCCTAGAAGGCTGAGATAACTATGGCACAAGGAAAAGCAGAGCAGCAGCCAAGTGAGGGAGGACAGCAGCCAAGGGAGAGAGGACGGCCGCCAAGAGAAAGTTAGCGGCAGCTTGAAGCATAGAAAAGAGGGGCCGCGGCACCCTTCACCAACAAACAGAAGTAGGCCGAACTTTACATCAGCACAAGGATGCCTCAAATCAGCAAGAGGAGACTCACATCCAAGCAGCAGAATTCTACACCAGCAATATACCAAAACCCCAAGGAGGTCGCACCCTTAAAATCCAAGAGTAAGTCCACCACCAAACAAAAGACCAAACTGAGGTAGCCGCAGCAGATCAGACCAAGAGATGAGTATGTGGAATGAATGAACAAAGAGGCCGTGCCAAACAGTAAAAGAAGAGATTCCTTCAAGGAGGCTGCACCCAAAATACACCTTCAATCAAAAACTGAACTGAACAAGGAGACCGTACCAAACATTTCAGACCAAGAGAAGTGTAGGTGTAAAATTGTTTATGAGAGTGAAAGGTGAGGTTCCTTTTATAGTAGGAGGGGTTTTAATTAAAAACCTAATAATTAAAATAAAAAAATAATTAATAATTAATTAATATTTTTAATTAATAAAAATATTAATTAGAAGTCAATTAAGTCAAAGTGACTAAAGAAGACCAACACCACATTCAACAAGAAGGGGAACGAGGCTCAAGCAAGGGAAGGCTACAAGACACTCAAAGGGGTCTTCTTCAATGGCAAATTGTCCACATAATTCTCATGATAACTTATAAGCTTTTATCATCCCTGCATAAGAGGAAACATCAATGATGTGGTCATGTCCATCTTCGTAGCTGCTCCTAGGTCTCATGGACCATCTCGAGAGAGAAGAAAAAGATCACACATCATCACATCTTGATACTCAACCAAGAACCACCTAGTCCCAGGTTAGGTTACCCAGAACACATCTGGGGGCCCTAGAACACATCTAGGGTCTTATCCACCAAGGATCAACCCAAGCGTTAAGCAAGGATTCCCTGGAACACACTGAGAGGCCCTAGAACACATCTAGGGACTTATATCATCTACCACCAAGGAACACATCCAAGGATCAATCCAAGCACCAAGCAAAGATTCCCTAGAACACATCCAGGGCCCTAGAACACATCTAGGGACTTATATCATCAACCACCAAGGAACACATCCAAGGATCAATCTAGGCACCAAGCAAGGATTCCTGGGAACACATCTAGGGGCCCTAGAACACATCTAAGGACTTACAGCTTGGTCCTTGACCAAGAACCCCAGCAATATACTGGGGGCCCTCACTATGGTCTTTTGCCATGGCTCTAATTGCTTGGTCCCAAACCAAGAAACCCCAGGAGTGTACTAGGGCCCTAGATCTCAGCTAGGGTCTTTTCCATCCTCCGGAGAATGGCTCTAGCAGCTGCATTAAATTCAACAACCAAAAAACACAAAAACCAGCACTCTTTACTGTTGATATAAACCAACACTCTTTTTTGTCTTTTACTGCTGATAAAAACAACAATATTCACTGCTCTTATTCTTGAGATACACAGCAATACTTGTTGTCTCTTACTGCTGATATACACAGCAATACTTGTTGTCTCTTACTGCTGATATACACAGCAATACACGATGTCTCTTACTGTTGATATACACAACAATACTATACTCCTTCACGGCCATGTCTCCTTCACTCTTGCGCTGCATAGCATTGTGTGTATAGATGAGGGGGTCGAGCTATGTATATATAAGGCGCTGGAAGGAGAGGAGAGAGTGTTCGAATTAGTAAGAGGTTGCATGTCATTACAACTCGAATTGTGACTTGACTTGAGACTAGACTTTGCATGAATTGCATGCCACCTCAACATGCAACTCGACATGCAACATGCATCTTGACGTGCATGCAAACTCCGACATGCAACTTGACATGCATGCATGCAACTTGACATGCATGCAACTCGACATGCAACATGCATGCATGCAACATGACTTGTCAACTTGACTTTGACCACTCGAACTAGACATGCAACTTGTCTTTTACAACTTGAGTTTGACAACTCAAACTAAACATGCAATCCGACGTTTACAATTGCGTTAGGTAACTCGAACTTCTTTTCATGGTGGATAATGTTACACATGCCAGCGCACTAGATCAATACATTTACATTATTTGCATAGGGAAGATTGTTTGTTTCTAGCTCATAGAAATTGTACATTCAACCTAACTTTTGCTAGATGCCTTGACTTTTGCTCATGGCTAACAAGACTTGACTAGGCTCACAGAGGTTGTACGTTCCCCCTGACTTTTGCACTAGTCTGTCTATGCTCACAGAGGTTGTAAGTTCCCCCTGACCTCTGCACTAGACTATCTATGCTCACAGAGGTTGTACGTTCCCGATGACTTTTGCATTAGACTTACATCTTGACTTTTGTCTTAGTCTTACAAGGCTTCTACCTTTTCCTTGGCTAGACTCACAAGATCATATAGCATCTCATTTGTCCCGACTTTTGGTTTGACTCAAAGAGGTTGTACGTTCCCCTTGGCTTTCGTCAATACCTCACAAGACTGGTTGATTCTCCAAATCTCCCTGGCTAGCCTCAGGGTGGCCCACATGGCCTCTCATTAGAGAATGATTGTCGATGTTGCCAAATTTAACATTATGGATGAACATTGATGGAAAGGGACACTTGGCACTTCGTTTTGGCAGTTGAGGGCATGATATAGCCCTTGGAGACCCAACGTTCCACCTAGCACCCTCAACATTATCTTCTTGGAGCTCAATGTCATCTTTTAGAAGGATGACATTACCCTTTAAAGGGATATTTTATGTAAAATTTAAATTTTGAATTTATAAGGGAAAATACTTGAGGTCGGCCATATTATATTTTAAAGTTGACATTTTAGGCCAAAGAGGTGATATAAATACACCTCTTGGCATTTCATTTTATCACAACTCTTCCTCTCACAAGAGGATTTAAGTCTGAAATTTCTTCCCTATTTGGCAAATTGGCTCTTTTACATGGTACGCTATCTCTTGGAGGGAAAGTCTTGGTGTTTCTTGGCTCATATATGGTGAAATTTTCTGCAGCAAGGGTTTTATGCTTGATTATCTTGGTGAAGTAAGTAAAATCTACAATTTCATTTCCTACTTTTGGGTGTTTATGGTGAATTTTACTTGTTCATGTTGAAGGTTATGAGATTGCTTGTCTAAAACCCTAGGAGAGGTATTTCTTCCTCTCTCTAAAATATTTCATCCATTAATTTGTTAAGAAAACCTCATATAGCGCAAACTCCTAAAGGCCTGAAGTGCTAGCACTTTAGGAGTTTTGTTTTAGAAGCTTGTTGTGATTACTTTTCAAGAATCTAAAGGAGGAGAATTCGCTAGGGCCCAAAAGACCTTGCTCCCTAGCAAATCTTCCTCTTGAGGCTTAGAGTTTGAGGCCCTAAGATGTTAGCACCTCAAACTTTAGCCCATTTCTTTAGACATTATTATCATTAGTCTCCAATTGAATGCTAATTGTTGTTGTCAATAACTCCATAAGCCCAAAAAGGCACTAGTCTACTTGCTCTCCTATGAAGGAATTGATCAAACAACTCTCAAACTCTACTCTCTAAAGCTTTTATTAACATCTTCCAACCTTAGCTTAGCTTAATCTACTAATTATTTTGTTGTTGTTGCAAATATTTGCTATAGCTATCCTAACTGCTGTAATTTGCTGCATAACTCACTCTAATTGCTAGTTAACACACTTAGAAATTGCTTGTGATAAGTGCTACTTGTCCTACTTGATAAATGCTAGATTTTCACTATCTTTTCTTGCAGTTTTGAGTTGAATCTCTCATGGTTGTTACAAAATACTATTGGCTGTTATAAACCGTCATCTTGCTGCAACTTTACTTCAGCCATTATATATTTTCATTGTCTATTTCTGTTGAGGTATTTTATCAATTTGGTACTTGGAAATTGTTATATATATATGCTATATTGTTCTTGTTCAGGGCAGGTACACAAAGCTCTTCCTTTGCCTCAATTTCACGGACATAGACCCTTTGATTTAGTTAACCTGTGAGAGGGCGCTATGAGCTAGACCATATCCTTGCTATCTTATCCCTTGAGGCTACCAGGGATGCCTCCTCTAGGTTGGACCTCTTCCATCCCTAAAACGTGGGGATTTCCTACTAAGGTGACGGTGGTGGGTTATCCTGTAGTTATGCCAATTTACTTGTCTTGGGCTTGGACAAGTACAAATTGTGCGATAACAGGTACCTCAGATCTGTTAGATTTGTCTGTTGATACCTCATATCTGCACTAGATATGTCCAATGGCACCTTAGCTCTACACTAGATCTATCTGTTGGTACCTCAGATTTGCTAGATCTGTTAGCACCTTGGATCTACCAAATCTACATGTTGATACCTCAAATCTGCACTAGATTTGTTCATTGG
This sequence comes from Picea engelmannii, assembly GCA_009831015.1. NCBI lineage: Eukaryota > Viridiplantae > Streptophyta > Pinopsida > Pinales > Pinaceae > Picea > Picea engelmannii. The sequence continues at coordinate 1,086,295 of ML792174.1, read as the reverse complement.
TACCTCATATCTTCTAGATCTATCCGTTGGTACCTCAAATCTGCTCCCCAAAAATATGTCCTTTGATTTATGGTTGTTGGGTTTTTTTCTCCTTACTGCACTACCTGCACTTTCCTCCTTTGGACTTGATCTCTAGATGAAAGTTTTTCTTCACCTTTGTTGAGATCTCGTTGAATCACATTCCTTCATGACTCAAGCACTTGAGCACAAGTCCTTTGCTCTTATCCTTGATCCCCTTGAGTCACAGTCCTTCGTGACTCAAGCACTAGAGCAAAAGTCCTTCTTTGCTCCTAAGTGAATATATTTCTCCTTCACCTAGCCTTGCTTTTATAATCTTGAGTTATGACCGAATCGAACATAACCCTAACCTCCAAAGTGATTAATGGTTGAGGTCAGATCTCAACTCACTTGAGATCAATGGCTAAGATTCATTTAATTCACTAATGTTAATGACTTTAGCATTTCATTAAATTAAATTCACTTTAATTATATAAGCACTTTACTTTAATAATTCCTTTAATTAAAGTAAATTACTAAGGTTGGAGGCTTTGGATGTCCTCCACACGTCTAGACACTTAGACCTGTGCAGAAGTACATGTTCGATGCTACAAACATCAACACATAAAAGGATCATTGTATGGTGTTACCCTAACTCAAGGGTTTTGATATTCAATAAAGTATTGAGCATTTATGATATATTGTTGCAAAAGATCTTTGGATCTACTAAGGAACATAACAAATTAAATAAAAACATGGCATGGAATGGCCAAGGGRAACATGATAAGGGGGGGCTATGAATTGACACGAGGTCATGGGGATTGTAGAGGAGTGTGAGCGGCATAACCTTTCCCCGATGAACTCAACATGACCCTTTAGGAACTAGCATAGATCCCTCTTAACCCCAAATCTACTAAACATAGAGTGGAATAAAAAAACTTGGGTGTGCGCACAAGGATTAAGATAGATTTTTTACATTGCCTTTGTTTTAACCAATGTTTTAAAAACCGGCAAACCGGAATCGGACCCAGTCAGTTTTACTAGTTCGATGCTCGACCAGTTCGAACCGGTCAATAAACCGAACCGCCCGTCCAGTTTATGACGGAACCGGTCGGTCAGTTCGGTCCGGTCCGGACCGGCTATAGCGGGCCCGCTGACTTGAAAAACAATTTTTTTCTTGCTAAACCTAAAACCTAACATCCCCTAAACCCTAATTCTAGTCTATATAACACTCTCACTCCCCTCTAAGTGCCTCACACCTCTCTCATTCAGCATTTGAGAGCATTTGGGTTTTGGAGCAGCATTGATTCTTGAAGAGCAACATTGAGGAGCTTCTTGGGCAAATGTTTTGGGTAGTTTGTGGTGGATTTGGCATCTCAACTAGGAGGTTGTAGTTCATCTTCAAGTTTGGAGGAGTTGGATTAGAGGTATGTTGAAAATTTTCCACTCTTTTCTTTTCCATATTGATTGTAGAATGTTTGAAAGTTTGAAACTTAGTAAGAGTCTAAGACAAGGTTCCTTCTTTGCATTTTCATATTGCTTGAATTGTGCAAATTGCACCTTTTCTTTAACCTTTGAGTTTAAATTTACAAATTTACAATGGCCCCAAAAGCTAAAGATGTTGCATGGGTTCATGTTGAAGTGATTGAAGATCTAATGTATTGCAAGTATTGTCAAAAATGCATCAAGGGGGGGTGGGAGGGAGCATTCATAGGCTGAAAAAACACTTGGTTGGTGTTAGAGGCCAAGTTAAATCATGTGAGGCACCATTAGATGTTATTGGGCCTGTTAGAGAAGAGATGCAAAATGTACTTAAAGACTACCAACAAGAAAAGGCTAGGGAAAAAGCTATACAAGATGAAATAGGGAGGAAGAGGACTGTAGCACAAATGAGGGAAGCCAACCCCACTTTTGATTATGAGGACTCTCCATCTATTCATTCTACCGGTGTTAGAAATAGAGACCCCTTTCATTATGTTCCTCCTCCCCTTGAAAGTGAAAATGTTATGCATTAGCCTAAAAGTAACAAGAGGAATACCATCCAAAGGTGTTTCACACCTCCCCCCACTTCTAGCTCTGACAATGCCAATGTTTCTCAAGTTCAACCCACTCAATTTCAACCCACCTTAAATGACCATTGGAAGAAACAATATATAGAGATTGCTTATGAGTACATAACTAGATGGTGATATCATGCTGATATCCCCTTCAATGTTGCCCGCTCACCATATTACCAACCTATGTGGGATGCCATTATTGCTTGTGGTAGGGGCTTCAAAGGCCCTAGTATGCATGATTTGAGGTCTCTTTTGCACAAAGAGGCCGCATCCATTGAAGAATACTTGACAGACTTCAAAGTCTCATGGGCCAAAACAGGATGTAACATCATGTCAGATGGATGGAGTGATGGAAGGAATCGTACTATCATAAATTTCCTTGTCTCTTGCCCACAAGGAACCATGTTTTTGAAATCCGTTGATGCATTTGATAGGGTCAAAGATGAAAAATTGCTATTTGAGCTCTTAGATGAGGTTGTTATGGAGGTGGGGGTGGCCAATGTTGTTCAGGTCATCACATATAATGCCTCTAACTATGTTCTTGCTAGGAAGATGTTAGAGGAGAAACACAAAACCATATTTTGGACCCCGTGTGTTGCACATTGCATAGACCTCATGCTTCGGGACATTGGCAAACAAGAATGGATCAAAAACACTATAGAGCATGCCAAAAGCATCACAAAGTACATCTACAACCACTCATGGGTTTTGAGCCTAATGAGGAAAAACACAAAGAACAGGGAACTTCTTAGGCCTGCCATCACTAGATTTGCAACTCACTTCTTGACATTGCAATCTATGGCTTCCCAATCAAATAACTTGCAAAAGATGTTTACATCTGATGAATGGAATGCATCTCAGTGGGCTCGCAAACAAGATGGAAAAGACACCAAAAAAGAAAGTTAATGATCCCACATTTTGGAAAAAACCAGCAGAAATTGTGAAAATTGTCGAGCCACTTGTTAAGGTGTTGCGTCTAGTGGATGGGGAAAAATTGGCCATGGGTTACATTTATGAGGCTATGTATCAAGAAAAGGTGCAAATAAGGGCAGCATACAAGGATAGAGTGACCAAGTATGGGTGTATATGGGAAATCATTGATTGTAGATGGAACAATCAACTCCATCGCCCTATACATGCAACTGGGTATTTCCTTAACCCAAGGTATTCATTACAGAGCTCAGCTTGGAGAAGATTTGACTGGGGAGGTTAGAGATGGCTTGTATGAGTGCCTTGAGTGCATGGTCCCTTCTGAGAGTGAGTAGTTGGAGATACACTGCCAGATCACTTCTTTCACTAGAGCCACAAGTACCTTCGGCAAGAACCTAGCAAAGACTGCAAGGGATGTGGATGAGAAAGGTAACAATTCCAAAGTTTAAAGTTCAATTGTTTAAACTTTAAACTTTAAATTTTATATACTTTATAATTTATTACTTCAAGGAACTAACTCGACTAACTATGTTTTTTGCAGCAAACTGGTGGGAGTCATTTGCCAGCCAATGTCCTCAATTGCAAAAGTTTGCAATTAGAGTGTTGAGTCAAACTTGCAATGCTTCCAAGTGTGAGCGCAATTGGTCTGTCTTTCATAGGATTCACATGAAGAAGAGAAACCGTTTAGAACGGAAACGGTCAAATGATCTAGACTTCGTGCAGTACAACCTCCGGCTAAGGCGCAACCAATTGTTGAGCAAAAGACCTGATTCAAAACCCATTGTGTCGGATGATGTTGATCCAACTTCAGATTGGGTAGTGGAGACTCACCCACCAAAGTTTGATGTTGACTTTGATTTGGAGGTGGATGGGGAAGGGCAGGTTCAGATGGATGCAGATCCACTATTAGGGCCCCGCAGTCCGATTCCAGAGTCAGACATGGCAGGCCCTAGTGGAACTGCAGACAGGCGTAGCCATATACCTCGTGTGCCTCATCGCGGTCATACTCGTACTACTACAGCTAGTGCAACTTCAGAGCCTATAATCACAGATGTCCATGATGGCGATGAGTCTGAGGACGAGTTAGAGTCTGAGTCAGAGATAGATGATGATGTCGAGGGCGAAGATGCCCATGCCATTTCTACTTCTAGCAGTAGTGATGATTGATCGTCGATCATGTTGATCAATGAGATAGTGACTTGTAGTCTTGACTCTTGCTAGTATGTTATTTGTTGTTGTAGTCTGTAGAGGGTCGAGGCCATTTAGAGCTTCCTTGATTATGTATTTATGTTTCACTTGATCTCTAGATATGTATTGCACTTGCTGCCATTTTGATATATCCATGAGCATACTTTGAATATGTTGTCTCTAATTGTCTCTGCTTTGGAAACATGATTTAAAATCTTAAAAATATATTTTTTTCGTTAAAATTTAAATATTTTATGTATTTTTTTTAAAACTGGTTTGACCGGTTACGGTTCAAGTTGGACCCTCGACCGGTTCCGGTTTTTAAAACTATGGTTTTAACAATTACTAGATATAAAAAAAAATCATCTCTTTTTAATCCACCCACACATGTGATGCATCTCTCCCATCCTAAGTTGTAGAGTGCACCTCCCTTCTCTTTGTGCAATTAATCCAAGGCATGAAAAATGTAAGTTGTAGAGTGCACCTACCTTCTCCCTGTACAATTAATCCAAGGCATGAAAAATGTACCTAAAGAACCTTGGCATGCAAAATGAGTATTGGGTTGTAATCTTACTTCATAGCATTCCAATGCAAGCATATATTGAAGGTAAATTTTCCTCAGTAGGTTGTCTTCTTCCCATTATGTAAACTTTTCTCTCCCAACGAATGCTTCACTTCTCCATCTCATGGATGTCACGCATCATTGTTGTTCACGAACAGATTTTCACATCTTAGTTATAATGGTTCAAAACTAGGGCATCACTTATCAGCAGTTATGAGAACAAGTTATGGGCAGATTTATTTACCTTGGATTCAATGAAAGTTATAACAGACAGTCTCTCAAACAATGAAATTGTTGGCCTTATTGATACAGACAACAGTAGTACAATTACCTTCGATGAACTGAAGGATAGGTTAAAGAGAGTGGGTGCCAATGTTAGGAGTTTGAGATACAAGCAATTATTTAGGTAGTTGATATAAACAACAGAGCTACCATAGATTATGGTGAAATTGTTACAGATACATTGCATTTAAACAAGATGGAACGTGAGGAGAATCTCTTCTCTTCGTTTTATTATTTTGCAAAAATTGGATGTGGGCAAATTACTATTGATGAGCTTCAGCAAGCCTCGATGGAATGAACAAAGAAGTTTGTCAGGATAATGATCAAGGCATTGATTACAATGAGTTTGTGGTAATGATGCATAAGGCAATAGTTGATTAGGATGCCTTGTTGATGAAGATTAAGCTTGAATGACTTCTGCCCCAGAAGAGCAATGTAATTATGATCTGAATGGATCTACTAAAACAAGCAAAATGGCAAACGCAGGCAGAAATCTCAGGAGAAAGAAATGAGGAGGCTTATAAACTTTGTGGAGGCAAAACCCACGCTTGTGAACCAAAACCCATGAGACCACCAATGTGATTCCCAAAGCCCATAGAGGCCCAAAGGCACGAGGATTACCTTAACTCATGGTCGTAGGACAGATCTTATAGGGATCGTTGACAAGTCACAAGAGCCAACCACGGAGATCATGGTCGAAACTCGAGAACTAAAAACCACAAAACCCTGTTGTAGAGGGCATGCAGAGAGTGGTTGTTGGCTCTCGAAGCATGAGCTAAATCCCATGTGGAATTCTGTAATATGCTTGGTGGTTATTATGTAAAAAAGACAGATATCTGCAATTTATATGTGTGTGTGTAACAAACATATATATATATATATATATATATATATATATATATATAAAATAAACGAATAACTAATAATTAACAAATTAATTACTAATGAAGAGACACTTCATATGAAAGGTCATGTCTCTTATGAAAGGGCACCATGCGTGGATATATATATTATATACAGCCCTCATTTCTCATTTGTAAACAGCTCATATCTCATATTTTACTCATACATTTTTTATATATTGTTCTCCATAAGGATTTCTACATTGTGTTCCAAGTATTTTGGATATTTAACTCATGAGCCAGATTTGGTTCCCCACATTGGTATCAAAGCCTCGTTTTTCTGATCCTGTCCATTGGCTGAACTGGCTTTTGGCCAACCTCCATTTCCAGAGTTTCTCTGATTTGGTCCTTGACCACCAACAGGCCTTTGGCCACTTAATTTTTTCAGAGCTCTTGGAACTCTAGGTCCTTGACCATGCTAAGGCATTTTTTCCATTTAAAAAATCAGAAATCGCTGTTAAAAAATTAATCGTTCTGTTGCACAATAAATAAATAAACAATTCAAAGAAACCAGCCATCGAAGAAAGTTTAATAGAAAAAAAAGGCTTTGTCAAGAATATATTCAATACTGGGTGAACAGAAGTACAGCCACCAATCTGTTGACAGTCATACCAGCCGTACAGTCAACAATTTCAGTCAATAGAAGCCGTTGAATTCCATATTTGTGGCAGCCACTGTCCCAATTATTAGCAATGTACTGTCCAGTCAGCCACTGTACCTACCATACCACTCACTGCCACCTCCGTACCATCCGGTCATCGCTGTTATCGGTCCATCGTGCAGCTTGTCCGTACTGTCAATGTTGTTGTGCACGTGCCATACATTCCTATCTGTACTGATTATCGTACCATATGGCCACAGTTACAATTTGTGAAAGCAAGGAATTTTTTATTGTCTTTACCAGCCGTCATTCTCTTTGTCGTACAACACTAAAAGCTGTCCACCGTACGATAAAATCTCTGTCCACCTGTTCATCTTTAAAACAAAATTTCGACCAAAAAATCATTGACTGGGCCACCGCCAAGCTGTGAAGAATATTCCGCTGAAATCATTTCATTTGGTAATCGAATTGTTGAAGTACAGTGTTGTGTGCCCATACAAGGTGATTCCATTGCCATATTTAATCTTAATCTATCATCAGTGATACGAAGGGGTACGAGTATTGAATTAACCAGTCAAACTAGATATACTTTTCTTTTTAAAATCATATGTTGGAAAAATAAAAATATTTACAAGGTATCTTAAAAGTAAGATTAAAATAATAAGTGGACACCCTTCATAAAGTGAAGGGAAATCATAGGGTCACGTGTTGAGCCCTTTAAAGATTTTAATATTTCAATTGAAGACTTGAGGTGTTAAAGTTAAAGTTAATTAAAAGGTCCCCTAAGTTCCAATTCAAGTTATTAAGTGTTAATTTCCTTTAACTCAGCAACCAGAATATTATGCCAATAATTTTATCTACCCAGAATTTAATCATTGCCGATACAAACTCAGAAAATTATGCATAAATATTACAGCTGAGTTATTTAACCAAAATAGCAACAGAAGCACATTCAGAAAACCAAGCACATAAAATGGACAACACCAGAAATACCCTGAAAACCCCAGTGTGGGGAAAACCAGCAAAGGAGGGGCTTTATTATAGGCTTCAGAGGAATATTACAGCAACAGAAAATATTCGAAAAATCTTACAGCAAGTCTGCCCTCTCAATCAGCTGTACGGCCCAGCAATTCTTGGCCTTTTTCTCTATTGTATGGCCCAGCAATTTTATCCTCTAACTCTGTTGTACGACCTGCTAAATCCACCCTCTGTTGGTTGTTGTACAGCCTGGGAATTTCGACCCTTCTTGGTTGTTGTACGTCCTGCTCAGAATCGGCCTCTTTCTTGCTGAAGGTACAGCCCAATATGCTCCAGCAGGTACGGCTTCTCTTCTGTCAAAAACTCGACCTCTACAAGCTACCCAAGATGCCCAGAAATCGCCCCTCAACAGGTTGCTCAACTCACTTAGCCAATCGCCCTCTTCCTCAGCCCTATGCGCCCTCCTTAAGCTCTCTTACTCAACAATGAGTAATGTGTGTTCTTCTCACCCTCAGCCCCTCAATTTATCTTTCCCTCAGCCTCCTTTCTGCCTTGAGATGTCTGCCCATTTCAGCCTTCAATGGCTCAGACTGAGGCGCCTCCTTTGGCTGGACACCACTCAGCATTCAAGTGGTGCGCCCCACTACCCTGGCCCCCACAAAGCACTCAAAACAGAATTTTTGTTGAATTCCTAAGTTAGACTTGGACAAAAATAAATAGAGTTGATCTGTGTAGTTTAATGTGTCCATCAGCATGCCTAGGACACTTAGGCCCATGCTGAGACACCCTTTGAGCTATAAAAACTAGCAATCCATCTTAGCGAGGAAGGTGTCTCTACTTGGATCAATCTTTGACCCCATCAAATCTGTCGTCGTTACTGTAGCCGGTCCCTCTAAATGGGAAGACCCTCCTCCGGCTACCTCTATTGCATTCTGATCTGATAATCTGTTCTCCTCATCCATCAATGTCATGTCATACCAGCTGACATCCTTGGATGAAACCACTCGTCCACTAGACTCAGACTCAGCTCTGACACTGATCTTTGATCCAAGATCCCCTTGGACCCCACTACAGGTTGTCCCAGCACCCTATACATCATACCCTCCCTAATGCCAAGCTTCACTGCTACATCCAAGGTACCTCCCTCTAAATATAGAAGCACATGTCCCCTCTGGAACACTACGCTATATCCTTCATCCTCTAGAGTTGATACTAAGAGAAAATATACCTACAGCTCTAAAACAAACAACACCTTGGCCACCTCCAGAAAACCACTTGACTCTAGCTAGAATCTGACACATCCAACCCCCTTCACTACATGCATGGCGCTAGCTCCACTTCTCACATGCAAGTCTGAGCCCGT
>ML792174.1:987102-1003618 GCA_009831015.1 Picea engelmannii | reverse complement strand
ACAGATGTGAGTGAAAGATTGGCCCAGATGATTCAGTTTATATCATAACATTGTTTCTGTGCAGGTTGATATCAGATGATTGTTATGAAGACTGCATGACAGTAGATGTATACTATTGTGGTGGATGTGTTCCAATGTTTGTGACTGTACGTTACTGATCAAGTACTTGTGTGCTACTTGGTGTGGTAGTGTACCACTGTATTGTAGTTATGTACTACTATGGATAGACACAATTGTGTTCTATTTTGTTTCGATTGCCTTGAAGACTATTAGAAGTTTATTGGAAATAATTATCAGCTAGATGAATGATGAACAGAGATTTTCCAGAGAGAAAATCGTTTAAAAACATTTACTCTTCTAGATTAGAAGAATGGCTCTTGTATCACTCTGTGGAGTGAGCATCATGTCTGATTACTCAGATAGAGTATGGTTTCGAGAGATGATGCAGTGGATGATGATGATGGTGCTCATGATCTAGTCATGATCTAGTCTATATATCTATGTTGATGCTATCGGGTGAATGGTATGTTATGTGCTCAAGACCATTACATGTAATACCTCCCTAGCTAGGAGGGAGTGTTGATATTATGGTAGTTGCGGGAGGTATTTACCTCCACGTGTAAACCTGACGAGAATAGAATACTCCGAGAAGTAAGAAGAAACCCATATGAGTTGGCTAATAACCCTAGAAGACTTGTCGGCTCAAGAAGATAATTTATATTAGGTTATTTGTTATGAACATAAATATACATATAAATAGATATTCATAACACAATAATTAATTAATAAATAATAATTATTAATAATGAAAGGACATCTCTCAAAGGACATGACTGTTGGTTAAGGGCACCCCTGTGTGGGTATATAAACGAGCCCTCGTTCTCAATCTTATCTTATCTTATCTATTCATATTTTATACATTATTCCTACATGGATTATTATGTTATATTCCAAGTGTTTTGGATAATTCTTGTGTGAGCGAACTTTGTTCGTCTCATTTGGGATCAGAGCTTCGTTTTTCTGATCCTGGCCTTTGGCCAGTCTCTTTATCAGACCTTGTCTGATCCGGCTTTTGGCCAACCCCATCGTTTCAGAGTTTCTCTGAGAAAAATGGTCTTTGACCACCAATCAAGCCTTTGGTCATAAAAAAAAACAAACAAACAGAAATTTAAAAATAAATTATTTTTTGTTTAAAAAAAATTAAAAAAAAATTATTATAAACAGAAAGAAAAAAAATATCCCGCAACCACTCTCGATTCTTGTCCGACTCCGCAACCCAATCCCTACCTACACACACTCTCGTGACCATTCCCCGCACCCATCCCCCCGACTACACTCTCGGATTTCCCCCGACCACACTCCCGACTCCTCCCACACCCGCTCACACCCATAACTTACCATCCCTCTCCCGCAGCCTTCCCTTCCCACCAGATACACCACCCACCCGTTCTGCTCTGCAATTAGACCGTACGGAGGTCACAATCACTCCTTCGTCCACAGTACAGCTCAGTCAGCTTCAGTCCATCATACAACCACTGTTGGTGTCTTTCGTACAACAGCGTCAATTGTCAATCCAATCACCATCCAATTCGAGCACACTTGAAGCTGGCGAATTCTAAGATAACCATTAACAAACTCGAAATCATTGCCTTCAAATTCGTCGGTATTAACCATCTCTATTAAATGTTGAGAGGGTTGTTAAATTGTCGTCACGATTAGAAGTCACGACAATTGACGGATTAAGGTCGCGACTGTAAAAATATTTTAGCCCATTCGTCGTCGCTGCCGTGAGGTAACTAACCAGGTTTGTGCATGGGAATTAAGAACCTGCCACCGCTACCGTGGAAATAACAATAAGAAATCGTTTAAGTCACTGTGTCAAGTGCTTGGTTCACCGACTTTAGTGTGGAAACGTATTCATTGATTGGAATAAGAAGAAGTCAGCTGCCAATTTTTTAAATTAAGAAGTGGGTGGCCATTTTTAAATTGTGTCGAATAGATTGGAGAAATAAGTTCATAAAGTCATTTTAAAAAAAGGGTCACCCAAATCATTACACACCAGTTTATGAAGGGAAACTAAATCCGATGCATCATATATCACCTAAAGTTTGAAAAAAAGGTTATTTTAAGCTTAATTAATACCCATTTTAAAATTTACAAAAAGAGTTATTCAAAGCTTAATTAATACCTATTTCCAACTAAAGGTTATAAGAAGGAAGCATAAACAAAAAGTTAAAAGAAAATATATTATTATATTTTAAAGTCACTCATAGAACTTATTATTATTCAGTGGGAGTAAAAGTTATTAAAGGGGTGATTAAAAAAATAAATTCATAAAACTAAAAAAAAAGGGATTATTAATTGGTAAAGTTAAAAAGTATTAATAAAGTAAAAAAAAAAATACATTATATTTCCAAGGTTCATATAAAAGGATATTTTAAGCTTAAGTGAATCAATATATATATATATATATATATATATATATATATATCCAAATTACAATTTAAGCTATAAAAAGGACACTTCAAAAATGGGAGGAGGAAGATTCCCTCCTACTTATAAAAAACATGTGGATCCCTTATTAAAAGTTAATGGGATTATTCAAGGAAAGAATATCAACATCGTTATTGGCCCGACCGCTAGGAAAAATCACATTAACATTGACCTGGCAAACCAATTAATGGTTTTAGAGCCAAATATAATTGAAAATGACATGTGTCTTTCCGATGAGAAATATGACATTAAGAATCTACAACTATCTATAGGCGATTACAAATTTATAGCTCAATTCAATGTCGTATCAATCTATCATGACAATGTTGATATAATTCTAGGGTCAACTTGGGTAGATACATTGGGTACTTTTATTTTCAACACAAGGAGAAAGTTTTTGACATTTTCTTATAAAAAGAAGAAAATCACATTACAGGATGCTACAATCAGGTCAATTTCAGAAGCTCCATCATCAAAAGACCTGAAGGATATATCAAAAGTGATCCTTCAAGATAACCATAAATCAATACAAAAGTTACAAGATCGACAGAAAGAACGTGACAAAATCATCATTGAAAAAGACGAAGAGATTTCCCGTCTAAAAAATCATAATCATAAACTACTTGCAAAAATCATGAAGTCTAAGGAGAAGAAGCAGTGTTTTCAAAAGTTGGAACAAGAAAATCAAGGTCTCAAAGAGAAATTAACCGAAGAAAAGGAAGAAAGCTCCTGCCTAAGGAACCTTAATCAAAATTTACTAGAACAAATTAAAATCTTAAAGGATGAAAATAAGGAAGAACTTTTACAATTAAGAGTCAAGACGACATAATCAAGATTTATTAGCTCAGATTAAAAAGCTCAAGCATGATAAGAAGTCTTTACAAGAAGAGCTAGATCACAAAACATCATTAATTGACAAGAAAACAATGACTGATCCAATAGAGAAATTATCCGACAGACAAATTTCAACAGTAGAAAAAGGAACCAATACAAAGTCAATTGATGTTCAAATTCAAAAGAATGCTTACGTGGACAAATCACTACAAACATCAAAAGAATATGATTCCAAGGAAAAGTCACAAGAGATTAGGATGCCTTATCGTCATCCAAATCACAAAAGTCATTATGACCAACGACTAGGAGAAAAGGAAAATAAACAATGTTCTTCTTACCAACAAATAAAATACCACACTGAAAAAAAACGAAGACAAAATCAACAACTTGGAACAATCAATCAGCAAACAATTCCAATGAAGGTAGATTTGGGATGGATCACTCTGCAAAAGATGCAACACATTAGTTTGGGAATTCAAGGTTATATCATCTTGTTTCGTCGAGAGTCGCAACTACAAGCACAAAAGATTTGAGAAGAGATCGTGTGCCAGAACAAAAGTTAAAAGGGAAGCCTTCCAGTGATTATGCTTTGAGGACAAAGCATTTTTAAGGGGAAGGCAATGTTATGAACATAAATATACATATAAATAGATATTCATAACATAATAATTAATTAATAAATAATTATTATTAATAATGAAAGGACATGACTATTGGTTAAGGGCACCCCTACGTGGGTATATAAACGAGCCGTCATTCTCAATCTTATCTTATCTTATCTATTCATATTTTATACATTATTCCTACATGGATTATTATGTTATATTCTAAGTATTTTGGATAATTCTTGTGTGAGCAAACTTTGTTCGTCTCATTATTAGCCTCTAAGAGAAGAAGTCGGCCAGAAATAATAATATATATTGAACAGACAGATACCCAGAATGAGAAGTCGGCCCACGCAGTTAGCCAGAATTAGTATAAATACAGGAGGTCAATTCTCATTCTGGCAGGCAATCTCAGAATTGCAGAGCAGCAACTTGTGCACACTGCAGTGCCCAGTCTTGTGCGCAGGTTTGAGGAGAGCTGCCATTGCAACTGTTGCAGCTAGCAGATCACATTTGGCTTGGACTATCTCTTGGTTAGGGTTTGGACTATCTGATCAGCTCTTGTTGATGCGCTCTCCTTGGGGAAAGGTGCGCTACCCTTTGTTTGGTTATCTAGCCTAGGGTTTGCTTCCAGAATGATTCTCTGTCAAGGTTAAGGTGCTCGGAGGGTGGCTTCAACCTATGGTTGGGTGACAAGGGTATTGTCAATGGTAAAACGAGCACAATCTTTCATATTCTAACAATGAGCACATTCTGGTAGGAGCTCTTCAGGTTAGTACGTACGGCCCTAACACCTAGTACTAGTTATCACCCTCAAACGGATGGCCAGACAGAGATAGTCAACAAATAGGTTGAAGGCTACCTCCGGAATTATGTGGCAGGGCATCAAAAAGCATGGGTTAAATGGCTTCACTTAGGGGAGTACTGTTACAACACCACTCATCATATCTCCATTGGTATGCCACCATTCAGAGCCTTACACAGCTATGACCCTCTCTCATTTGTAGAGATTGCCTTTGGCGACAACAAGGCTACCATGGTTCAGGACTGGATTCAGCAGAGTCAGGACATCCTCAGGGAATTGAAGGACCACCTACAAAGGGCACATAATCAATAGAAGGTACAGGCAAACAAACACAGGGTTGAGCGCACTTTTGAGGTCAATGACTTGGTTTATTTGAGGCTTCAATCGTACAGGTAGGCATCCATTAAAAGAAGTGGCGCAGAGAAGCTCCAACCTCGTTTCTTCGGTCCATACAGAGTCAACAGGAGGGTAGGGGTTGTGGCATATGAGTTGGATCTACCACAGGGCAGCAAAATACACAATGTCTTCCATGTTTCGTGTTTGAAGAGGGCCATCGGCAAGCATATCACTCCTATCGAAGAATTGCCACCTATGGATGAAGAAGGACAGTTGGTACTGATACCAAAGGAGATACTTGAAGTAAGGGAGAAGAAGTTGAGGAGAAGAAGCATTAGAGAGTATTTGGTTAAGTGGAAGAACCTACCCATGGAGGATGCTACTTGGGAAGGGGAACAGTTGATCCAGGAGACGGATCCAGAATTGCTTGTGGGCAAGCAATTTCTAGCAGGGGAGACTGTAATGTCCCCCACCTCTTGATGAAGAGGGTTGGAGAGACTCAGTAGTCTAGCTATCCCCACTAGACTATAGTCTCAGGCATATTGGGGACAAAGTCAATCAGAAAACATAACATTCTATTATTAAGTTGACTTTGTGTGGAAAAGAATAACTCAATGAAAGGAAATAAAAGGTGAGTTAAAGTTAAGAGTTAACCCTAGGGGTTAACTAACTCAACAAATGAATAGACTGGAGCTATAAAGGAAAGGGCAAGGCGCACTCCGAAGGCATTATGGATTATTATCTTATTTTGCATTGGAGCTCTTGAGCAAAGCAGTTTTGAGGGTTTTGAGTCTAAAACCCTAGAGATCAACTCGGTGGTGAAAGATCCCACCTTTCTTCATCCAAGCTTGGTCTCGAAGGTGAAATAATCCTCCCGTACCATCCTACAATGTTGTAGGGGTTGTTCTACAGGCAGACTTCAAGCTAGTGCGCAACCTAGGGGGTTTCCAACTAGGGGGTGCACCACCTTGAGGAGATTGATTCAATCTGGAGGAAGGAGAAGGCATTTTGGCAAAGGAGAACCCGGGTTTTCCTCGTAGGGTCCTTAGCATCATTCTTGGTCTATTCCGGAGGAGTCCTGACAATTTATTTCCTGGAGCTTGGCACGAATTGGAGGAGAGAGGGGCGCATTGCAAAAAGGGATTATCATTGTTTATTGGCTCAGATCTTCATAGATTGTCTTGAGACTTCAACATCTTGTTAGCATTGGCCCGATCTACAATCCGAAAGATTTTGGTGGCATTTGGAGGCTCCTAGAAGGGAGAACAAAATCTCCTTGATTCAGTCAAACAAGGAAGGCGCAAACCAGTTGAGGGTTTGATCAGTTGGAGGAGCAGAACTTCTCAGTTTAGCTTGAAACTTGGGTCGGTGGACTCTACTAGCCCGATCTACATTCCGAGAGAGTTTGGGGGATTTGGAGCTCAGAAAGAGGAGGGTCGAAACTTGAGGGTTCATCAGCATCCAGAGCAGGGCGCAACTCAACCAGTTGAAGGGGTTTGCAGTGTATTGACAGGGTCTTCTTATCTTCCATCTTATCTTGCATGTTGGTAGCCTTTGGAGGCTTGGATCTCTTCTCAAACAACCTTTGGGAGGCACTTATCTTTGTATTGCTTATTATTGTATCGGTTGGTAGCCCATTTTGTTATTATTGGGGTTTCCTTCCAGATCTGCAGATCTCTTGTATACGAGATCCCTCTACTATCTGAATAAAGGTCAAATCTGACATTATTGGTTCTCTACTGGTGTTCTTGTATATCTTGTCTTGTTTATGATTATATGCTTCAAATCTATTGCTCATTCAACATTAAGTAAACCCATAATGCGCATCTTCATGACTAAACCTACAAATACATAAACCAACACAACAAACATCAAATAGTTAGTGTTCCGAGCGAATAATTTGGCTTGGGAACACTACATATATGGTATTAAGAACAAAATGCAGATGCTTGAAATATCAGTTAGTATCTTGTCGAACAGCTACTCATGGAACTAAAGATGATTTATATGTAGGGTTTTAGAGTCTTAAACTCATCAAAGATCTTTCACAAAATCTCTTCATTAGAAGCCAATTACTAATAAATCTTTACTACAAATGTTTCTCATCCAAAGAAGTTTTATTCAAACTAATCCCTATAGATCTCTTGATTTTTTGAATTTATAATTATTCATTCTACTATAGAGTCGTTTGAAAATAGGTTCACCTTTTCAACTTTCCCCTAAATCAACAAGTGTTTCTATTTTTTGAACCACTATTTGTGTCGATGCAACCAAACTTTTTTTGTACATGTTACCTCCTGGATCTACGCACGAGATAAGTCCAATCTTTCACATACAAACCCTAGGTGAACTCTTGGAATATCATCTCAGTAGAACCTCCCAGTACTTTAGGTCAACTCTCCTCCAACACAAGGGGATTTTCCCTAAGGCAAAATCACTAACCTATCTATTAGCATAGATTTGTAAATCAAATTAGTGATTTGTGCATTTGATGATCTTCTTTAGAATAAAAGGATGTGAAGAAAAGCAAGACCAAGTGCCTTATCTTGTGGGTAAATGGAGTTGTTATGGCACAAGTTGTAGGTTGGGCAAGGCCCGACCCAACCAAGGAACAAGTGCTACAACTATGGGAATCCTACATCGAATGTCACCTCGATGTAGGTCCCGCACTTCAAGGGTGACAAGGTCACTCTAGGGAGGCAATCTCGGTGACCCTAGGGGGATTGAAACAAAGATGGAAGGAAGTGGAAATGGCTCCACTATAGGTCAAGTCTAAATGGAATGAAGGGTAGGGAGAGATGCCTTGTAAGTCAAGCAAAGGCTGCCCCACAAGTGTAGTGCTTTTTCGGATGATTGTACCTGCCCGAGACACAAGAAAACACACCTTGCAACAGTATAAGTTAGTTGGACCAACAAGTTGAGCTTGTTGTCACTAATTTGCAGCAATAGATGACAGTATAAATCAGCAAGAAAAAGATACTATAAGCTTCTCAATAAATGCTAAGGACCAAGTAGAAAAAGCAAGAGAAAAACTAGCAATTAACTAGCTAAACTCAAGGTGAAGGAACGAGTACTCTTGGCACAAAAGATAAAGATGTTGTAAACACTTGTCTGCAGCAAATTATATCAGCCTTATGGCTGTAACATTCAACGTATTACAGCAAGAAAATCAGCCACTAGAGTAAGTGTGCAAAAATTTGAGCCAAAACCAATGGTTGAATAAAGAGTTATTTGAGCAAGTATGTTAGGGTTTCTGCAACCCTAATGGCTGAAGATGCAATTTTGTAACAGCAGCGATAAGTAGCCCTCAAATGAGGATGCCCTAGTGGTTGTGAGGTGCCCAAGGCACAAGGAAGACAATCCACTTTTGCAAGAAGTAAAAAGACCGAAATTCACATTTCCCAATGCAATAATTTTATATCTCCAATGAAACAAATCAATGACTAGTGCCTTTAATGCATTAATGGAGTCACAAGGAGCTTAGAGAAACTACCTCCTTGGGGGTGTAAGCCCTTTTACTTCCCAAGACAAGTTTCTCTAAGCTAGGGTTTAAGCTAAGAGGGTGTATTCCCTTATACTTCTCCTAGAAAACCCTTGATCAATGAGATGAAGAAAATAGCAATGGTGAAAGCTATGGTGGGGGTGTATGCCCTTATACTTCCCACCTAGCTCCTAGCATAAAACACTTGAACTTGAAATAATGATAGCATAATAGTAGAAAACCATACCAAGATCAAGAGAAATACCAAGACTAATCACCACAAGAGCTAGAAATGCATCATCCAAAGCTAGCGCTAGGCCTTCTTCCACCAACCATTCATAAAATCAGCCATACACAAGTGCACAAGAGCTAAAATAGCCAAGGAGGCCGAAATTTCAGACCAAGTCCTCTTGTGAGAGGAAAGTTATGATTTAAAATGAGATCTTATGATCTCTATTTATACAAAAATTAGCCAACATGGCTTGTCCACAAAATAAGGAGTAAAACACAAGATTAGAGGTCAACAACCCTAATCTTGCCCCCTTAACACAATAATATTAAACAATTCACTTAAAATTTCATCTTTTGCACAAATTAAACCCTAATTAAGTATGTGTCACCCCTTTAGGGGACGTTTTGCCACTTTGAGGAGGTTGTTGGTGTTGGAGAAGGATGGAAGGGCCTCCCAAGGCCATGTGTCAAGCATCTAGATGATCTCTTCTTGGTGAAAACCCTCTTCTCCTCAAAACGTCCAAGTGCAAGTGAGTGGCACCTCACCACCAAACCCAAAACCCCAATACCATGATGTCGTGCTCAAAAGTGGGATGTTTATCCCCTCCTGGGCAAATCGTTTAGCAAGCAATGGGTGGGCTAGGTCATCTAAGTCATCATCAAGGTCATCCAAGTCATCATCAAGGCCATCCAAGTCATCTCTCTCTCATCTGGCATGCGGGCCCCTGGCATCCAACCTGTGGGCTTGTAGCCCCATGGAAGCCCAAGCTAGGCTTGTTCTCCCAAAACTGTCCATCAGCTAGGTCCTACAAAAACAAATGGACACGCCCTCCAAGGATCTCAAGTCATAACATCATGATAAGTGGATCCAATCAATAAACAAGCCATCTAAGCATGTGCATCAAAGATTACCATATTAAACAATTAACAGCTCAAAGACACTATGCGACTTGTCAAGCTTAAGTATGGGAGGGTTGACGAGGTGTCCTATTGGGTAGATCTTGCCCTGGATCAAGGAGAGCCTCCAGGAGGTCCCTCTCTAAGCCATGACTCATTGGGAATAGGGCTCATGACATACTAGGGGTCATAATGTCTCATTCATGGGTGCCTTTGTAGAGGGTGTGTAGTACCTTCATCCGCAATGCATTTTTTCCAAGCCCTTTATTTGCTTTTTATCTTTCTTTCTTTATATTTTCTTTTGCACGAGGAAAGGTTGAAGGTCATTGCCCTGGCGTGACCAGATGGTGGCAATGCCACCCACAAATGCCTAATGGAAATGAGAAGGTTGGCTCGTGATGAGACACCCTTTCTCTCAACCATGCAACTGAGAGTCATTGTCTTGGTTTGGTGCCCAGATAATGACAATGTCATACCACTAGATATCCATGGACATGATAGATCGACTCATGATGAGACCTCCTATCCTTCAATCAACCTTTCAGGCATTTCTTCATTATATTATGGGTCCCCTTTTATTCAAAGATGAGTGTTTTATTGCTCTCTAGGGTGATCCATGGGCGAAGCATCTGGAAGGTTCATATATGGCTTTTATCTTTTACCCAACATCAACCCCTATGGGCCTTTAGCCCCTTCTTCCCATAGAATGAGGGACAACCCCTTCTGGGTCAATACACCCTAAAATCCCAAGAGATAAGGAAACGGAGAGGAATAATGATAAAAAATGGTAAATATGGTCAAGAATGGTACGATGGCTAATTAAGGGATTTCCCAGTAGCAAACCCATTCCCAAAGAAGACCACTTACTAGGGTACAATGTCAACCACCAAGGTGAAGCAAGGCAAAAAGCATAATGTCCAAGCACATATCATGAAATCTAGAGCAATCTAAGATACAACATAATCAAATAGCTTAGGTATTGAAATGATGCTCACCATAATACTAACTTGTACCTCATGGAGCAAGGCCCACTACCTTCCGGAAGCCAATTGGTGTTGTCAATGCCATATGTAAACCTATGATCATATGTGGTGGTGAGTGGGTTTTTCATCTGTGCAAAGCGTATTGTTGGTCATGTAGTCTCTCGACACTCCATATTTGCAACCTAAGGGCCTCGAGACATCCTCTCCTTAGTTATCCACAAAATGGAGATAACAAGAGTCAAAGCAATACTTGATGAAGAAGCTTAAAATGCAAAAGGGGCATCAGCAAGTTATGTTATACACAAAGATTATCAAACAAATCAACCATATTGATAAAAGGAAATGTATGATATGCTCATTAAGATGCCATGTCATCACCAACTCAAAACCAACCAATACATAATGTAACCAATAAAGTAGAGAGATCAACAACAGTCATCAAATGAGAATGAACAACAGTTGTAATCTTCATTCACAATATTGATTACATCAAGGGACAAGGAGGGCATGAATGCCTCTCAGAAAAGTCCTCTCACAATACAATGTGTAACAAATGTGAAAATAGAGATATGTACCAGCAGAATTTGAAAAGGAAACCCAGGCATCAATATGATTTATTCCCCAACAAAGGATAACATAATTCACCAAAGCCTTTCCTCCCTCATAACTTGCAAATTCACAATACCCTTGGACTTCCAGGGGAGATTCTCTCCACTTGGAACTTCTACCTTGCAAGTGATGAGTGCTTCTCATTTTATAGCTTTTCTCCCCAACTAATTTACAATAAAATATTATTAAGAAAGCTCTAGAAATCCCTAGATTCACACTCTCTATGAAAAGCAATTAAAATATTACATTATGAACCTTTCAAAGCAAGTCACTCCCTGTAATAATAAAATATGCAAGACCAAGTTCTTGAGTGAATGCTTGATGCCACTTGTCATCCTCCTAGGCAAAACACTCTACTAGCTTGGGCTAGTTTGACCATGAAAGATGCCTCTTTATGCCATTTGTCTTCTTTTTCCTTTGGATTTCCCTTCAAGAATACCCTTCACTAAATACTTCAAATAAAATATGAACATATGCCGAGTCAAGGGAAAGGGAGCGCTCTTCAAGAAGACCATTGATCAAGCATATAATATAAAATAATCCTTAGAATAAGTGAATCCTTGAAACGTGTGCAAGAAGTAGATAAAGTCGCCCTTAGATCTAGGGCCACAAATTAATAAAATAAACCTTAAAGGTGGGCACCCTAGATAAATGTGCAAATGGTAGCTATGCCTCCTCCATAAGTGTGCCAAGATGCAAAGAAAACAGGAGGAGTGATCCATTAAGAAAAGGGGTCAACCATCATAAGATGTCAAAAAGATGCCCAAAATAGTAAAAGTTAGGGTGTTCTCTCCAAAGAACAACAAACTCTCCCTAAAAGATGCATCTCATGGATAAACACGCCAAAATAGCCCCTTTAGTTATTATAACAACCTCCTCAAGGTGTGTGGCCTCGAAAAATGTGCAAAGAGCAATGCCCATGTGCCTAGCCATCATAATTCCAGYAAATAACRCCATGAGAGTGCAACACTCTAGGAGACAGTGCATGAAAGGTGAGAACTCCTCCAAACTAAGCATACAAAGTCAAATAACACCATGAGAGTGCAACACTCTAGGAGACGGTGCATGAAAGGTGAGAACTCCTCCAAACTAAGCATACAAAGTCAAATACCATGTGTCAATAGCATTGAAGTTCGTGCAAAACCATGAAACAACCTCAAAAGGAGAGTGCTCTAGGAATATGTGCCAAAATAGGTGAGYGCTCCTCAAAATACATGTGCAAACCCTCAATCCACATGCTAAATCACCTTGGAACCCCTTWGTTGTTGGGTGTTYCACATGAAGCACATGCTATAGCGTGTGTGAATGCAACCAAGTGGCAAATAGCCATCCATAGACCAAGTGTTCCTCAAGATAAGCAAGGACGTGGTCAAAAGAGGTTCCTCCACGTATGAACGAACAATGGTCAAAGTAAAACACCAAAATCCATGTGATGTGGCAATGTGAAACCAAATGTAGACAAGAATGCAAAGTGATCCTTCAACTCTAGATCCTGGTGATGTGGCATGCCTCCACATATCTAATTGTGAAAAGGGATATGTGAGATGTCCCCTCCATGAACAAATATGCATGAAAATATGTGGATAAGGGCTCCTAAAGGTGAATCTTTGCAACATGTTCAAACTCACCTCCAAATGTGTGAACTCAGCCATAGAACATACCTCAAAAGGTGTGAGCATCATAACAAGTGAGAGAAAAGGAAAACATATAGATCTCCATCTTTTCCAAGCTTGATGAACAAGATGATGTTAGCATCCATAACTTGTACCAAGCTCTCAAAACTCACATCTTCATCACCATATGGCCTTGAATATTCAAAAATAATCCGTACATTTTCAAGTTGTGACAATACATAAAAATGATTGTAGAGGATGCATGTATCCTATAAAACCTTAGCCTAATTGTTGAGAAGTGTGCTTTTCACATGCTATAGGATGAGTGCTCTACAAAAACAATGCCTTTTCCTTCATCCTTATGTTCATGTGGTACTTAAGGGTAGAAGAGCAACAAAAATTTCATGTCGTGATTGGCTAGGAATCAAAAGATACTTTAAAACATGCTTCAGAGATATATGCTACAGATGTCTTCCATTCTTTAGAATAGCTCCCAAGGGAATTTGAGAGGCACAAGTGTCTCAAAGGAGGTAAACAAAACTGTAGGTCATTATTGTTGGCATAATGTTCAATGCTCCCCGTGAGTTTCGCAACACGGTCTAACAGCCTTTCGGCAGATCCTTAACTAGGATGGTAGTGGATTTCCATCAGGTGCGCCTTTTGGATCTAACGACCAGCTCGACTCCCAACAAGTGGTATTAGAGCGGGGTCGCAGGTTCGAAACTCACTCGGGTAACACTGAGGGGGAGAATGTTGGCATAACGTTCAACGCTCCCCATGAGATTCGCGACATGGTCTAACAACCTCTCAGAAAATCCTTATAACTAGGATGGTAGCGGATTTCCATCAAGTGCGCCTTTTGGATCTAACGGCCAGCTCAACTCCCAACGATTATGGATCTTTGAAGAACTAATTACATCATTACCAACAATAGTGGATGAAGGCTTTCACCAGCATGTCTTCTTGTCTTTTGTGCAAGTTGCAAGGGTTATGGTAGCCATTATAGAGAATGACACGTGAAGCAAAATATAGCAGAAATCCATGGGAATCACATTGTCAACAAAAATCCCTATTCAAAGGTTATCATATAAATAGTGTCAATATTTGTTGATTATTCTTTTTTCTCAAAACAACCACGATGATAGGATCATAGATGTGGTCTTGTGGTAAACTATATGGATGACTTGTGGCAAACTATAGGGATGTGACAAAGCCTTGGGAGTTGTTCAAATTACATCTACTCTAAGGAGGCAAGCTCATTTAAGTGAGAATTATAATAC
The DNA here is from genome assembly GCA_009831015.1 of Picea engelmannii. Taxonomy (NCBI): domain Eukaryota; kingdom Viridiplantae; phylum Streptophyta; class Pinopsida; order Pinales; family Pinaceae; genus Picea; species Picea engelmannii. Next base: position 989,451 of record ML792174.1, on the reverse strand, counting down.
ATTTCCACTAAAAATTGATGATTTTTAGGACTTTAATGCTTATGTACCACATATACATACAACTATGGTTCACATCACGAGGCTTTGTCCTATCATTGCAATCATAGGTTACAAGTAAAAGAAAGCATGCACACATTCATGAGTCATAACTTTCTCTGTAACAAGGTATAAACACCTGGTGAGTTTATTAAATTGGTATCATAATTTTTTATTGATATTTCATCCAATGTGACGTTTAGGATCAATTTATGTACTCAAGGCCAAGTCTTCATGCTGGGATCTCAAAGTTTCAACACTGATATACAATTGACGGCCATTTTCTCCCAACATTGGCATATTTAGAAACACTCACCAAACATAAATGAATGTTAAACATGTAAAATTTCATATACATATAACAATTTATGAAGCAAAGGCCAATGCAAATCCAAACAAGTTTACTTCATGAATTAAATCCATCAGATCGTGTGCATTTGGATTAATTAACACTAAAAGCAACAGTCGCTTAAAATTAATATAACCTATAACTTCAAATATAATTAACCTTACTATAATTATGTAAAACAGGTAAGTTTAATACCTAAAGAAAAGATGGTATCATACCTGGAATGAGTGAATCAAAAAGATCAAGTAATTTGTTTTCTCTGCTATGTTTAGGTCTCTTCCCTGGAACGTGACATGGGCAACAAAGTTATTGCCTTAGGACAGAAACTTCAAATATGATTAAAGATTCTTTAGTGATAAAATGAAAACAAAAGCTTATACAATTAAGCATCATACAGCTAAAAACATCCAACAAGCTGTGGATTTTAATAATAATTATTGTGCAGTTGTATAATAGAAATTATTTTCAAAACAACCTGCTGCTTCAGTAACAAAACTCGTCTCAAGAAACCCTCAAACGCATCTTCCCTGTCATGAAAGCATCTCCATGCTGGCACATTTTCCCGAAACTGCCTTGTTCAAAAGAGAGAGCGTAAACAAAAACAACACAAAAAATGCATATTCAAGGCATGGGTAGAGAAGTAGAATGACTTTCTTAATTTCAATGAATGTGATTACTTGAAAAATAACTAATTCAGAAGCTTTCAAAATAGCAATTCAGTATACCAACCTTTAAGATCATATTTAAGGAAAACATCATATGATGATTAAATTTCAAAAGTTTCCAACATGAAATAAATGATAGACTACCAACCTTTTCATTCACCATTAAAATCATGGACATGAGATGCTCAAAGGTTGCATTCTCGGGGTCAAAATTAGGCCACAGATAATTCTCCAGATATTGGCTGACTTCAAGAACCATCACCCTTTGCAAAGGAACAGATTTGCTGCCACTTGTTACAAGAAGTTCAGTTCTATAATTCTCGTCCACAAGGCTGGGATTAAAAGCAGGCTTTGACACATCTCGAGAGATTGCCCAGTTTGCATCTGCAATTTTGGTAATCCGATCTCTTTGAATCTCGTTAAGAGTGATTGTATTTCCTGAAATAGGCCCCGTCTTCTGTTCTACTGACTTTTGAGTAGTCTCGTCTATTTCCATTCCCGGAGGAGCTGGATATTCTGCCACATGAGGTCTTTTGTAAGCATAATAGTCTGCAGCCTGAGCTGTAGTCATGGCTGCCCCTGAAGATCACACTTGTATGCACCTGTAATGTATTTTGCTGAAAACAGTGGATGGCTGCCACACAATTTGTCTGAAAAAACAATTTTGTCCTTTTACTTTTGCCACCCAAAACTGTTATCTTTGCAGAACCCTAAAGCTTAAACCCCAGCGGCTTTTTTTCAATTCCACAATATGCCCCCCTAGGTAAAGAATGCTCGGAACATTAAAAAACCAGTACACTTTTTTCAATTCTACAATAAGACCCCCAAGTAAAGAATGCTCGACTCATGAAAAACCAGTACACTTTATTCAATTCCACAATAAACCCCCCAAGTGATAATTCGAATAGAACTCAAAATAAAAATTGTTGTACCTCTGTCTGACAGAATGATGTCCAGATGTACTCACTGCCTGAGCAATTGTGTCTTCGTTGGAGCTTCTATTCTTCGGCGTCTAGGGTAAAATCGCAGAAATAGCATTTTTTATGACATGTTCTGGTCTGCTTATTGATAATAAAAAAAAATCTTGCATTCTCGCGCCTTCTCTGGGCAGACTCATATTGTCTGCATTTCTGCAACTAGGGCTTTTCTGGGCGGATTCTTTGTTTCTGAAACTAGGGCACCACATAAATTTTACACTAGGGCACGGAAGCATCACCAAAACATATCAACAATCACGTTTCTTTTCCGTTTGGACTACACTTCGAGATTCTTCTGCAATGAATTTGTCTCGGCTCTGGT
>ML792174.1:918674-987002 GCA_009831015.1 Picea engelmannii | reverse complement strand
TTCTTTGTTTCTGAAACTAGGGCACCACATAAATTTTACACTAGGGCACGGAAGCATCACCAAAACATATCAACAATCACGTTTCTTTTCCGTTTGGACTACACTTCGAGATTCTTCTGCAATGAATTTGTCTCGGCTCTGGTCGGACCATATTTCTCCTCTCTGCACTGAACTCATGTCGGCGCTGATTTCATTTCTTATTTCTTGTTTATTGTTCTCGCGCTCCCGTCATGTGGGCTTCTCGCATCCCCGGCATACCGTCTATGTGGGTTTCTCGCATCCCCGGCATACCTCTCGGTGGATTTATTCACGAGTTCTTTAACAAGTCATGCTTCCTCTATATTTCTGCGCTAACGTAGCCAATGGTATGTTAAACTCTAAATTCTGTTTGTTGCCACTGTGATTGTTTCATGGACTTAAATTGCAACTCCACTGGCCTTTTGAAATCCCCTTGGGAGCACTCTTTGAATCCTTCTGCTCGGAAAACAATCAAAAACTGCGATTCAGTTATTTGTTCTTTCTACCATGTTCTTTGTGCTTTGATATCATTTCCAGCTTTGAAGTACAACAAAAAAAAATTACAAGAAACAAAACATGGGACGTAATATGATACAATGAAAGTAATTCCTTTTTATTTCATCCGAGAGATAGTTGTATAAGATTTAGTTATCATATTTAATAATTACGTGGAAAGGCATATACCTATTGACAATGGGCAGATTTAATAGGGGTTTAGTGCTTAATAAGTTTTTTATGGATAGGATTAAATATGGCTGGAATATTCTTAGTAGTCACACAAAATAAATGGTTGTGATTTCAATCATTAACTTCCTAGCTATTATAAAGACATCCGTTTATGTGTTTACTTTTTTACATTTACCTAATCATATTTAAAAATTACTTTGATAGCTAACTAATTGTCACCTAAGTGATTAACAGAAATTAAAATATTAACACCAGATAAATAAAGCTCAACTGTTTATTTGTTAATCAATAATAAAATTTAATATATTCTTTTAAGGATTCTTTTCATCTTATCCGTCTTTCGGCGTTGATCAAAAAAATTGTGGGGAATTTCTCTTGCTTAGGTTAAAAACCAAATGAAATGCACCTTTGTCCGCCACCGTTTTAAGTGTACAAATTTTTCATCGGCTACCCGTCCCCTTTCAGGGCAGACCCCTTTTCGGAAGTCAATTTTTCCCGCACTTGACCAATTATCTCTTTCCGTCAACCTGCATTTAATTCACATTCGGTGTAATTTCATGCATTCAATTCCAACACCCTCTTGAATTGATTTGATTTCTTGACAAGCTTACTCACCCCCACCCAAATACTTGTTGGTCGATGAATGCATCTACCATTCCTCCCTATTTACAAAGCAAGCGAAGCACACCCAAATCCCTTCTTGGAGATTCGACAAAATACGCCATTACCACCTGCATCACAATCGAACCCCAGTTAAGGTAAGATTCTTTGTATTTTAGTATATTTTTTTTCTGCATTCCCGGATCTTATGCTTTTTTCTTATGGTTTTTATTATTGATATGTTTTTTTCTGCATTCCTGAATCTAAAAGGATTGGATTTTATTGATAGAGATGTATGTTCTTGTAATAAAGATTAATAAAAATATATTTGTTAATTTCTTGTATAGGATGTTTCCGTTTTCGTTGGACTTTGAGGTTGGTTTGACATTGACTTCAAAGTCTAAATAATGATACAAAAACTATGAGAAACCTTCATTATAGCTCTTTAGAATCTAGAGTTTATATTGTCACTCCTTCCGTCTTAGATAGCTCTCTTTGTATGGTTCTTTGAGTCTTTCTCAATGGCCTTAGCATATGAATACATAAATGCACAAAAAACGTCCCTCAACGAAATTGAGAATTAGCATCTTGAACACACGATACTTTTTTCACTATTCACAAGAGACATTATTTCAGTTTTCTAATTTAGAAGTCATCTCTTTTTTTTACTTGTTTGCGGTATTGGCTAACTCGCATCCTTAATCTTTTCAATCTTTATTTCTCAAAAGTAAAATTGAACTAATTAACTTACCAATTGACTGTAATAATATGGTATTATTTGACTAGAATCTAGTTCCACATAAATTGCTTCTTGGATCTTCACTTTCCCATTTTACTTCTCGAGCATATTGAACAGATGACACTTTACATATTTTGACTTTCATATTCAAGTAATTATACTCAACAAAACAATATATTTCAATCATCTCATTTTAGCATCTTGAATGTTAAGAATATAAATGAGAATACTACAAGAATTTTAATTTTAATCAATAAGTACATTATTTTAATTTAGTCAAAGAATGAATATTTACTTGTTAGAATCTGATATGGTATTCATGAGAGAAGCATTCACACCTCACAATGAAACCCAAAAATAACTTAAGTGCACCCATAATGTCTGCACATTCAAACATTTAAAGCAAAGCTCCACTAGGCATCTCTAACCTGTCCAAGTATCTTTCGATCCATAGGCCAAAGAAATATCTTTGCATTGAGATATGAAGTTTCATAAACAAACATGGGTATCAACTAAAGATTAAGCATTGTAGTGCCTATGTCAACAATTAAATATTTCAATCTCCCAAACCGGGTTTCTGCAATTCCCTGCTTAGTGGTGTGGTCAATAGAAGATAGCCACAAGCTTCCTTCATGATCCCTCCCGTACATTTTTTTAAAGCTTATTATCAACACAGTCTCATAGCAAACAAACAAATTGTTTACCACTTTTTAGAATGAGAGTTGGGACCTACTATCGCTCAGACGGTCCCTAAAGGAAAATCCCATCAGAAACCATATCAATAAAATCCAATCCTTTCAGATCCGAGAATGCAGAAAAAAACATATCAATAACAGAAACAATAACAAAAACCATAAGAAAAAACTTCAAACAATAACATAAACCATATCAATAAAACCCAATCCTTTCACAGTTTGTGTTAGATTTTGAATATAAGAGAGAACTTTTAAATGCCTGGATATGGAAATATAGATCGTTCTTATGGTACAAAATTCATCAAAAGAGTCTCGCTAAGTAAGGATTTAGAAGCCAAGCTTGTTTAACTCATACATGTCCTTTTATACAGTATCCATCCTTTTTCTCCATGATTCTTTGAATCTTTACATCAACCCAACCCCATAAAACCCCACTCAACAACCCAAATCCAATCCATTATATACATATAGCATTCACAAACATTGGTTGAAGCTGGAAATCGAGGGAAAAAAGACCATCGAACTACCCAAACCCTAAAAGCAAGTGTTGCAACCATTCAAAGGGTTGGAATTTCAAAAGCGAATGGCTTGAGCAAATCAATTATTGGTGAAGGCTACATTGCACTGTCCAAAGGAACGAGTTTGTGACTGAAGAACCCCGTCTATGACGAGGCCTTGTGCAATGCAATCAGTAATCATAGTATTGTCCCATCCCCATTTAGGGCCTGATGTTGTGATGATTATACATTGGATCACCATAGTCGACAAGCTTAATTTCATTTTGCACTAAATGGAAAAGGCTATCTGATAGTTAGACTTCTCTTCTTGTCTTTTATTGTTTCTTTTCCTACTTGAATGCATATTTATCCTTTGCGAAGCATTTGGTATATCTTGTTTATGATCTAAGCCAGTGAAGATTTTGTTGATTGCTTGTTCATAACCTGATTTGTGATTAAGTACAATTCTTGAAAGATATTTAGGGTCAAGGATTTCCTATGTGAGTGAACAGATTTAAAACTTACATATTTCTTTCTTTGATGTTATAATCTGCTATCTAATTCATCAGGTTGACTACCATTTACTAAGCAAGTGTGATAGGAATTTATTCTTGTTATCTGAGATTGATATTGTTATTTTACCCACTGCTTAACTTTCAAACCAATCTTTATTTATAAAAAACCATTGCAATAACTTGATGACGCCCTAGCTTGCCCTTTAGCAATCAAGTGCAACTTTAGGGACTAACAGGGACTGTGACTATGCTCGTGTTGGGGTTTGCCACAACTTTATCTAGTTCATCCTATCTTTTCTTCTTCTCTAGTTCTGTCTTTTCCTTTGCTTTGTCCTGCGACTCAGTTGCATTCCTTTTCTCCTCTTCTTCTTTCTTCCTTTTTTGTTCAGCTTGAGCAGCTAATTATGTTTTCTTTTTGTTAGCACTAGAAGTCACACCTAGATTCTTGTAGGTGTAAGCCTAATATCCATCAAAATTTGAATAATTAAATCAATTTTATGGTTGATGGATCAACAAGAAAGAGCAAGAAAGAGGGCAACAAATTGTCTGCAGAGACATTCCATTGGGCATGGAGTCATAAACACACAACATATCAAAGGTGATCAAGTAGCATTACCTGTTTCAAAAGGCATTTATCACAATAGACAAGATCCAAAAAATAGGAGCTAGGTGGATTTTATGTTTCACCTTGTTGTAAGAACTCCTAGAGAAAAGGGAATCCAATGAAATCACTTGGGATTCAACCTCTTTAGATATGATGAACTCTAGTTTTTCGTGCCATCACATCATTAAGAAAATCTAAAGGGTCATTTTCAAAGGGAGGGTTTATCATTTTATATCTTCTTTTCCTTTTGTAAAGAAGGCGTTGTAGACTGGTTCAACTCGCTACAAATTGTAACTGGCGTTGCAGACTGTTTCACTGCAAAATCTCTAAGGAGGTCAATGGTGAAAGCTTAAAGGGTTGATAGGCTTGGTTCTCTGCAGTAGAGAGTGGGATTTGATGTCAGGTACTTGTTTCATGTTTTACCTAAAAGCCCATTGTCAAAACCCTACTCGTTGCAAACCCCAGTTGCTGCAAACTCCAAATTCGTTGCAAACTACGGTACGAATCCTCTATTTTACACATTTTATAAAACCCAAGCTGACCTCGATTTCACTCAGGTTTGAAAAACATCACCTCACTCAACATCATATTCCTCTTCTTACCTATGAAATTGCAAAACTTTTTTATGAAACCCTAGACTAAAAATTCGTTGCTGCAAATTGTCAATTCGTTGCAAACTCAAAAATTACGTTGCAAACTCTATGTTTTACACAGTCGCTTGGAAATTTGTTTATTGGAGGTTTCTTTCAGTTTTAGGTTATTATCTTTACCTCCATTTCTCAGTTTCGGTCTTTTTCTGTTTTTTCACTATTGCTTTAAACACAAATCCTTTTGCCAACAAACCCTAATTCTTGCGAATCAAGCAACAAAACCTAAATTGTCAATTTCCATCACTTACTCTAGTAGCAATTGTTCTTAGAGGGGGGTTTTGATTTAGTTGTCATGGATACTCACCAAAGGAAGGAAGTGAAACATTAAAAGAGAAGATGTGCCACCATTATGTTTTTGCAGCAATATATCAGTTTTGTCATGGTTCCTCATATATGTTGGTTCACAACTCTAAAGAAGATTTTTGTCTTACGATGTTCATGATTCTGCTCACTTACTGCTTTTGGGAGTCATCCTGCATGGCTCAGAGGTTATACAAGGCATGAAAAGAGGTTTGAAGCTTGTTTCCATGGTTTTGACATCAGTTTCTATGTTTTGAAGATAAAATGACACCTACAAGAAAGTTCACAGCGCATCCTGTAGAGGCGTTGCGAACTGTTAAATTGCAACAATTTACAACAAATTAGTACACAACATAATCATATTTCCATCATAACGTTTAAACGTCGATCCGGGTTCTTCTAAAACTTTTTGTTGAGATGAATCATAGTATAATTTACTTGCTGACCACAAATCAACCAGACCCAGTTCGTCATTTGGGAGAAAAGTTGAAAACATCACCTACATGAAAGTTTGCAATGAATCCTGAAATTACGTTGCAAACTCCAACAGTCTGATAAATCCAAGCTATAGGAGGGTTGCCACCTATCTGAGGGGGTTCGAATGGTTTCCTAGGAGGTATTTGAACATCAGGGATATGTGTTCTATCACCAGATCAAGCAACATGACCTATTTCAAAAGGAATTTATCACAATAGATAAGATCCAAAAAAATAGGAGATAGGTGGATTTTTTGTTTCACCTTTTTGTAACAACTCCTAGAGAAAAGGGAATCCAATGAAACCATTTGGGATTCGACCTCTTTAGAGTAGGAAGAAATGATACAATATAGATAGAAGTTTTTTTGTTGATGAAAGGGTGGAGTTCATGATCCAAGAGAGGAGAGAGCTTGAGGAGCAGTTTAGATGCTTATTTGTAAGCCTGAGGGGCTATTTGTAGTCACATTTTCTGCCATTAAAGATTCATGAGAGTTGTTTATCAGATTCTCTTCTTCTTTTTTTACATTTATTTTGTCATCCTCTTGCTTGAATATATTGCAGGTATTGAATATCAATGGTTGTCCATCGGTAGGAGAACTCATGAGCTACAAAGGATTTGCAATGATTGCCTCCTTTCATGATTTATGTTCAAGTATTCTTTTAATTCATTTTGCAGAGAGGATCACTGCTTGATGAATATTATGCTTAGTGTCATTTACTCCATTCTTATGTTCATCATTATATAGCCCTTGTGTATGGTATGCAACTTGATTTCCTTTGATTTGTAGGGTGTTTATGACTCCATGCCCAATGGAATGTCTCTACAGACAGTTTGTTGCCCTCTTTCTTGTTGATCCACCAACCATAAAATTGATTTAATTATTCAAATTCTGATGGCTATTAGGCGTACACCTACAACAGTCTAGGTGTGACCTCTAGTGATAACATTTTTGGTGCCGTTGTCGGGGATGAAGTTGAATATTTTCCCTGGGAGAATGACAAAGCTTAGATCCAGTCTTTGATGGTGAACACAGGCTACTAACACAGTACAGACTGCATCATTCACCTGGTGTCTCCATGAAGGACAGATCCAATGGCAACTCCATAATTTCAGAATGTCAAAGGCATTTGTTATTGTTTTGGCTCGGAGGTTTTCACCTCTTAACATTTTTGCAGTTCCTGGCTTCCCACATCCAATACCTCATATACAAGAATGGGGAGATTTTATGCCTGTATTCAGAGAAAGGAAGGAGGATAATCCTGCACAACACCTCATTATGTTTCATCAACGTATGGATCAGTTAGAGATACATCATGAGGATGTGCTCATGAAAATGTTCATGTATTCACTAGAAGGAGACGCTAGAGGATGGTATAGATCTCTTCCTCCCTCAAGTATTTCATCATTACAAGAGTTTCATACCGTGTTTCATCATCATTTCAAAAGATTTTATCCATTTGATCTTCTTTTTGAAAACTGTTGTAAAGAATTTTAATTCTACATCCAACATTCATTTAGTAATTCTTCTGGTTACAAGGATGAAGCGGAAAAAACTATTGAGCATGTAGAGGAGGAATCATCCCCATGTAAAACCTTCTCTAGTTCTTTAGTTTCGAAAGAAGAGTCTATTGATTGTTTTAATGATAAGAATGTTGGTGATAGCAACATTTTAGACACATTTGTCCTTGACCCGAATGTCTCTAGCAGTTTTAAGGCTACTCCAAATTTTCATGAAGATCAAGTTGTTTCTTTTAAGTATTCAGATGCCAAATAACTAATGTACACATCGACATATGATAACTATGAAAATGATGCTTGTCATGAAGAAATAGTTGTAGAAGAAGATTTTCCTCGGGTCTTTCAAGAGGTTTCCTACGACGTTTTTTCACTTGTGATTGAAGAGAAGGATGATAAACAAGTCCATGAGCTTGTGTGTGTTCAAAGTTTACCTGTTTATGATAAATTTGAAAATATACTTACTCCTATAAAAGATCATGAAGACACGCTTCATTTTCAGCCTTCACCTAAAATATTTGACAACAGTGGAAATATATTGCAACAGTCTTTTGTTTTTCGGAATATGAGAGATAATAATCTTATTCACATAAAAAATTCAATATAGTGGTAGCCTTGTCCTTTGGATCAACCCAATTTTTTTTGTCATGAGTTTCATGATCCAAAAGTTGATTGGATGGAGTCTCTATTTTCAAAAGATTCACACACTGACAGTTTGGGCGTGGTGTTTCTTTGCTGTTGTGAGTATGAGATGTCTAAGAATTTTTTGCTGCATACATTAAATTATTTTTATGTTTTTTAGACAACTGCAAGCATAAATCCATGCCAAGAAATCAGTTGCTTGATTTGCTATTTTGGAAATTTGTATATACACGAGCAAAGTGGTTTTCAGTTGGTTAATATAGGAATTGTAAATAATTAAGCTTGATGTTTCAACCATTTCCTTTATTTTATACAGTGTGGTCAGATTATAGTTTGAGATGGTCTCTGTGAGATGATTTAACTTGCAAGCAAGTGAACAACTATTGAAATCAAAATCATATTCAACTCACAGATAAGACACTGGAACTGGAAATGTTCTTGGAGCCTCACAGGGAGGTCTCCATCCCCTGTGGAGCCAGATTTTAGCACATATGATGAACTATAGTTTCTAGTGCCATCACATCATCAAGCAGTTCTAAAGGGTAATTTTCAAAGGGAGGGTTAATCATAATAGACAAGATCCAAAAAAATAGGAGTTAGATGGATTTTTTGTTTCACCTTGTTGTAACAACTCCTAGAGAAAAGAGAATCCAATGCAACCACTTGGGATTCAGACTCTTTAGAGTAGGAAGGAATGATACACTATAGATAAAAGTTACTTTGTTGATGAAAGGGTTGAGTTCATGATCCAAGAGAGGAGAGAGCTTGAGGAGCAGTTTAGCTACTTATTTGTAAGCCTTAGGGCCTGTTTGTAATCACATTTTCTGCCATTAAAGAGTCATGAGAGCTGTTTATCAGATTGTATTATTTGTTTTCCATTTATTTTGTCATCTTCTTGCTTGAATATATTGCAGGTATTGAAGATTAATGGTTGTCCAGGGTAGGAGAATTCATGAGCTACAAAGGATTTGCAGTGATTGCCTCCTTTCATGATTTCTGTTCAAGTATTCTTTAAATTCATTTTGCAGAGAGGATCATTGCTTGATGAATATTTTGCTTAGTGTCATCTACTCCATTCTTCTGTTCATCATTATATAGCCCTTTTGTTTGGTATGCAACTTGATTGCCTTTCATCTTTAGGGTGTTTATGACTCCATGCTCAATGGAATGTCTCTAATGAAAGTACGTTGCCCCCTTTCTTATTATTTCTTGCTAATCCACCAACCATAAAATTGATTTAATTATTCAAATTCTGATGGGTATTAGGCTTACACCTACAACTTGTGACCTCTAGTGCTAAGACTCTTCATCTTCCTGTCTCTTCTTTTAAATCTTTGTATCTGCTTAGGCTTTGGTGTCTGTCTCAGTGTTCTTCATCTTTCTTTTAACATCCTTCTTTGAGACATGATCCTTGTCTTTATTTTTATCCCATTCAACTTGCTTCTTTTCCAGTTCTGCCCTTTTTCTTTGCTGATATTTTTCTTCTTCTTCGGCTTTCCTTACTCTTTCCTCGACATTATATGCTTGCTATTTTTATTTATCCTGCTGCTTCTCTTTGACCTTTTGCAATAATTCTTTGAATTGTTATTTCACTGCAACCCTCTCTTCATCTTCTTCCTTGTGGAGTTTTTCTTTGGCTGGTTTAGTTTGCAACCTTTATAATACTTCTTCGAAGAAGAAAGCCCCTTTGAAGAGGTTATCTGCAAAGTTCACTTCATGAACGACCTGTTGGGCGAGCTTAACTAACCTTATATAGTCGTATACTACATTGTGAGGATCAAATCCTTTTGAACTCTCTATGCACAGACATATTTCCCTTAAAGCTTCATCTTCCTTTTGAGCATGTGGTTTGTTGGATAGAGTATACCTGCCTAAGTGTAGTGGGAATATCAACCAATACTTCTTGTTCTTCTTTGATAAATAGGTCATGACCCTTTTTACAACTGTTTGATATCTGATTTATTTTGCTAACAACTTGTCGGTCACATACTTGGGCAGGTAATGTGGTGGCCTTATGGCTCTATATACCCTGATATAGGTATAATATTTCTTCACATACCAGACTCATATCTCTTTTAGGGATGTGATTTCCCCTTGAGATATCTCGTGTGGGTAAATCCCAAAAATGACCTTGTATAGAGGGGCTAGGAAATAATCACAAATATTGTAAAAATATTCTTTATAATTTATGTCCCACAATTCCGAACAATATACATTGAACGACGACTGAATTGGAATCCAACTCCATTCCATAGCGAGGGAATAATGAGCAACGCAAATAAAATATATGAGATATGTTTTCATATACAAATTAGTGTTTTTCATACCCGATGCTTCTTTTGTTTGATTGATAATGTTGAAGGACAAGATATTTTCCCAGTTGAACACCTATCCAGTCTTCACCACTATGTATGACATTAAGAACCACTCCATTCAAAAGTGCATGCTGGTTTCTTCACCAATTAGCCAACATATCATTTTGTTTAACAACCTGTATGGCCTCTTCAGATATTGGGTTGGGATATACCTTTCTCCTTATTTGACTTGTATTTCCTCAACAACATACCAACTGCCCATTAGGTCCTTGAAATCTTCATTTTCAACCTTGAATTTTTGCAAGAAAGATTCGTTAAGTGATACTATCGGTTCAGGGGTTTTATACCTTATCCCGGTGTCTTCGACTTTCAAGGAAGAAATACAAAATTTGGACTCCTTAATTATGGGGGTCGTGTCTTTCTGGAGGTGGGTAAAACACCACTGTGCAACATCATTCTAAGGGAAGAACATCGGATGAGATGTCAGGATGTGAATACCACTCCTTATGATGTTCCAATATTCATCTATATCTTTGTCGTCAGATGGGTACTCTTCATTTTGAAAAATACTATAGATTTCACGGTACCTTAGGTAGTGCTTCCTTCCATCGAAGAAATTGGTATTTGTTATTGTGATAGAATTTGGGAAGGAAATAGGTGCAGGTCCAACAACTACTAGGTTCTTTGCTTTCGTGGTCTGCACGCGAGACATCCTTTCATATAGGTACACTGGGTGTCTGCAGAGAAGATTGTAATTAGTCTAATCTTTACAAAATAGTGAAATTTAGAGTATGCATTGTACATACTTGTCTGCTTTAAGTTTAAGAGAAATTCAAATAAAGTTTGCAACCACAATATGAATGTTTACGCTATCACAGGCTTCCAAAACTAAACTATGCATCGATTAAGTTTTCTATCGGGCGTTTTATGCTTTACTTTTCCCTCTTTAACCTATGTAATAAATGTTAGTGTGTTACAACTTAAACCAAGTCAGACTCATACAACATCCATTAAATTCACAGGAACAACTCTACGCTTGTTACCGTTGGTGTGTCATCGGAGGTATCAAATCAAGCATAGTGTAGACGGGTTCTTCGATGAAGTTGTTGTCAGAATATGTGATAGGGGTGAAACATTTGAAGGCATTGAAATATTCCAACGAGGATCGCCTTCTATAACATATGTTTTCCCTCGAGAAATGTGCTATAGGTGTAGGAAACCAATTAATTGGCAAGGTTTAATGTATTGATTCATTCATATAGCCAATATTAACTACCATTTCACCTATTACTTTACTTTACCAATTTTCACGAGTTATCGTATGTAAAAGGGACACGTGGAGTGTGAACTTTACAGGGTCACGATATCATCATTAGAGGAATTGAGGGAGACAACGAACGAGTATCGACAAGTCAAATTCTCGACGATATAGCTTGGGTAATGTCATCGTCAGGATAGTCTAACCGGTAGCACAGAGAACAAAATTGTTCCATTCTCCGACGATGAAACTATAATCTTAAAAAAGGTGTGTGTCGATGGAATGAGGCCAAGAAGAATGTATAATGTGCAATAGAGACTTGGTTTGATTGGATAGGGTGGTGAATTGAGTTAGGGGTCCACCCTACACGCTATACAATGTTTGGCTCTTGAAATATTTAAGGACCACTCCCCTTTTGACATGTACACCCAAAATAGATGCTTTAATGTACCCGATCATTGTCAGAATATTTCTCAAGAGGGGATGTTGGCAGATACAAAAAAGTGTTTGCTATATGTCACAACGATGAAAAAGGGTTTTGGCTTGGGGAGCGTGCATTGATTAAAGTCATGTATAGAGTAGACGAGATATAGGGCGAGGGGTCTACCTTGTTCTGATTCCATTGATTAGTTTACAAAAAATTGAAAGGTAATCTCTTCTTGTCACATATGCGTGGAAAAAGGGATAGTTTTAAAAGGCATATGGTCCTTTCATCGACTGGGTATCGTTGTCGGAAGATTATTGGTGAAGGTATGTGTGCTTTCTACATTACTCCGACGATATTGACTCTCGATGATATTATTAAGTTAGTGTCATCGTCAGAATAAGGGGTCGGGGAATACAAACAGTGTGGATTTTAGCAGGAAGGCTCAACGATTCTTAAACAAGGGTCATAGAGGTGATGAATTTCGCATCATTGCAGAGGGGGGTCCTGAGAAGGTTCAAGACTTGAGTGGAGACTACAGGGGGGGCATTAATCAATGAATCCTGAAGGGTTCAGTATAGTTCATTCTTTCCTTGGATCAACTTCAAATATTACGTACAAAAGATAGTCTTATGAATGAATAGTTGGTTGGGTTAATAGTGATCAATACCTTGTTGAAATTTTGGTAGGTGAGTACCCACTAAAATCCTCTAAGATCAAGAATTTTAGTGGGTTGTTGTGGATGTCATGATACGTGGCACTACTAGTTATGGATTGTGCTATCAAGGAAGACTAGGATTGGACAAAGTGTTGGACATACACGGGTTTATTGATGTAGAAGGTTGGAGATCTGGATCGCAAAAGATCTACAAGTGGGTATGTGTTTAACCTATTTGGAGGAGCAATCAATTGGATGAGCAAATTAAAAGTTGTAGTGGCACTCTCAACTATAGAAGTTGAATACATGACAACAACTCATGAAAGCAAGGAACCAATATGGTCACAAAGATTATGTTTAGGTATTGGGTTGGTACAACAAGCTATAAGATTGGATTGTGGCAGTAAAAGTGAAATCTTCCTGGAAAAGAACCCAACTTATCATTCAAAGACAAATCATATTGATGTTCAGTATCACTTTGTGAGAGACATGGCTGAATACAAGAAGGTGTTGTTAGAGAAGGTTAACACTTTAAAGAATGTTGCAGATTCATTGACAAAGTTTGTGAGCACTGAGAGGTTCTCCTGATGTAGAGAAACAATGGGCATTGTTGCCCTAGATTGCTGAATATGTAATCATGTGACCCCATGTATGCAAAGAAAACAACAAGTGGGAGAATGTTGGGTATGTGTTATATTATTTGCATGTATGTGTGTTATACTTGTATTTTCCACCATAGGTTGTCCAAGCATGTTATTAGATCTCATGAGGCTAGAAGTACATAATCGAGTAAAATTCTCATAATTATTTCACAAGGACATAATTATTTTGTCACAATTTCGTAATTATGAAATAAAAATTATTTCATAATTGAGAATAAACTCATAATTGAAAAGAAAGTTCACAGTGAGTTGGAAAAAGCTCATAATTGAGCATGGAACTTGAGCAAAAAGCTCATGATAAAGAAAACGTTCATAATAGGCTGGCAAAAGCTCATATTTAAGCATGAAACTTGTGCATGACTTGTTATTTGTTAGTTCACATGCCATCAAGCTTATATATGACTGGTAATTGCTTAGTTCACATGCTATCGAACTATCCATGACTTGTAACCACCTAATTCACATGTCATGAAGCTTATCTCCAATCTCTTCTAAAATACTATAAGAAGAGGCTAAATCAAGGAGATGGTGAAGAGTTTGAGAGTGGTTATGCTGGCAAAATAGAGAGAGAAGCTTAAGAGGCTAAGGAGGAGCATTGGGAACCTAGAACTAGGAGGAATGCATCAAGATTCAAAGTAAAGGTACATTGATGTATTTGTCCATTTTTATAATATAGATCTATGTGTTTTCCCCTTCCATAATATTGTATTTAGTTATATGTGCTATATCTAATCCGTCCTTGAGTAGATCGGATTAGATCTGATTTGGTTTGTGATATCCTAACTCTAGAAAGAGTGTGTAGATTTGTGTTTGTTTGTCACTTGTGTGCATGAAGTGGATTGTAAGAGCTAGAGCTGCATCAGGTGGACATGTAAGGGCAACCTTCGATAAAGAGGTATGCCATGATCCTTCTCTTAGTGTAAAAGGATCGAATCTATTTAGATATAGGGAAACCCCATAGGTACCTATACTTGTTGTCTGTCTTGGATCAAGGGCAGATCCAAGGGAGATCTGGCTTATCCGTAGGCTGGATTATTCATAATAGAATCGACAACTCCACTGGGGAGAGCCTTTGCTTTCTTCCTTGGCTCTCTTAAGGAGTTTTTACTTTAAAGTAGGGTCATTTGTGATATCATTCAATAACGTTTTGTGCTGAATCCGAAGGAAATAATTACATATTTGGATTCCTCTTGAAAAGTTCGTTAGTTTTAAAAAAAATATCGTCCAAATTGGTGGTCGGAAAGCAACATTATCATTGATTTAAAATCAATTATTTTGCAGATTTTCTGTGACGGCTGCGTGGACTGTTTGTCTAATATCTTTTGATAGAGAATTCAGATTGAAGCCAGACCAAATCCATTAGATAAAGGATTTTCGGGGATTTATTTTGATATATTATATCATGTGATTTTGGTAAATACATAGTGCAGTACAACCACTGCAAATTTCCACTCCCAAACTCTAGATATCCATTATATTTTTTTTTCAAAGTTTTGGGATTTGGATCCTGTAGAGACATTGGAGTGTGCTTTGGATAATTACTACCAATATCCTACAACCCTTGCTTATTGTCCCTTGGTTTTTGGTTTGTAGATCTGTTTTCTTGATTAGATTAAGAAGTTTTTTACATTTCAATTGAAAACACAAAAGTAAAAATTTGCGTGCATAAAGCTTTTGAAGCATTAAAGACAAAGTGCATTGGTGAAGTGCCTCGTTTGAGATCTTAGCAAAAGTTTGGATCTGGTTTGTTTCCATGATTGCTTGGCATTTGAGTTTACATTTTGAAGTTTACAAAGGAAAATATATATTCTCCCTCCCACAGTTCTAATTCATTGAATCGAACAAGTGCATTATCATTTTTGCATTGTTTTGGTTGGGTCAAGAGTAAACACCATAAAGTTTAAATCATTTTCCCTTAGACATAAACACCAACCTTAAGAAAATAATTCGTAAACTTAAATCGATTAGGCTCTTTTATTTAATATCAAACCAACTTTAGATAGGTTTAGGGCCTTGGAATGGGATTGGAGATTAAAATTTTCAAGGCCACCAAAACGAAACCTAGAGTCATTAAAGAGTGTACAATCCATTTTTGCAACCAGTGTGTTGGGAAGCTCCTCTAAAACAAAATTTAAGCATAGGTTCGCATCGGGGCAAGTAGGGATATTACCCCTCTCTGCTTGTTTTGGTGTTAATGGTATCACTTCAACTACTACGTATATTGGGGTTTCGTTTGTGCCACACCTATGTATGAGGTAACACCTTCAAAGCTTTGGGCATTGTTACACTGCCCTTACGTGTGATCGGACCTGCGACTGTTTGCCTGATCATTGATTATGAGGTCGGACATATCTCTAGTACTTGGTGTAGATGTTCGTTCATGGTCTTAATTCCCCCGGAGGGTGCCCACCTTAATAAAGGGTGCTTTGGGCCGGTAAGGGTTATTTCATGTTGTTCATCATAATTTCTCCTCATACCTTTACTAGCCAATATTTTCAGGACTTCATCTCCCCCAGAGGGTTGGTTTTCGGAAGGTCCCCTAAGCTATTGATTTACTTGATATTTGATAGCGGTGAGCTATTTGATTCTGAGTCTAGATCGACCTTAGGTTGGATTGTGTTTGATTTACACATATTCTTTTCATCGTGGTTGAATCATCATGTCGGTCCCATCGATTATGAGGACTAGAGCCAATCACAAAGGTACAACCACCTCTCAAGCGACGCAAAATAGGTGACTACAAATTCAAAAAGTCCCATCTTTGGTTTGAGAAGATTGGTTTGGTTGTAGTGGAAGTGGTTGATGAAAGTCCTCCACCAAAATTTAACCCTCCTTTGACTAATCTTGAAGCACCCATACTTATTCAGGTAAGGGAACTTTTTAGTGAACCGTTTTCTTTGTTCAACAATGCTTACACCATGTCAGGACCAAGTATTTCATCCAGTGTGGCTGAGCCATTAATCCCATCTGCGAGTGGGACTAAGGTCATCACGGTGATGTCCACATTACCATCCCCGAACACCATTAGACCTACACCATCTTTTCCTTTTTCTATAGGTCCCTCGATCTGGGAGACACCGATCGTATCAGATTTTCCATCCGTCAGTTTACCTAACATTCCTACACCCATCCCATCCTTTCCAATGCCCACATTTGGATCCTCTTCTAGTGGGGAGCCAAGCCTTGGTTTTGTTATCCCCATTTTGTGTATAACTAAGGAGATTATGTCTTGAGGCCCTCAAGTTGCAGATATGGAGTTTCGAGAGATTACATGACCAACAATACCCTTTGCACAGATGGAAAACCCACTCACCACCACAGATAGTCACAATTTTGCAGATGGAATCCACCACACCAGATGGCTTCCGGAATGTAGTGGGCCTTGCTCCATGAGGTACAAGTCAATATTATGACGAGCATCATTTTGATATTTAAGCCATTTGATTATGTTGTATCTTAGATTGCTCTAGATTTCATGATATATGCTTGGACATTATGCCTTTTTCCTTGCTTCACCTTGGTGGTTGATATTGTGCCCTAGTAAGTGGTTTTCCTTAGGGATGGGTTTGCTACTGGGAAATCCATTAATGATCCATCGTACCGTTCTCGACCATACTACCACTTTCCATCATTATTCCCCTCCATTTCCTTATCTCTTGGGATTTTAGGGTGTATTGACCCAAGAAGGGGTTGTCCCTCATTCTATGGGAAGAAGGGGTTGAAGGTCGAGAGAGGTTGATGTTGGGTAAAAGATAAAGGCATTGTATAAACCTTGAAAATGCTTCACCCAGG
Source organism: Picea engelmannii (assembly GCA_009831015.1). NCBI lineage: Eukaryota > Viridiplantae > Streptophyta > Pinopsida > Pinales > Pinaceae > Picea > Picea engelmannii. The sequence goes on along the minus strand of ML792174.1, from coordinate 969,954 downwards.
GATCACCCAAGAAAGCAATGAAACATTTATCTTTGAGTAAAGGGGACCCACAATATAATAAAGAATGCTTAAAAGGTTAGTTGAAGGATAGGAGGTCTCATCACGAGCTGACCTAGCATGTCCATGAATATCTAGCGGTATGACATGACCATCACCTGGTCACCAAACTAGTGTAATGGCTCTCAGTTGCATGGCTGAGAGAAAGGGGGTCTCATCAGGAGCCAAACTTCTCATTTCTACTAGGTGTTTATGGGTGACATTATTGTCATCTGGTCACCATGCCAGGGCAGTGACCTTCAATCTTTCCTTATGCTATATTGAAAGAAAATACAAAGAAAGAAAGATAAAAGGCAATTGATGGGATTGGAAAAAGTGCATTGCGGACGAATGTACCATACACCCTCTACAAAGGCACAAATGAATGAAACACTATGACCCATTATATGTCATGAGATCTATGCCCATTGAGTCTTGACCCCAACCACTTCAACCACTTTACATGGCTTAGAGAAGGATCTCTTGGAAACTCTCCATGACCTAGGGCTAGATCTACCCAATAGGACACCTTGTCAACCCTCCCATATTCAAGCTTGACAAGTCGCATAATGTCTTTGAGCTGTTAATTGTTTGACATAGTGATCTTTGATGCACATGCTTAGATGCCTTATTTATTGATTGGATTCACTTATCATGATGTTATGACTTGAGATCCTTGGAGGGTGTGCTCATTTGTCTTTGTAGGACCTAGTTGGTGGACAATTTTGGGAGAACAAGCCTAGCTTGTGCTTCCATGGGGCTTGAAGCCCAAAGGTGGATGCCAAGGGCCCACATGCTGGATGAGAGAGATCAAACTTGGAAGGCCTTAAAGATAACTTGGACAACTTAACCTAGCCCCCACATGCCAAATGTTTTGCCTAAGAGAGGCAAAACATCTCTTCTAGAGGCATGGCCTCACTTAGGGGGGTTAGGGTTTGGTGGTGTGGTTGATGCATTGGCACTTATATGTTTTGAGAAGAATTGGGCTTTGACCATGAAGGAAGCAACTTGGATACTTGACATGTGGCTTTGGCAAGCCTAGACACTCTCCTCCTTCACCAACAACTTGCTCCTAATGCCAAAACGTCCCCTAAAGGGGTGACATCCTTCTAAATTAGGGTTTTATTTGTGCAAAAGTGAAATTTTAAAGGAATTGTTTAATATTATTTTGTAAAAGGGGCAAGATTAGGTTTGTTAACCCCTAATCCTGTGTTTTACCCTAAAGTATGTGGAAAAACTATGTTAGCTACATTTTGTATAAATAGAGATCATAAGATCTCATTTTTAACATAACTCTCCCTCATTGTGAGAGAACTTGGTCTGAAATTTTCACTACACTTGGCTCTTTTTGTCTCTTGTGCACTTGTTTATGGCTATATTGATGAATGGTTGATGGAGGAGTGAGGTGCTAGCCTTGGATGATGTTTTCTAGCTCTTATGGTGGATTATCTTGGCATTTCTCTTGATCTTGGTATGGTCTTTTACTATTATGCTATCATTTTTTCAAGTCAAGTAGTTTTATGCTAGGAGCTAGGTGAGCAGTATAAGGGCATACACCCTCACTATAGTATTCATTATTTTATGCTTCATCTCATTGATTATACAAGGGTTTGCTAAGAGAAGTATAAGGGCATACACCCTCTTAGCTTAAACCCTAGCTAGAGAAAGTTGCCTTGGGAAGTAAAATGTATTACACCCCCAAGGAGGTAGTTTCTCTATCTCTTTGTTTATTTGACTCCATTAACCCAATAGTAAAGGCACTAGTTATACTTTTTTTCATTGGAGATATAAAATCATTGCCTCGGGAAACACAATTTTTGATCTTTTGAAAGGTTTCTTGCTTGAAGTTGGTTGGCCTCATTGAGAGGAGTCTTCCCCTACTAGAGCATCCCCTTTCTCCCACTACTTCTTACTGATTTTCTAGAATTACATCTTCACCCATTAGGGATGCATAAACCCTAACTTATTTACTTGAATAACTCTCTTACCAACCATTGGATTTTGCTCAAAGTTTGCACACTTATTCTCCTTGGTCCAACACACTTTTTGGCAAAGTTTGAGGGGATTTCAATGGCTAACTTTCTTGCTGCAATACATTGAATGTTACAACCATATGGATGATATAATTTTCTGCAGAAAAGTGTTTACAACATCCTTATCTTTTATTGCTAGGTTATTAGTTCTTCATCTTGAGATTAGCTAGTCATTTACTAGTCTTTCTCTTGCATTTTCTACTTGATCTCTAGCATTTATTGAGCAGTTTATAGTACCATATTATTACTGATATATAGTGTTATCTATTGCTGCAAATTAGGGAAAACAAGCTTAACTTTTTGATCCAACTAACATACATCATTGCAAAGTGTCTTTTCTTGTGTCTCGGGCAGGTATTTCACCATTTGCAGGTTACTCAACATACTTGGAAACCCTTGGATCTTCCCAAGACTTCATTCCACACATTTCACTCCACTTATAATTGACCTCTAGGGGCATCACTTCCACCTTTTTCCATCTCCATCTCAATCCCCTTAGGGTCGTCGGGATCGCCTCCCTAGAGTGACCTAGTCACCCTTGAAGTGCAGGACCTACATCGAGGTGACATTGGGTGTAGGATTCCCAAGTTGTAGCACTTGCTTTGTGGTTGGGTTGGCCTTTGCCCAACCTACAACTTGTGCTATAACAAGTTTTAGCATGGAGGTGGCATTCCTTTCACATCCACCATTCCTATGAGCAGCTTGACGTCGACAAGTGATGGTTTACCTTTTGGATAGAACATTCCTAGTGGTTTTGGGGTTGTTCATGATCAAGTTGGGGGCAGTAGTATGTGAGAAGGGTTAAAATTCCCATGGGTTAACACACCTTTCCCTGGGGGCACGTCCCTTGGGGGGAAATTTTCACAATGGGGAAGCTTTCCCTTTATCAATACCCCAGGTCCTGGAGGGTTCTTTCCTAGGACTAATCTTGCGAATGTTTTCCTTTAGGGTATACACTTGTCCCTGGGGGAAATCCCCTTGGGGGCATGTCTAGTATAGGAAGCAGTCACGCTCCTGGAAGTACCACCATCCTTGGAGTCACTTAGTCTTTGGGAGCACCTCATCCCTCTGGTAGTATGAATGTAGGGGGACCCCAAGTTTCATCTGGGATTGCAAAGACTTCATCTCCCTCCCAATATTCATTTTCTCATATGTCATCTTCCTTCCTTGCAACGTTAGACTTTCCTGATTTGTCGCATTTGACAAATGACCCTATTTCCCACAACCCTTCATGGTCGATTATTCCTATGAAGCTACCATCAGACATACCCAAATTCGATGGAACTCCAGGAGAAGACCCCTCCACACACACCATGACATATCGTTTTTGGTGTTCGTTCAACTTTTTGATGCATGATAGTGTGAGGTTGTGTCTTTTCCAGAGATCCTTGACCGGAAGTGCTGCCAAATGGTATATTGAATTAAAAAATGCTCCCTTTGAGAGTTTCAATGACTTGAAAATGGTGTTTCGAACACATTACAAATTACCCATATGGTATGAGATAAGAGCAAAGCTCTTAACATCACCGTGTCAAGACACCGCCACCCACATTTCTGATCATATACATGAGTGGTGATGAAGGCATAAGATGATCAAGATCCAGATCCCAGATAAACTCTTGATGGAGTGGTTCACGAAATCCCTCCTTCCAACCATTTCCAAGGATGTAGCTATGGTCGATGCGGCTACCGAGGAGAAAGCCATTATGTGTGCCCAACACTTAGATTTGATCTACTCTCAGTCGAGTACTCTTTATGTCACTATCCCACATGCTCCTAGGCTGTCGATAGATCCTAAGAATCCAAACCCCAAGACCCCATGCTGAAGGTGTGGTTGGTTCTATTTCCCATGCCTCTGTGAACCAATTAGCTGACCAGATGGATCACAGGTCTGTTTCGTTACACCCATCAAGTTCTAGTTCTAATGCTCACACTACCATGGTCCCTAATCAAACCTCTGAGGTGAATTCGGTGCAGTCCATGCAACTGAAGAATCCTTAGCAACCTAGAGGAAAGAAGAAGAGGAATAAGAAAAAAAATTCCAATACTGAGAAAGGGACTACTCCCAACAAAAACAATCAGGAGAGGGGAACAAAAGAGAAAAAGAAGAGTTAGTTCCCTTGCATGATCTATGGAAAGGCCTGCCTTACTCATCAGTGTCCCAGGAAGGATGAAATCCATTGTTGTTTGACACAACAAAAGGCCCCCCAATAACTTACTGTTTTAACTCATCCTTTCCCCCCTCAACCTCAACACGTGGTTGCAAAAAATCCTGCCCCTCTACAAGGGGGCATGGAAGGTACCCCTCATCATGTGGGGTGTTGGACCTCATAAATAACACATTTTACGATGTCATTTAGTCATTTTTCATTCACTTTACCCCTTCATCATCATTCCCTTTATCACTGATATTTCCACATTTAACCATTTCTACCTTATATGAGCTTCACATGGCATACTTACACTAAATTGGTTGATTTCCCATGTTTTTATGATTATTTAGGGAAGATATTGTTATTTCCTAACTTACCTGTGCAATTATGCAACTATTGACAATTCTGCAATTGATTGACAATTCTGATAGTCAAAATTTCCACATCATTTCTGAATAGATGAAAGGGAATCTCGAAAATAAAAACCATTGGTTTTGTGTAGAATAGGGTCATTTAGGTGACATGAGAGGAAACTCTACAAAACGTGCAAAACAAGGGGCATATGGTTGAGATTCCCAAAAATGGTCTAACTAGCCTGCAATTCTGTAGCTAAGTGGTTTGACCAAGTGGCGACCCATACCCATGAATTTGGGCTCATGGATCTCATGGGATATGTTGTTATTATCTTATTCAAACTATCTTAGATCAAATCCAAGATTTGGTGGAGGATATATCCACATGCTTAGGATCTAAGATTTGTTGGTTGTAGATCCACTTGTTTAGGATCCGATCTCATCTTGCTGTAACTCCTTTTCCTTTTGTGAAGGAGAAGATATATGTATACATATGAGAGGATATCATTCGATTCATAGTTAGTAGTGAAATATTTAGAGAGTGTAAGGAGAAGGATCTTTGTAATCATTTGAATGCTTGAATAAAGAGCTTGTTGTTGCAAATCAAGAGTTCTTTGTTGTAGTCCTTCTTAGCAGCATATGCCAAGATAGGCACGACCCCATATCTTTGGTATACACTACCCAAATAGTTTCCTTTTGTTGTGTGGTGTTATTTTAGTAGTTGCTCATTTCATTTCCTCTTCATTTCTTTATGCTCTTTCATTTATGCAAGCATGGTTTCCCTACAGAGTTAGACATTGAAGACTGAGTTTCCTTAGTAATCACAAACCAATTGTCGCTCTTGCTTGTTAACCAAAGGAATGTGATTAAAAGTTGGAACATAAGTCCATTGACCTCATTTGAATTATGTAGACTTTCATTTCCGCAATTCCATTTTTGCATGTGTGATCGATCGATTGTGGTGTGCATCAATTCATCCCTTTGAGTGATTTTATTTCCAATTTGATCAAGCTACAAGAATTAGTCGAGCCATGAAATAGCTAACTTATCATTGTAACATAGTACTTATATCCTTGACTTTGATTCTTGGAAGTGTCTTGTCAAGCAAAAGTAATTTTGAATTCAACTTGCTTGGTCTAGAGTTAGCTACATACTCGTGCATATATTTTGCCAGCATCTCACAAGTCTACAAACACTAGGTTGATTGATTTAATGTAGCAAAGTTCGATCAATAGAACTTATTGACATTTTTGGCGCCATTGCCGGGGAGATGCTAAAGGGAATAGGCATTAGTAATTTTATTTTTAGTCCTTTCATTTTGATGCATGGAAAATAAAGCTACTCATGTCAACTCTCAACTTGGTGACAATAGGGTCTTAGTAGCATGAGTTGTATGAATACATGCTTTGGTTTCAAATTTGCTTTTTGTAGAAGTTGTAATTTATATTTTTCAAAAAGATCCCTTTGCACAAATCCATGTACAAGATAGGATTATGAGCCAGTAGATAATTTTCAAAGATGCTCAAGCGTTTTTGAGTAAACGAAGATGCTACTCCAAGAAATATCTCAAGTCCTCACAACAACAGGAAACATTTCTGCATCTCAAGAGGAGCAAATCCTGACATCCATTAATAACACACCTGCATTCTAGGAAATATAAGATCAAAATTACCATGAACAACAAGAAGATCCAGAGGCTTTCCCTGATTCTCCTTATAAATATGCAGAGGAGATTAAAGAGCCATCAATAACAATCGATGGAGAGTAGTCATTGGAACCTGAGATTGAATAATTTCTTGCAAGCTTGTACCAAGATCCTTTGTGTAAGATCCAAATCTTTGAAGATCCACATGGTATGATAAAGGAAGACATGCAAGCCAAAGTTGTTGATGAAGAAGAGAATCAAATGAGTATTGACTACATTGAAGAATGGTTCCAAACCATCATCAGGCTAATGAATCCTTCCTTTCTTCAACACTTCTTTGTACTAAATCAAACAGAATGGATGATTCCTCACATCCAAGCAACTATTACGGTATATCTTCCATACTTGAATATGAGTGAGTGTATTCCTAATCTTGTAATCAAACACACCGACTGATTCTTCACATCCAAGTAGCTATTAAGGTATGTCTTCCATACTTGAATATGAGTGTATTCCTAATCTTGTTATACACATGGATTCACTGTAAATATTATTATACTTGAGAAGAGGCTCTTCTTTTTCTCAAGTAGGGTAGGGTAGTGAATAAAATTTCAAATAAATGATTGACTCCAAATATAGCAGTAGCCTAGTTTAATAATAAGGAGTCATTTCCGGAGATCATCATTAGATCTGTCTTCCATATGCAATTTTTTTCTATGAAGATGAGCCAATCATCAATTTGGTAGCATGAGGAGCATGTGCGATTTTGATTGAAAAGAGTAAGCACTCATGAATATGCCGCAAATTGTAAAAAAAAAGGATTTGAAACAAGCTTGACACAAACTTGTAATTGTTGAGGAAAGTGATGATGTTATGTTCAGAATGAATGCACATTTGGTGCATAAGTTAAAAAAGAAAACAAATGTAGGTGGCATTGATATTGGCCAAATACAACTGAAACATTTTTAAGCTGAGAGTCTTCTCCCTTCTAGAATACGTTTTGCAAAGAAATTCAAGCAACCCCTCGTTTTGACTGTTTATTGATATTTGCAACAAGTTTTTGATTCATCTTTGATCGAAGGCATTGGAGAATTTATAGACCAGATTGGTGTTATCATATAGTGGGGAATTTGTAAAGAAAAAAAAGTATTTGAAAGATATAGTCTTTGTCTTAGATTTGTGCTTTTTGGATTTTGAAGGATATACATGGCAATTCGAATCAGTTCATGAAACTCGTGTTAACTAGAAGAGGAATATTTTTGGGTCCATTGCACACAAACGAAGGTGAATCTTGCAAATCCGCCACATGGGTTTTGTGGAGGACAAACCCATTTGGGCTCTTCCCTAATGGTTTGCCAAAATTTTAAGGGATCTAGGCAATATGGTGGATTTTACAAACTATTATTTCCCATAATTTCACTACCAAACTGACTGAAATTTTTTTCGGGGTTAGTTGTGAGAAATTGAAGATAAAATTTGAAAATCCACCACATGGGTTTTGTGGAGGACGAAGCCATTTAGCTTCTTATTTGACAATTTTCTAAAATTCTGAAGCAAATGGGAGATACAACCGGTTCTTTGAATTGATATTTCTTAGAATTGAGGATCCGTGCTCAGTTTTGTTTTGAGATCCATGAGAAATGGATCTAGATTGTTGTTGAAGATTCGGTGGACCGTGAATATGGAGGGGATCATAAAGGAGATCCCATATAGAGGAGAAAAATCACAAAGCTGCCGAACAAAACATGATAATTTTGCATTGCGTTTTGTTGCAGTAATGAACGAGCTTCTACTTTCAAAGTCTGAACCACTCATTGATGACGAGTGCAACACAGAACGATGGAGCCATATAAGAGACAAGACATGAAGGTTCTTTGGAAGATTTAGATTTAGGTTTAAGACTTGGTACCGGTTCTTCAAAGGTGCCAATTCCATCAACTTACAAGAATATCAAGCTACAACATCTTATAATCATGGGAGCGCACTGCCACTTTGTTAAAATTTGAGTCTCTCTGGTGATTTGTCCTCACTCCAATTTCTCAACAAGAGTATGATTTTGAGAACTCTCAGAGTTTGTGGAGGACAAAACTACCATCTATAACACCATTTCTATCTGAGAAGGAGGATACAATAATTGATGAAGTGACTAGACAACTTCACTTGTTCTTATTTATAGCAGTAAAAAATTGTTGAAAGTTGAAACATGTAAAAACTTTACATATGAACCGGAACCATGCAAATCAAGGTGATATATATATATATATATATATATATATATATATATATATATATATATATATGTGGAATGCTTTCAATTTTTTTAATGGAAGTTGGGCGAATCGACTGCAATGAAAGGCTTGACAATCAAGAGTAATGATCCATGATCTCAGCATGCACTATCTCATGTGTTTCAACATGAATGTCACTTTAAGGAGGCAACCCATTTTATGGAAACACATTTGAATTCATGGAATGCTTGTTGTTCATTCATGTGTACTAATAATTGGTGGCATCTAGCATTATGTTACTTGGAAGGGCTTCATGCATCAAGGCAAGAAATGGATTATTATCTCTTTTTGAAAAGGAAAGTGTTGTTTACAAATTTCAGGAGGAAAATCCAGTGACTCAATTACTCTTCATCATTTGTGGGTATTTAGAGAATTACATTGGGTCTTGGTGCTCTCAGTAGAAGCTTGGATGAAGAAAGTAAATTACCAAATCTATCACGCAATACCAATTCAAGCTTTTACAAAGCTAAACTTGAGGTAAAGTAAGCAAAAGTTTCTTGATTTATTAAAAGTTTAGGACAACTTGATAAAATACCACTAATGTCATTTCCATTTACTTTTGCCTTCAAACCATTGGTTATACTCGGCTCTAAAAAGTCAAATCTCTACTCTATTTTGAAAAAGACAACGAGGTAATACCTGTATATTATAACATAAATCAAAAGTAGCAGTAAAAAAACTCTACCCCCTGCTCTCTTTTAGTTAAAATTCTTTCAAGGGACAAAGACATCATATTTTGCAATTCACTACTTGTACACAAATGATACACGAAAATCTGGTCATGAATTGCAAATATGACAAAGTTGCAAATATGTCTTATGTGCCACCAAATGCACATAAGTGATGAGTATACCGGACAAAAGACCACATATTAAGTACTTACCTTGTTTTCATGAGGGCATGCAAACCTTCAGGCGTGGAGGAGATGTTCACCATTTTTATCATCCTTTCGGTTAAATCACCTCAATCCTTCACTCAAGGAACACCCCATTTACCATTATACATCTCCTTATGCTTTAGTGGTTGATTAATGTCAATTTTCCTTCATTTTTAATGGATTGAAGAATATTATGCTTGCTTTTCTAATGATAGTTTATGAGTTCAATTGCTTTGCTAATGATAGTTTGTAAGTTCAATTTCTATGGCTAGAATTCAATTCAGTAGCCATCTCCATGATCAGGACATTAGTGCAACTTCAAAGGAAAATCTATCTAATGGGTTTTTTTTTTTACAAATGCATCAATATGGATCCTTGTTGTTCAGAAAATGCCTAGGTCAATCTCATAAACTTCCAGCTCTCAGTTGAAGGTCCAGCCAACTAGAAGGGATTTTGCAGCTACAGAAAGGTTGTTACATCCATATTTATTTTCTCTAAGGCACTTTTTTCATAGATATTGCAAGCAGATGGGGATGGAATAAAATATTTTGAGACATGGGTTTTGTGTCCCATGTAGAAAATTGAGTAATAAGTGAGGGAAATCTCTGGAAAATGCATAATGAAGAATTTATAAGTACATCTTTGAAGAAATTTTTTATATAATTTTTAGAATTTCCTGTAGGTGACTGTTTGCAAAGGCAATTTTGCAGCTTCATTTGAGAATAAATGGCAATTAATCTCAAAATTCCACAACATGGGTTTTTTGCCCCATACAACAAATTGTGTAAGTAGTAGATGAAATTTGCAGAAAAAACATGACAAGGGATGCACCGACATGTTTTCAAATTGATTTTATAAACATTATCATAATTTTTGTAAGCAGTTTCAACCATCTTTCTATAGCTAATTTTTAGTTTTGAATGGTTGCACACATCCCAAGACTAAATTGATACTTCGAGATGATTTCAAATCAATATAATATGCTTATCCACCTATCAACCATGATTTTCAAAAAAATTCAAATTTTCATCTTTCTGTAGCCAATTTGTAGTTTTGAAGGGTTGCACACATTCCAAGACTAGATCACAGCTTTGAGGTGATTTCAAATCAGTATAAGATGCTCATCCACCTATCAACATTGATTTTTAATATTTTTGAATTTTCAAGTTTTCAACCATGAATAAAGATCAAATTTTCAGCATTTTTGTAGCAACAGTTCAATAACATTCAACATATTCAAATTCGTCTTCAACATCAACCTTAGTTATCCTCTTCAACAACAACACTCTTCAAACCTTCAAGTTCAGATCAACATCATTAACAAAACTTGTCCAACAACAGATCATTATGGAAGAAGCAAAACCTATAAGCAATCAAAAAATGAACAACATCTTCATTTTCACATCATTTTCCTCTCATATTAGCACACTAGAGTCATATAAGCATACAACAGGCGAGCCATAGTTCAACATTTTTCTTTCAGGCCACCAGGAGAAGGTAAAGTTGGGTAAGCAATTACTGTTTCTAGGTAGTCATCTAACTAGGAATTCATGTACATAAAATTCTTGAAGCTTTTCATATTTTCCATTCCTTCACTTTACATTTCATATTTCATTATCTACCCATCATCATCCATCTCCATGTGGCATCGATGAATTTGAAAAAACCAAGTGTAAAACAAATTCTTTCCACTTAGGTCTTGTATCTTATATACCCGAACACTACCTCCTATGTATCTTTGATTGCATGAGGACATGCAATGATTTGAGTGTGGGGGGGATGTTGGACCTCAAAAATAAAATATTTTACGATGTCATTTAGTCATTTTTCATTCACTTTATCCCTTCATCATCATTCCTTTTATAACTCATATTTCAACATTTGACCATTTCTACCTTATATGAGCTTCACATGGCATACATACACTAAAGTGGTTGATTTCCCATGTTTTGCTGATTACTTAGGGAAGATGTTGTTATTTCCTAACTTACTTGTGCAATTCTGCAACTATTGATAACTCTGTAGCTGATTGTTAGTTCTGATAGTCAAAATTTTCACATCATTTATGAACCGATGAAGAGGAATCTCAAAAATTTAAATATGGGTTTTGTGCAGAATAGGGTCATTTAAGTGACTCACAAGGAAACTTTGCAAAAAGTGCAAAAAAAGGGGCATATGGTTGAGATTTCCAAAAATGATCTAACTAGCCTACAATTATGTAGCTAAGTGGTTTGACCAAGTGGTGAACCATACCCACGAATTTTGGCACATGGATCTCATGGGATATATTGTTATTATCTTATTCAAACTATCTTACATCAAATCCAAGATTTGGTAGAGGATAGATCCACATGTTTAGGATCTAATATTTGTTGGTTGTAGATCCACTTGTTTAGAATCTGATCTCATCTTGTTGTAACTCCTTTTCCTATTGTGAAGGAGAAACTATATGTATAAATATGAGAGGATATCATTTAGTTCATAGTTATTAGTGAAATATTTAGAGAGTGTAAGGATAAGGATTGTTGCAGTCATTTGGATGTTGGAATAAAGAGCTTGTTGTTGCAGATCAAGAGTTCTTTGTTGTATTCCTTCTTAGCAACATATGCCAAGAGAGGCAGCCCCCCCTCTCTCTAGTATAAGTTGCCCAAATAGTTTCCTTTTGTTGTGTGGTGTTATTTTAGTAGCTGCTCATTTCATTCCCTGTTCATTTCTTTATTCTATTTCATTTATGCAAGCATGGTTTCTTTACAGAGTTAGGGATTTAAGACTAAGTTTCTTTAGTAATCATAAAACCAATTGATGCTCTTGCTTGTCAATCGAAGGAATGTGATTAAAAGTTAGAATATAAGTCCATTGACCTCATTTGAATTCTATGTACTTTCATTTCTACAATTCCATTTCTGCAAGTGTGATCAATTGAGTGTGGTGTGCATCAATTATGCCTTTGAGTAATTTTTATTTCTAGTTTGATCAAGCTACAAGAATTAGTCGAGCCATGAAGTAGCTAGCTTATCATTGTAACAGAACACTTATATCCTTGACTCTAATTCTTGGAAGTGTCTTGTCAAGCAAAAGAAATTTTGAATTCAACTTGCTTAGTCTAGAGTTGGTTTCCTACTCCTACATATATTTTGCCAGCATCTCACAAGCATATGAACACCAGAATGATGAATTTAATGTAGCGAAGTTTGATCAGTAGAACTAACTGACAAGGGGTCTTCCTCAAATGCTTCTATTTTTTTGTGTGACCAGATGGTTAATTTGTAGACTTGAACCAAGAACTACGACACTTCTGAGCCTACTCTTTTTGTTCACGAATCAACATCTTCTTCCCAGCCCGATGGCCCTATTCTGATTAAGAAGCCATCTTTTGACACACTGCTTCACCCCCTGAAGGGAATTCTTCGATGAATGACACATAATCCAAATTCATGCCCCCCCCACAACTACAATATTGTGGAAGACTTAGACCATGCACCTTATTCCATGTCTACACTCGAAGTCCTCCAAAGCTTCCCATCGCAACGAAAAAGACTTATTGTTTTCTATAGGCAGGGTTGATCCCTCAGAGTCGAGTTTGATAACCTTTGAGTCTGATCAAGTTACTCATAGGCTCTCCCATCAAGTCGCCTTCCAGATGAAAGTGCGATCTATGGGGAAAAATATCTTCCGAATTGTGGTTGATGAAGGAGCCTCGACTTGCATCATGTCTATTTTTTGTTGGAAGGTCCTTGTCTCTCCTAAGCTCGACACTTTTGCAACATTGTTGAAAGCATTCAATGGACATATGTTCCAGTCCCATGGGATTATCACCACCTTACCCATTGATTTAGGTGGTAAGACTATCTTTATTTTTGTGGAGGTCATCGATGCACCTCTTAAGTACAACTTCTTACTTAGGCACACTTGGTTCTACGAGATGACTACAATTGTCTCGTTAGTATTTAGGGTCTTACGCTTCCCTCATCAACGAAAAATTGTGACAATTGATCAACTTGCGTTCTGTACCCCAAACCTTGGATCCAATGTGAGGTCTAATGTACCCTTTGTCAGTGATACCCAACAATCTTACATGGATGTTGGTGTGGGGATGTTCAAAGAATCTTCTCTCATGGGAACATTCCCTCTCCCCCACCACCTCCCATTACGAACGTTGCTCCTATCAACATGATATCTTCGTCTACCAGTGGATCCCTTGGGTCTTTCGATCCTTGGGTGGTACCTCGTCCTGAGGATGTCGAGTCTTATGGAGCTTCCATGCCACTTACAATGGTTGAGATTGTTGATATGACGATATCGTCAGCATTAACCGATACTAGTCAACATCTCCATCCTTATATGGGGTGTGATCACCCTACTCCACCCACAAGGGTTGTTGACTCTCTGCATTCACATGATTTCCTAGATAACGAGTTTCCTTCGAAGAAGGCCATCCTAGATGTCATGGAATCCATAGTTGAGCCAAAGGATGAGGTGACACATTGATCATATTGTCCTAATCAAGAACTAATGAGAGTTAGCATGATGAGTCTTGATCCAGAACTAGGGGCATTTATAGGAGCATCCAGTGAAACCCATAGTCTTAACCCTTTTCATCTCGGTCATATTCTTTGGAACTTGCCACCGAATTCTCTACTTCCCCTTCCTCTGAAGATTTGTGTTTCATACCTCCTTCATGTCTTGATGGATCTCATCAAGGTGTTATTATAGCTCATGAAACCATTCACGACGAGTATCTCCAATTGCATAAATTTGTTAATATGTGGCATGGCCCCGACATGGTGTGCCATATGATGTCGACATTCGCTCATGAGTTCATTGATTATGAAAATGTTCCTTGGCCTAAGCTTAGTAATGGGCTCTATCTTATGTAAAACATTAATATGCGTAATGCTTTGTACATAGGTGTGTGGTGTGAGTGATTTTTGTTTTGCATATATCATATCCAAAAAATTCAAAAATATTTTCTTTTTGAGATTTCACTATGCGTTTTGACCCTACAATCTAGTTTACATGTGCTTGAAAGGATTATGGGGACTCTTTTTTACAGAAATGGTGACTTCCATTGAACTTGAGGTACGTATTCCTGAACTAACATATAGGGATAGGTTTTTCCCTACGATACCATTTTTCATTATTAATCATATGTTTTGATGTCACTATGTCTTAGGTTCGATCCCATCAGGTCGCTGTTGAGGAAGAGATATGAATTATCTTACTCAAGCATTTTTGAATCTTGCCTGGATAAGACAAGAGAGTCGAGAATATCTTCCTATGTTTTATAGCCTCAAAAAGTATTTCCCAATTCACAAGTATTGATTACAAGTGTTTAGGCTAGTTTTTTAATGAAAGAATGTTGCGAAATAACATCAAATTTTTATGTAATTTTTTGAAAATTATACAGATTACTGAAAATAAATGTGGAGATCAAAAGAAAAAGTAACCAAGTCATAGATACATGCAGATGAGACAGAATAGCAATCGCTTTATTTCATTCCAAGAAATGAAAGTATTTTTCTCTTTACAAAATCCCTGTGAGGGCATGGACCAAAGTCAAATTTAGATATCCCCGATGAAAACCATACAAAAGGACTCTGACAAGAAGTAAAAGCTAGACTTTAAAATCTGAATCAACTTGCCATGGACTGCTGCCCATTTGACTCTGCACAATATCCTTTATCAGCTATGAAATTTAATCCATAAATAGACAAGTACACACAAACTATCAAAGATAGATCAACACCTTTGAAACAAACATATGAATGATATGGTTCAGCTTTGAACCTTGCTATCTACAATAGGACCCTGCTGTCAAAAAGAGAATTAGGCCTTTAATGAACTCAAGAATGAATGAAAACTGAACTATCTCATGAAAACAAAAGAGCAAATCTTAGTATTGATTTCTCCTTCTATTCTCCCCTTGTTCTTCCTTCTCTTTTGGCTTTTATGAATTCCAATCAGTTGAAGTAGTTCAACTACCTCCTTTAGTTAAGTTAATTAAACTTAACTAATTTTAGTTTAGGGGAAGTAATAATAATAATAATAATAATAATAATAATAATAATAGTTTAGGGTCTTTATTTAATAATAACTAAGTAGGTGGGATCCTCTTGTGACTCCCTTTTTTATTCTTTACAAAAATAAACACAATTAGATAACCATTTAAACACATGCCTCCTTGTAGCTCCCATAAATATTTCAAAAATTTGAGTATTAAATATCAGAAACAATTCAAATTATATCCAAAATATGTAAACAACCACATTATCCACAAAATAGTTTGCTGTCCAAAAATTTCTGCAGGCCATTGTCTTCAACAACTCAATCATATACACATAAATTAAAATCCATATTTGCCACTTTGAGAAGCAATCCTTCTTCTGTCACTGCTGTGCACTTTGGACTTCCCAGAATTAGCCTTAGGTTGATTTGAACCTTGAGGCTTAATCTCACTAATAACATGGGAGCAATCGTCCCTTAGGTGCATACGTGAGGACACTGATTTTGATGAGTCATTTGAAGGAGATGAGGGGGAAGCAACAACTTTACCTTTGCCTTGCACATGGGGGACCTCAGTTTTAAGACTTTTGCTAGCATGAGAGAACTAAACAGGTGAATGTACAGGGGCAATTTGAACATTAGGATTTACAGGTGGATGAGGAGGAGGTAATGACAAGTTGGGCCAGACACAATGGTGGGAGACTGCCAGATGAACAATCTCCTTGATGATAATGAGAGGGGGGTGAATCAGTATCAAGTACAATTTTTTTTTTTTCAACTTATACTTCAACCAGATTATATATTCGATTATATCCAATGAGCAATAAACAATAGTAGAAGAGTTACACCAATACACTGCAATACGACATGCACAATATATGAGAAATAATCAACAGTTATTGTTCAAGGGAAGTGATGACTTCCAAAGGTAGCTACAACTTCCAAATATAAAGGGAGGGATAAACATCCAAAAGGAAGATACAATCCTCAAATATCAATAGAGGGTTGACCTCTCTATCCTTGCCCCTTCCTTCCACCCAAGAATATATGAGAGATAATAAAACTTTACATTAAATTATCACCATCAACCAACCATCACATATAACCTAATAATGCTTCCTGAGACTTCTTCAACTTCTGCAATTCTTCACTTCTTGGAATACTCTGATCCTGTAGATAATATTACTTAATGTATTCTATGAAACTCCTTCAAGTTTCACTCCTTGAATCCTCCCAAAAAAGGAGTTATAGAGAAAATGGTAGACCTTATTGAATTCAGGTTTATTCAGGAGAGCGAACTTGTACAAAATGCCCCGCACTCAATATTTAACATAAGATTTTGAAATTTGTACACATGAAACTACAACTCTTATTATTTTCAATGCAATTGGTCTCACTTCATTTGGATTCTCTATGAAGACGTTATAACTGTTTTACCTGGAACACCTTTTTATGACTAGCTTAGAACACATCACCAAAATACTCATCCTCCCTTAAAATTCGGCCTTCTTTACTTCAGATTTCCTCTTAAATTCGACTTATATCTCCTTGTTCATTAAAAAAATTGTGTGTGTTAAAAAATGAATGTATAATGAGATGTATTTATACCCTTTATGTCACTTCATTTTAACATTAGGGCCAACATGTAGTTTCTGCTTCAATTCACATTGTCATCTTCAAAAATTCATTTCTCCTCAATCGTGAGGATCCACGTGATGTGCCACATACCACCAGAAATGACATGAATTATACTATCCATCCATGGGTGTTGTACCCGCATGTGTAATTTTCTTCACGTCTATCTACTTCTATCAATTGTTGGGTCCAAAATCCAATGGCTAGGGTTGACATCAATGACTACAACCAATGACTAGGGTTGACATCAACGACAACAAGCAATCTTCCAACAATGTCCCCCTTTGTCATTGATGGCAACACTCATGCTACCCCTGTTATCATGATACCAATTTCTCTCCCCCTTTGACATCAATGGAAAAGGGTGGGGCTGCCCCCCTTGAGTTCAATGGCATAAGGTGACCTTCTTCTTTGGGGTTGCTCCCCCTGAACATGTGGCACTCAATAATACTTCATCCTTATTTTTGGTCTTTGGGACTTTTTATTCCTTGGAATCCTTTTGTGTGGCTTCTGTATTCTCTCTCTTCTTCATGTCTAGGATGTTTATGTTGTTCGATCTTCTTGTTGCAGTTGCAACCAATCTTCCTGAGTTCTTTTCTCTAATTTTACATTTTCGGGAGTCAAACGTAAGAGTGTATCCTTGATCACATATTTTGCTGACACTGAGGAGATTATGCTTAAGATCTTCAACCAATAAGACTTTTCCTACTTTTACATTTTTACTTCCAAGCTTTACAGTTCCTTTTCCAAGTATTTTGGTAGATGAGTCATCTCCAAATGCAACATTTCCACCCTTTTTCTTTAAGCTCACAAATTTTCTTTGATCTTCGGTCATATGAGATGAGCACCCACTGTCTATGAACCATTCATCTTCTTCTTTGCATTCTTTAGTGACCAATGCTATTCGATAGTTTTAATTGTGTGGAATTTCTTTCCTTTTCCATGCTGTAGTTGGTATAGGGACATTTGACATAGGATTATCTTCCTTAATCTCTCTGCAATCTCGTGCTTTGTGACCAAGATTATTGCACTTGTAGCATACAATATTTTGATCCATTAATGGGTCAAATGGATTATAATTTTTATTGACAGGTCTGCAAACATTTCCATATCTACTATTTGCACCATTCATGTATCTTTCTTAGTTATTCCTTTCATTGATTCTACAATTGATTGCCTTGTGTCCAAAATTTCCACAAGTATAACAATGTCCAAGAAATAAATTTTGATACTTGGGAGTAAGTGATCTTTTTTGTGGTGTAGTCCATCTGGGTTCACGATCTATTCTTTTGTAGTTTCCTTCATAATGATTGCTTTCATACCTAATGTGAGAGGATTTGCTTGATGTCTCATTCCTTTTGAATTCTAGTCTTCTATCTTGTTGTTCAACTTGCTCTAGAGTGTTGGTTTCATCCTTTTCATCCTCCTTCTGTTGTTTTGTTGTCTTCAAACTATCATTGTATCCTAGTCATGTCTTATCGTTTGGAGATGTTTGACTGCTAAGGATCCAATCTATTTTTTTTAGTGATTTTTTCAAACTTCTTCAACTTTTCTATTGTCAATAATAGCTCCCCTTTTGTGTGATCCAATTATGCTTTCAGTTTCTCATAATCTTCTAATTATTCGTTCAAGCTACCAATGGTCTTTTCAAGCCTGTAATTCTCTTCTTCACAACTACTCAATTCACCTTTTAGTATTATGTTTGTGTTTCTAAGATTGTTATTTTCAGTTTCAACATGCTTCGACTTTTCAAGATTCTCATCTTCTCGTTCACTCTCTATGTTGTCTTTGTATCCCCAAAAGGAATCAAGATTGGTTTCTTCATCTGAATTTTCTTCAGAAATGATTTATTCTTCTTTAGAACTCTTGTGATCATCATCCTGGGTTTCTTGGGTTATGAAGAGGACTTCTCCTCCATCATTATCTTCTTCATCACTCTCATCTGATGAGATGTCGCCATCCTTGGAGTAGAAGCTCTTTTTATTTTTGAGACTTCTCTTTTTGTAGTAGCAGTTTTCAACAATATGTCCTATTCTACCACAGTTAAAGCATTTGAGAGGAGACTTACCTTTGTATCTTCCAGTTCCCTTCTGGAACCTTCTTACGAAATTTGATATTTCTTCATCAAGGTCGTTATCCTTGTCTTTTTTCTTCTTTATGGATTTAAAGGTTGCTTCATTGTTTGGCTAGTCACTTTCTATACATGGTCTCATTTCATATGCTATAAGAGATCCATGTAATTCTTTCATTGTCATTTTGGTCAAGTCCCTAGTTTCTTCAATGGCAGAGACCTTAGCATCATACTTCAAGAGAAATGATTTCAACACTTTTTGTACAACCAAGGATTCATTGAGATCTTCACCTAATCCTCTGATAACATTAACAACTGATAGGTTGCAATATCTTCCTTTTCATCCATCTTCAAATTTTCAAATTCTGCTCTATGTCGTTGAAGCTTGACCTGCTTAAATTTTGGATCGCCTTCATAGATACTCTTGAGTTTGTCCCATACCTCTTTAACAGTGCTACATCATGTTAGCACCAAAAGTCACCTCTAGATTGCGGCAGAGGTAAGCCCAATACCCTTCGGGTTATATGTCACGATTGTAGGATTTAAAGAGGTTAAATGGGGCAAACTCAAAAGAATATCGTTTTAACTCAGAAAATTGGGGCAGTATGCAAAAACAAATGAGGTCTTGATCAACTTCAGCCAGTAAGTTGTAGTAAGGGTGTGTAGGAGGAAGAAATCGAGGATAATATGTAAAGGTATGCTCTGGACATCAGGTCTTCCAACAACTTAGGAAGGAAAAACTCTGAAAACAAGATCCTCTTGAATTCAAAGTTTTAGGAAACTGAAAATGCTATAACTGCACTGCAATCAAACATTCATTACAACACAGTCACCATAATCCATGTGAATCCTTCAATCATCAACATTCAATATCAGACACAAATAAGATGGAAATAGAAGCTGACTTTCATTAAACAAGAAATCTCAAATCAAGTTACATAACCAGAGAACCAAGGCTTCATTAAAACATTACAATCTGGGATCTTAGCTCAACCATCGACCTTTACAAAATATCAAAATGACTCCTATATACTAAAAAAAAATATTCGCCACTACTAGCAAGGGTATGCTCAAGCTTCTCGTCCAATTCCATACGTGTCTTCTCCGTTAGACTGCGCATGCCTTCCCCTGTTAGAGGCAAGATCTGCTCTGCCAATCCTTTCTAGCTTTCCATTTATGCGGTGAGACCAGGTCTCAACTTCCGCCTCACTTTCATGAACTGTTTGCATCGGGATCAGGACGGGCCACACTCTAAGCTTCACCATCTGGAGCTTTGTTGGACGCTTACATGGAGGACTTGGCAGGCAGACGTGGACACTGATGATAGGGAGATGACGGGATGATTGGGACTATGTGGGTGCCAAAATGTCATATCATCGCCCGACTTAGGATAAAAAAAATTGATGGGTTTTTGAGCCCTCTTCTTTCATTTTTCTTTGCCAGAATGCCACTTCCTAGGGAAAACACCCCCCCGATCAGTAATGTGTGCTAACATTAGGCTCCATGGGGGATGATACACTCTCTGTGAGCTACCAAGAACTTGCAGCTTCAGTCCCCTTTCTGTTGGGTTGTGGAGTCACTTATTAAAAGCATAAAAAAAAGGAAAAATGATATTTACAATGACATGGGAAGCCATTCATGGCTTAAACAAAAAACTTCTTCAGAAAATGCCCGTTTATAGGGCCTCCAAAAACTTCATCACCCTCCAAATTCTGCAACCTGTAAGTATTATTTGGAAACTTCCCAGAGATCTTGAATGGGCTGATCCACAAAGCTTCAAACTTGCCATGTTTGCCTTTGTCCTGCTTGGGTGCATCCCATTTTAGCACTACATCTCCCAATTGGAAATCCTCCTTTCTCACTTTTCTGTCAAAAGCCTGCTTGATCTTCTGCTGATGGTCATGCTCTCTGTCCAGTAGTTTCTCTCTGGTCTCCTGCACTTCTACCAGTTGTTGTATTCTTCTGATCATATCATTAGGCTCTCCTTGGTAGTCCTGGAAGAATTTTTCCATGGGTAAGGCTAGTTGAGAAGGAAAGATGGCCTCAACTCCATATACAAGATGAAAAGGAGAGACACCAAGAGATCTCTTTTTTGTCACTCTGTCAGCCCACAGAGAAAACTTGAGCTTTGAATCCCATGCTTTCTTATTGTCCTCTAACAATCTTTTGATGATATTTATACGTCTCTTGTTTGAGGACTCTGCCAATCCATTCCCTTGGGGGTAATAAGGGGTTGAGTGAATCAATGCAATCCTAAACTTCTCACAAAACTTGATCAATGGTTTAGCTTTGAAAGATGCAACATTATGAGTGATGATTCTTTTCGGACAACCAAACCTTGCTATAATATCCTCAAGAAAACCAATGATTACCTTGTGAGAGGCACTCCTTGTGGGGATAAATTCTATCCACTTGGTAAAGTAATATGTGGCAATCAAGATCCACCTGTGTTGACCACTAGAAGTTAGATGAATTTCCCCGATAAAATCTAGGTCCCATTGCTGAAAGGGTTTTGAAGCTACCACAGGCTTCAGAGGCAAGGACTTGAGCTGCTGTTTTCTTGAGAATTTATGGCATTTGACACAAGTCCTGATTTTAGCAAAAACATCAGTGAATAGACTAGGCTAGAAATATCCAGCTCTAAGAATCTTGTAGGTTGTGGTTCTCTAGAAGTGATGTCCCCTACACAAACTGTCATGAAAATCAAACATGATTTTTTGGGCTTCTTGTGGGTCTAAATATCTCAACAACACCCCTAGAGGATCTTTCCAATATAAAACTTGACCAATGAGGCAATATTTAATTGATCTGAGATTTAAAGCTCTTACTTTTCTTTTTTCCATGCCATCAGGAGGTTGTAACTTCTATAGAAATAAAATGATGTCCATGTACCAAGCACATTCTGCTAATGGAGGGATGACTTGAGAACTTGTATCAGACAACTCAACCTATTGATTTTCTGATCAAGTGTTGATAAAATTTATCCCCAAGGCTTTGCAATTAGATTCAGCCAACAACCTAGCTAAACCTTGACGCTTAACCAATTTGGTGGGCCTTATCTCCAAGTCAAATTCAAGGATTTTAGCAATCCATTTGCTCCTTCTCCCATCTATGTTAGGTTGAATGCAAATCTCCTTCACAGAAGCTGAAGGGACATAAGCAATGACCTTTGAATGCAAAACATAGACCCTGAAGGATTTGAGGGCCTTAACCAGAGCATAAGCTTGCTTTTCCATGATATCATATTTCAGATCTGCATCTCTCAATGCCCTATTGAAAAAGGAAATGGGCTATTCAAACCCTTCATCGTTCTTTTGCAACAAAACAACTGCCACTGTGTCAAATGAAGCAAAGGATAAAATCATAAAATCTTTGGAGTAATAAGGACTGATGAGGATAGGTGCTTCGGTCACAACCTTCTTTATTTGATTGAAGGAATTATGAGATCTAGTAGTCCATTTTATTTCATTTCCTTTCCTCAACATGACTGTAATGTCTTTCACAAGTTTAGCAAAATTAGAAACAAACCTTCTCAAGAAATTAATCTTCCCCGATAACTTTACTTCTTTCTTGGATCTAGGAAGTGCTAAGGTTTGGATGGATTCCACCCTGTTGGGATCAATCCTTACTCCCTCAGCTGATACTATGTGCCCTAATCATTTTCCCTCCCTCATAGCGAACAATGACTTCTTGGGATTCAGGGAGAGACCATATTTTCTACATTTTTGGAAGACCTTTCTCAGATGATGACAATGTTCTTTATCAGTCTTGGAGAAAACTGTAATGTCATCCAGATAAATGACTACAAATTTATCCCTTTCCCCAATGAAGGCGATGTCCATAGCTCACTGGAAAGTTGCTCTTGCGTTCATCAATGCAAAGAGCATCTTGGCATACATGAATGTACCCCATGGAGTGGTGAAAGTTGTCTTCTCTTTGTCCTCAGGTAAGACATAAATCTGATTGTAGCCAGAAAATCCATCAATCATAGACATCCTGGATGCACCTGTTACCCTCTATAATATGTGCTCCATATTGGGCAAGGGGTAGTTGTCCTTCTGGGAGATTTTGTTTAGGTTTCTGAAATCGACACAAACTCTGATTTTTCCACTCTTCTTTCTCACTAGGACCAAGTTAGCCACCCATTCAGAATACCTTAAAGGAACGATAATCTGGGCATCGAAAATCTTCTTTACCTCTTTCTCCATGATAGGCATCAACATGGGGTTGATCTACCTCAGCTTCTGCCTAAATGGTTTGGCCTATTCCTTCAATGGGATCTTATGCTCAATGATGCTTGTATCGTATGTTATGAGATCTTCATATGTCCAAGCAAATACATCGACAAATTATTTTAATAGCTCAGCATATTTAACCCTTTGTTCCCTTGACAGACTGCTCGGCAAATTGACAAATTTGGATCTTGCTTTGTACCAATGTTTCATTTTGTCACCTCAACATCATCAATGGAACCTTC
This sequence comes from Picea engelmannii, assembly GCA_009831015.1. Taxonomy (NCBI): domain Eukaryota; kingdom Viridiplantae; phylum Streptophyta; class Pinopsida; order Pinales; family Pinaceae; genus Picea; species Picea engelmannii. Next base: position 946,383 of record ML792174.1, on the reverse strand, counting down.
AATTTTTATTGCCACATCATTTCTGTCAAATAGTATTTCCAAAGAAACTAGTCCCTTTGGAATGTGATTGCTCGATAACTGTACAATATAGTGATTAGCGATTGTGTTCAGGAAAACATCGACATGTGGATTACTTTCAGAATCTTGATCTTGATCAATATGTAGTGCAGAAAACTCATCAACAGTCTCAAGGAATCTTTTGATCTTAAGATCATCCTCAAATACTTTCCAATGATTCAAATTGTCAGGTATAGAGGGTCTATATTTTACTTCTACATCATACCTGAGTTTTGGTGGCAAAGGGACTCTGAAATTGCTTGCTAAAATAACTAGAGAATTAGCCATGATGTTTTCTTCTCTTGGAATAAATGAAATGTTGAAAGCTAGGAAAAAACTATCAATAAGGTCCCACACTTCATTTCTATAACTTCTTAGTCCAGGGTGCTTAGCTTGAAAAACATTTCTGATCTGATTGAAAATTAACTCAGCATCCCCAAATGCTGAAATATCTTTAATCCCCATATCTTTTGCAGACCTCAAACCTAAGATGAGAACTTCATACTCTGCCACATTATTGATAGCTTCAAATTCTAACTTGTAGGACAAAGTTATAGTCTTTTGAGTAGGTGAAACAAAAACCACTCCAGTACCAACACCTTCCTTAGAAGAGGCTCCATCGAAGAACGTTTTCCACACAGAGGTGATAGGAGGGGAATTTTCGCAAAAAGTAATGGGCCGATTTTTGATTTCCAGAGGAGGTTCAAGAGCGTCGGTGAGCTGCAACAAACTATATCCTAGATTTGTGTCAAGAGCAAAGATAGGATGGTTTGTGGGGTTTGCTTCATCACTAATAATGTAGGCCAACTGAACATCCCTGTAAAGCCTTCTATGCTCCCCCAAAACACCGGAATGGTAGCGTAGGTGAGGTCCATCTACAAAGTTCCCCCTAGTCTTTTTATCCAATATCTAGACAGAAGCATCCTGAACTTAGGGGGAATGTCAGCTACCACGATGTCCGTGAGCACACTTTTCATTGGCAGTTGGAAAAGAGATACGACCAAGTCTTTGATAACCCCAAGGCACTTCACCTTCCCGGATTCAAATGAATATAGATCATGATAATCTTTTGTAATCTCCAGACCAAGATCTTTCATGACAATCTTAGGCATAAGATTGTGAAATGCGCCTGAATCCATCAAACAGTTGTGCAACACCTTATCATGTATGTTCAGTGAAGTATAGAAGGGAGGGGATGAATCGTCTCTATCTTCTACCAAAGGACCTAGGATGATTGTAGGCTTCTCATCTTGGAGGTTTACTAAGTCTGTGGAATGAGACGAAGGTTTGGGCTGCAACATTTTGGAGAGGCACCTTTTGAAGTCTTCATGCTTGACCAGCTCTAAAATGGGTTCAAGGGTTCTAATATTTTGTATTTCATGCTTAAAGTTGAAATAGGAGGGGGCCTTTAGTATTTCTTTCACTTCTGGAACATGACCTTTGATCACTAGTGGGGGGGTCTGTGCCTTCTTTTCCTTGTTTCGGTTTGCAGTATCTTTAGTAGGTTTTTCTGCTCTGGTAGGCCGATCAGGGATGTCATATTTCCCTTCTTTCTGTTTGAACCTCATATTACATCATTTTGGGCTGCTAGCCTTATCTCCCTTGCTCAACTCATTAAGTTGGCTGTCCATGAGAGACTCCTCGTATGCAGATTGAGTCAAATGAGTAAAAGAGGAGGTGTCTCCGAGACAGTGGATTTTTGGGTCAAGGTCATCTTCCTCCCCTTCATCATCAGTAACAAGATTATTCTGGAAAGGGGTCTGGATCTTCTGGTCATCTTTATCCCTGTTTCTCTGCTCTCTTGGAAGAATCTGAGGAGCATTGTTAAGTCTCATGAAATTACCTCTATTATCAACATTTTATGAATTTCTATAGTTCTGTCTTCCTTCAAGCTTTAATTTATCCATCTCAACAGACATAGATTTTACTAATTTGGTAAGTTCATCAACCTGAGGATGGACAACAGAGACCTAGAGGTTGAAACTTCATACCTCCATTTTCTTTTGTCTCTGTCAGCCTTGCTCCTAAGCTTATCAACTGCGAATATATTGGACTCTACTTCAAGGGATGCAACTTGCATACAAGCCAAGGAAGTAGCTCTTCTTTCTCTTAACAGGAGACAGAAATCAGGATCAAAAGTGCTAGCATAAGTAATCTTTGCGGAAGTTTCCATAGGCTTGACCTCCATGGGGATTTTATTATACATTTTTATTAAACCTCTTAGAGAAGTCAGAAACAGATTCTCCTTCCTCATTCTTCAGATATCCAAACTCTGTAATATAGTACAAGAGATCCTTTTTGTCTCCCCAATCCTTTAATAAGGCTTTAGCTAGGGCTTCAATCTCGTCAAAAGATCCAGGAGGTAAGGCCCTAAACCACTTCCTAGCTTCACCATCAAGGATATGAACAAAAATCCTCATCCATACATCTTCATTCTCTATGGCATGATTATCTATAAAACTATAAAAGGCTTCAAGGTGTGCTTCTGCAGTTATGTTTCCCTCACCCATGAACTTAGGTAACTGCTTAAGGTAGCCATCCGCTGGGAGGGAATTCAGAGGCCAAGGAAAAACAAGAGGGGCATACCTAACAACTATTATAGCTTCCATTCTAGTTCTGGGGGGATTTGCTCCTGCCATTGGAGTGTGAACAGGAGGAGAACCAGGAGGAGATGGAGTTCAAACAGGTGAGACTGGGGCTGTGCTTCTAGGAGAAAAAGGAAAAGGCTGAGCGTTAGGAGATAAAGATCATGAGCTAGAGGTAACAAAGGTTTTCCCTTCTATAACTACAACAACTCTAATAGTAGGAGGAGTAGGAAAGTATTCTAAGGTCAAAGCTGTCCCCTTCCACTTCACAACTTTGGGGGAGAAAGGGGTGTCAAAGATCTCTCCTTCCAAACCAAGAATAGGAGGGGAGAAATGGGTAGGAAAACTCCTAAAATTTAAATTTCTTGAAACTCCAATAGTTTGTATAATAGGAGAATCAAAAACAGTTACTGGAGTTTGTAAAGAGGGATTATGCAAATTATCAGAAAAACTTGGTACAACTGTGGAGGTACCTTTTTGAGTGGTCTTTTCCTTTTTGATAATTTCTTCTGGGTTAGCTTCAGACATTGCTAGAGGCAACAGTGAAGTGGACCTCGTGTGTCCGCCTTTAGGATCCAAAACTAAAACAGTGGAGTCGCCATGTGTAGGTTGCAATCTTCAATTGTACTGATGTCTGATGCACCTTCAGAATCAGTAGCTCGTTGTCGTTCTATCCTGGGGAAAAATATTCAATTCGCTCCCCAGTAGCGGCACCAGAAATGTTAGCACCAGAAGTCACCTCTGGATTGCGACAGAGATAAGCCCAGTACCCATCAGGTTATATGTCACGGTTAATGGATTTAAAGAGGTCAAATGGGGTAGACTCAAGAGAATATCGTTTTAAATCAGAAACTGGGGAAGTATGCACAAGCAAATGAGGTCTTGATCAACTTCAGCCAATAAGTTGTAGTAAGGGTGAGTAGGAGGAAGAAATCGAGGAGAAGATGTACAGGTCTTCTCTGGACATCGGGTCTTCCAACAACCTAAGGAGGAAAAACTTTGAAAACAAGATCCTCTTGAATTCTAAGTTTCAGGAAACTGAAAACGCTATAACTGCACTGCAATCAAACATTCATTACAACACAATCACCACAATCCATGCGAATTCTTCAATCGTGAACATTCAATATCATACGCGAATAAGATGGAAATAGAAGCTGACTTTCATTAAAGAAGAAATCTCAAATCAAGTTGCATAACCAGAGAACCAGAGATTCATTAAAACAATACAATTTGGGAGCTTAGCTCAACCATTGACCTTTACAAAATATCAAAATGACTCCTATATACTAAAAAAAAATATTCTCCACTACCAGCAGGGGCGTGCTCAAGCTTCTCGTCTAATGCCATACTTTCCCTGTCAGAGGCAAGCTCTGCTCTGCCAGTCCTTTATGGCTTTCCATTTATGTGATGAGCCCAGGTCTCAACTGCTGCCTCACTTTCATGAAATGTCTGCAGCGGGATTAGGACGAGCTGCACTATGAACTTCACCATCTGGAGCTTTGCTGGACGCTTGCAGGGAGGACTTGGCAGGAAGACATGGGCACTGATGATAGGGAGATGACAAGATGACTGGGATTGCGTGGGCGCCAAAATGTCATATCATCACCCGACTTAGGATAAAAACATTTGATGGGTTTTTTGAGCCCTCTTCTTTCATTTTTCTTTGCCAGAATGCCACTTCCTAGGGAAAACACCCCCCGATCAATAATGTGTGCTAACACATCCCATCACTTTGCTGGCAATGGTTGGTCCCAATGCTCCTAGAATAACATGTCTGGCTTTTGAATTACAACTCATAAGCTTCTTCTCATTTGGATCGGTTGGAGCATTCTTTGGGATTACATAGCCATTTACAATTGAGTACCAAATGTCTACTCCCAAAGATGTTAGGTAAGTTTTCACTCTATCACTCCAGTATGCATAATTGCTTCCATCAAATTATTTAATCCCATTTGGAATTTGCTCATGGTCATCCATCTTTGCTCAAGATTTTCCTTTGAGTTGTTAAGCTGTTCTGAAGGCAACCGACTCTGATACCAATTGATGATACTGAGAGGGAGTTGAATTAGTATCAAGTACAATTTAAAAACTTTTTCAACTTATACTTCAACCATATTATATATTCGATTATATCCAATGAGCAATGAATACTAGTAGAAGAGTTACATCAATACACCACAATACAACATGCAAAATATATGAGAAATAATCAATAGTTATTGTTCAAGGGAAGTAATGACTTCTAAAGGTAGCTACAACTTCCAAATATAAAGGGAGAGATAAACATCCTAAAGGAAGATACAATCCTCCAATATGAAGAGAGGGTTGACCTCTCCATCCATTCCCCTTCCTTTCACCCAAGAATATATGAGAGATAATAAAACTTTACATTAAATTATCACCATCAACCAACCATCACATAGAACTTGATAATGCTTCCTGAGACTTCTTCAACTTCTACAATTCTTCACTTCTTATAATACTCTAATCCTGTAGATAATATTACTCAATTTATTCTTTGAAACTCCTCCAAGATTCACTCTTTGAATCCTCCCAGAAAAGGAGTTAAAGAGAAAATGGCAGACCTTATTCAATTCTGGTTTATTCAGGAGAGTGAACTTGTACAACATGCCCCACGCTCAATATTTAACATAAGATTCTAAAATTTGTACACATGAAACTACATCCCGTACTCTTTCCATTGAAATTGGTCTCACTTCATTTGTATTCTCGATGAAGAAGTTATGAATGTTTTACCCAGAGCACCTGTTTATGACTAGCTTAGAACACATCACCAAAAGACTTCATCCTCCCTTGAAATTCAACCTTCTTTACTTCAGATTTCCTCTGAAATTCGACTTCTATCTCCTTGTTCATTAAAAAAATTGTGTGTGTTAAAAAATAAATGTATAATGAGATGCATTTATACCCTTTATGTCACTTCCTTTTAACATTAGGCCGACATGTAGTTTCTACTTCAATTCACATTGTCATCTTCAAAAATTCATTTCTCCTCAATCGTGAGGATCCATGTGACGTGCCACATACCACTGGAAATGACATGACTTATCCTATGCATCCATGGGTGTTGTACTTGCATGTGTAATTTAATTCATGTCTATCTACTTCGATCAACTATTGGGTCCAAAAGCCAATGGCTAGGGTTGACATCAATGACTACAACCAATGACTAGGGTTGACATCAATGACAACAAGAAATCTTCCAACACTCCTGCCATCCATCATTTTCAAGAAATTTTGGTTGCATGGATGCATGAGGAGGCACAAGAATACCAATGATATTTTGAGGCTGGAAGGGAGGCCTCTCTATTCTAGGATGAACTATCCCTTGCCCAATCCAATTGAAGAACCCAACTTGAAACAACTAGTTCAATTCCCGAGGATCAACATCAAAATGAATTGATAATCTGGGCCTTCTAGGCCTTGTATTCTAGTTACCTCTTCCTCTATTGTTTCTTCCATGACTGCCTCTGCTGAAGAAACTCATCCTGTATGAAGTAATTCATTAGTAACTATCCCTTAACAGACCATACATGAAATTTTGTTTATATGAAACAACGTTTGGGTCAGAAATTGACATAAGACACATGCAATTCAATCCATAATAAATTATTTAATAATTTCCAAGTGAGTAGTGGGTGAAATAGGGTTCATGGGATATCTGGAGGGGTTGTAATGAGCGAAAAAGTGGTAGCATGACAGGGAATAAGAACACGAGTACTACTCAACAATTCATTAAATAACTAACTGCGCAATCGATACCAAAATATACCAGCTGCTACCTTTTTCTGTGTCATATCTTTACCATTGCCATACATAGTGTTTAATTTATTTTATAGAACACGACGTCTAAAAATGAAATTGGGATCGTGAGGGGGGTATAATGAGCAAAAAAGTGATAGTATGAGAGGGAATAATACATATACTGTTCATAAAAAATAAATTAAATCAAACAACAACCATAACTCTGTTTAGACCCACAATCCAATAAGCATCCACTTTAAAACCAAAATCATTTAACTGTCCTTTATTTACAGACACAATGCTTGCTGACATCAAAATAAAAAATAATTCAATTGCCTAAAATTCTTCAATTATATCAATCCTTGCATCTTATATAATATCTATGCAACATCATATTAACATCATTGCCAATTTCACAATAACATCATAACCATTCGAGCCACAATATTTTATATTCCAATGCTAAACTTTTTCCCTTTTAAAACAAACAAAAAATATGTAGAGTGATTCCAGCCATCCACATCCCATATTCATTTCTTAAAATCGAATAAGAATAAGCCCAGTATTAACCTCCAACTGTCGATTTTTCAACACTGATTTACACAATCCATTGTCATCAAAACTCATAATTAGGCCCTGATTCAATCACACACATGTGTTCATTCACATAATCAACACGAGTCTTGATTTGACAATAGTATTTAACCAAAAAAACCATGTAACTTTGAGCCTGAGTTTTTCTTGAAAACTGAACATGTATAGACTTCCTTTTAGAAGAATTACCCAATAAAAGACAGAGCCAAATAGTGCCCAAGGAGAACCAAACCAAGATGTTCCCGAGAGAACATAACCAAGACGTGCTAAATGGACCAATCACAAACATGTGCCTTTTAAACTTTGCTGGGACCAAGATTGTGTTAGAGTTTAACACAACAATGGAGGTATGAGTAAATAGCTTGACTACACTAGATAGTCTCTGTGACACAAACATTTCGTGCTCTTTTAATAACTTTATGGCAGCGAGGTACAAGGGATGGCTCAATCAGGGAAGAGTCTTCGAAAACACAGAGAGCCTGTGCTTGTTTTTTTCAAACAAGTTATCACAGAGAAGTAAATAATCAAGGAATAATCTTTGAAGAAACAACGAGCTTATTCCCTTTCCAAATTCACCAATGACACATAACTTTTAACTCAAAATATTGACAGTGAGAGTAACCAAACATAACAGTTAGCCACTTCCAATGGATAACGAGAGAGGCAAATTATTATAAACACCGCGGAAAGAATTCCCAAGCACAACCCGTGGTCAACCCAACACATATATAGGTTTCCATTCAAAGTTATGGTCAATAAAAACTCAGCTATGCAATGCTTCCCAACATAGTGATAGTGAAGTAAATGCCATAACCAAAGATAGCTCGGGACTTGGCCAAAATAAATAAAAAACAATGCAACTATCAACAATTGCATTGCAACCTGGAGGAACAAATCATAACAACGACCGAGATGAAAAGGAGTGACATAGAATTAACACCAATACTGGTGGTAAAAACCTGTGCAATAAAAACTCAAAGCTTATTACACCTTTTTCATAATCTTCCACAGAGAACCCGAGTAAAACCCCAAGTTGACCGACATGTTTTGCACCAAAAAAAACAATGCACAAGCTACCCACAACAATAAAATCCATTCTTCTTCCTTTAAAACACCAACAGTCCAGATTATTCACAGAAGAAACCATAAGCACAACATTGATACACAGTAAAAACCTGAAGAAAAACACAGACCTCATGCAATCTTGAGCCAAAAAATCGATTCATAACATAGAGGGACCATCATGGATGGAAAGTAAAGGAGCTATACCTGAAAAAATCACTTGAGGGAAGAATTAGACTATGTTTTCCTTTCTAAACCAGAAATCGCGGAGCCTTCACAACCACCAGAGCCGAAAAAACTAAATGCAACTATGGCTAGGGTGACGGGGTCGAGTGTTGTTTGAGTGACATGCAATAAATGCACATCACTTCCTCCCCTAGCCCTATTCAATTCAACGTACAAGGCAACCCATAAACCATAACATCAACCATTAATTCAAACAACATTCATTGCTATATCCAATGCTATATCCATTACATAGTGTGCCACCCCAAATCATGTCAAAACATTAACAACAACCATATGCTATAACATTACCATATATGCCTCACAAATAATCCTTTAATCAAGCACATAAATCTAGCAGTTAGGTCCATCACCCTCCATTTGTATCAATCATATATACCTTAAGGTTTGTATATAATCTCCTTTTCTTTTGTTTAAGCTCTTGCATCATCACATTGCATGAAATCATGTATAAGATCATTAATCAATGTTTAATGCATAAACATAACACCTGTAAAAAAAATGATCCTTTTATCCATAGTACTGCCATGAGTTGCAAGCGGCCATCAAAACCATCTAGCAATAACACATTCAACCAACCATCTTATGTTGCCATGACGAATAAAACCATGACTTGCATCATCAACTAGAAGGCTGTGTAGGCATCATTATAATAGCAAACCAAAATATGAGTGCAACACATTCATCATAGCGCCACTAGTCTATAAGGGGGTCCCACCTACGAGTTAATTATTATTATTATTATAAATAATAGAGATTAGCAATCATTTGCGAGCAATATTCATCGTTGCAATTTCAAGCATCAACAAACTGGCGACTCTACAGGGAAATCTGTTTCCAATAGATTAAGAACTCAGATTGTCTGGTTTCGCAGACCAGGTGAACATTAGATCAAGAAAATATACATCTGAATGATTATGCAACAGGGTGAAATGAGTGGTTTAAGGGAAAAAATGATTTGGGATTTTGGGAATACCTCATGGAAAGTGTTAAGTATGAGGGGGTTTATCCCTGTATTCAAAATCATCTGATTAATCATAGTGAAAGCGTTCTTGGCTTCAAGGATAAATTGTTTTTGGTGTACTCTTTTGAATCTTGGAATGAAGGGAAGAAAAGGAAAGAAGAAATAGGGAATAAAACCAACTATCTTATCTAACAATAGTTGGAGCAGATAACAATTTCAATGATGTCTTCAAGGGGGAACATCATGACAATTGTGTAACCTCATTGTTATTGATTAACAATACTTGTAGAATATCATCGCTGTGGCAAAACTGATCCAACAATTTTATTTCTGACAAGAAAAGAAGTCAATAAAGAAATAAACAATAGTAATGAAACAATGGAAAGAAATAATAGAAAAGTAAAATCAAAGCAATAAAGCAAAACTATAATACAAAAAAAATTCCATACAACATTTAAACTTTCAAGTTGGTTCCACATAGTATTTTAAGTGGGAACCATTGGTGCTATAGGAAAAAAATCTCTCTTCCAAGTCCTTTAGGATATAAGATTTTGTGCCCAGGACAAAAGCGATCTTAAAAGGACCCAACCATAACTTTTGGAACTTTGAATGCCTTCCTCTATCAACATGAGTTGAATCCCACAGTAAGACCTTCTCATTAACCTTAAATTTTACAGCTTTGGCACTTTTATTGAAATATCTTTTAATAGTTTGTTGTCCTCTCTTAATGTTATCCAAGGAAAATGTCCTTTGTTCCTCTAAATACAAGAGTGCATTCATTATTTGATAAATATTAGAAGAATTTAATTCTTCAACCTGTAGCATCAGCCTTAGAGAAGAAGGTTCCAACTTGGTAGACAAAATTTCTTCTTGACCATAAACAAGCTGGAAAGGAGTGCAACTAGTACTCACCTTGGTGGTAGTGTGATCTTCCCAAAGGGTATAAGCGAGGAGAGTGTGCCATTGACAAGGCTTATCTTCAATGAGCCTCTTGATAATTCTAACCAGATTCTTGTTAGTAGACTCGACTTGCCCATTTCCTTAGGGATAATAAGCTGATGAGGTAAAATGTTTAACCCTTAGTTTAGCTAGAAATTGAGTCAACTTAGCAGAAATAAAAGCGGGATCGTTGTCTGTAATAATTTCCAAACGAAGACCAAATCTAGAAAAAATATTAGTCTCAAGGAAAGAAATCACCTGCTCATCTTGCGAATGCTTAAGTGGGACAACTTCAATCCATTTCGTAAAACAGTCTGTGGCTGTCAAGATAAAAACTTGCCCTATTGAAGATGGGGGATGAATAGGACCAATAAAGTCCAGGTTCTCGATAACGCTGAAGATAGACTTAGAAGGATTTAAGGAAATGTCAAATTTCCTACATTGCATGAGAACCTTTCTAAGATGACCAAAATGATCTGACCGGTTTTTTGAATATACAGTTAAATCATCAAGATAAATTTGAATAATTTTGTCGATCAGATCATCAAAAGCTATCTGCATAGCTCTTTGGAAAGTGGCACCCTGCATTATATAAGCCAAAAGGTGTACGTTCATAAGAGAAAGTGCCCCAACATGTAATAAAGGTGGTTTTATATTTATCCATCCTTTTTACCTTGATCTAATTGTAACTTGGAAAACTGTCAAGTAAGGACATCATCTGTGACCCTGTAACTTGCTGCAAAATCATTTCCATATTAGGGAGAGGAAAATGGTCTTTCACGCTAGTTCTATTCAATGCGCGAATATCAACGCATAGTCTAATCTGACCATTTGTTTTTCGAACGGGAACCAAATTTGAAACCCACTTAGAATAGTTGCTTCAAGTGTGGGGTTAATGGGTCTTTGTTTTTTCCTAACTTGGTTTATGCCTTCTTTGATAGGAATGGCATGCTGTATAAGAGCAGGATCAAAACCATGAAGATCCTCATAAGACCAAGCAAAAACATCTTGAAATTCACAGAGTAACTCAGTGAACTTCAATCTTTCTTCGTCAGAACATTGGGCACATATCTTAACATTCTTTGGGGAATCGGGTGTCCTAATGTTCAAGGAAATGGTTTCACCCACTTTGCTTTTCGACTCCTCTTCTTTGTGTTTTTCTTTGTTTCCTACATCACTCGATGAAAATGAACTTTCTAGAGGAGTCAAGCCCTTCATAATTTTGTTATCTTCCATTGATATAATCTCCTTAGGCTTATAAGGTTCATTTTGTATGAAAGCATAGATGCTCTCATCACTAGGGAAGACCTGCCATGACTCTACATTGCCAGGAATATGAGAATGATACAAATATTGAAAGGTGCAATCAGATCTTTGTGGCATAAGTCGCCAAGTAGGGGAGGCTGCAAAAATAGCTAGCTTGTTAGCCATTGAGTTCAATTCCCTTTTAACATGAGTGATGTTGAAAGATAACAAGTTTGAGATAAGCACCCAAACAATTTGGGTGTAGTGTTTCATTAACTTGTTGCTAGGAGAATATATCTTACGTGCAAGGTTTACAACAAGTTAAGAGTCCCCAAAAACTGTAAGGTGACCACAACCAAAATAATAGGCATTTTCAATGCCTAGCAGTAATGCTTCAAATTCTGTGACGTTGTTTGTGCAAGCAAACTCTAACCTATAGGAAAAGTTGTGAATTTTACCTACAGGAGAGTACAATATAATTCCAGCTCCATTACCTTCATTGGAGCATGAACCATCAAAGTGCATATGCCACATCCCATCCTCTAGGTCAATTTTTTCCAAGGTAGTGTTGTCCTCATCGGCAAAGATGGAGTACACTCCTAGGTCCTCTTCAATATAATTTAGATTAGGCTGTGGGATGCTTTCTATATAAGGTGAAATTCTTCCCTCCCTTAGGACTATGATGTTCTTCCCATTCCGAGGAATAGATAAGTGTGTCCCGTCGAGTGAGAGGTATACACCTGTCAAGGCTTTCCAGTCTCTTCCTAAGATGATTGAATAATTACTCACTGGCATGTCAATTACCTAAATATTAAGGGTTGTCCTTATTTCAGGATGCGTGCACAAAACCAAGGTCACGTCCTTGATTTCACCTATGGTCGATTGTTGTAAACTATTATAAGAGAGCATACTTCTGGCATTTTCATTTGTACAAGACAAGCCTAGCTCTTCCATAATAATTTTCAACATTACGCTTGGGCCCGAACCGTCGTCAATTAGACAACAATGGGCTATTTTGTCCATAATCTTTACAGAAATGAAAAATGGAGGATTTTTTATAGGATGTCTAAAATTATGTACACCTACTTTATTTACAGTTGAGTCCTCTTCGTTTACCTCTTCAGAGAGATTGGCTACAGTGGAAGCTTTTCCTTCCATGAATTTTTTTAGATGATTTTGTTGCTCAGGGACGACAACCATGTCCAGAAGGGTAGCATCGGCTTTAATATTATCCAATTGATTAAGAATTTTGTATTTGGAAGAGGGAAGAGGGGAGGGAGTTCCTTGACTATCCATAGTTTTAGTAACCTGTACAGTAGCAGTGGGTGAAGATGAGATTGGGCTAGAAGAAGTATGAGTGGGATCGTATTTTCATTTCGAAGCATAGGATTTATTCCTAGCGTTTATGATCACGACATCCTCTGGTTCTACAAAATATAGAACAACAATTGTAGTTTCAGGGATTTTACCAAATATTTTATCTCTGGCACTCTTCTTTACCTCACAAGTACTTTCCTCATGGTGTTCCTCGCAAAAGTTACACCAACTGCGAGGCATGATGGATTTAGGCTGAAATTTGTTTTCATTAGGATTCCTAAAGAGTGGTGAAGAAGAAGATGAGGCCCAAGGGGTAAGAGAAGGGACATTTCCCTTTCGCTCATATGATATCATTCGATTATTCATGTCTTGTACAAGTTGTAAGAGGGCGAACATGTCCATTTGTTTAACTAAGTCTCCCTGGGGAAGACCCGTTCTTTCAAGTTGTTATTCATACTCTAAGAAAGTATACAGAGTGGAACCAAGGTTTTCAATGGCCTTTTCTTCAAGCCTATGATGGTAGGGGGAAGGTAGAGCATTATAGTAATGCATAAAAGCGGCTTGGTTCTGAGGGCGAATAAGTTCTAGAATTTGGTTATATAACTTGGTGAAATGTAAGTTGAAAGACTTGATAGTTTCACTGTCTTTGTAAGAAATGTTATTATATTCCCGTAATTATTCCGCTGGACTCTTAGACTGCCCATAAGTTGATTTGAACCAATAAACTAACTCCTCCCAAGTGGAAAGAATCTTGGGAGGAAGATAAAAGAAATCTGCCACTGCTTTCCCTTCAAGATAATTAACAAATAAGCGCATACAAGTGTCATTGTCATTAGCTCTTATATTATGACAAGCATTAGAGAATGCCACCAAGTGTTCATTTGTAGTAACAACGTCATTTCCAGAAAACTTAGGGATATGCTCTTTGAATTTAGGAAGTGGATGAGTGGTAGGTGCTAGGTTTAGAGGGGAGGATACATGCCACGGGGTAGTAGTAGCATCCTTTTCAAATTGAAAAATCCGATACTTTTTAATGACCTTGGCAGGATTTGTAGTTTATTAGAATGGAATTTGATGACTATACAAGCTGCCAATCACCAATGAGGCTGAAGGATGGGAAGTTGAGGCACCTCCAGTGCCACCAGAGCCACCACCGAATGCCATTTGGTGAATGATGGGTAAGGGAGAAAAATACAAACAATTAGACAAATTTCTCCTTAGAGTACTTTGTTGAGTTGAAAAAACAACGTTTCTTCTTCCTATTTCAACAATAGGGTTGATCTCAGGTGATAAACCTCTTCTTCTCATAGAGATGTGAGGGTTTAAGGACATGAAAAGAGGGTCAAAACTTTAGGAAAAATAAATCTATGGTTGAATCCTAGGTTGTCTTTGCCTGGCTTCCCAACGTTCTCAGACACTTATATCTTGTTCAATTACTGCCCACGAGCGTTCAAGCTCAACCTGAGTACTAACAGTCTCTAAGATGGTATCAAATAAGGATAGAGAAATGTTGGTTTGGTCTTTAAGACCGGGCTCAATATTGGGCTGCCTTATAACATGTACTGTCATGAAGAAAAGAAAAAAGTCAAAGAATAAAAAACATAAACATAAAAAATATTCAATGATAATGCAAATTCAATCAACAAGAGATATATGGAAGATCTCCCCAGTATGGTCGCCAAATAAATGTTGAGGAAGAGATATGCATTATCTTACTCAAGAATTTTCAAATTTTACTTGGCTAAGACAAGATAGTCGGGAATATCACCCTATGTTTTATAGCCTCAAAAAGTATTTCCCAATCCACAAGTATTGATTACAAGTGTTTATGCTAGTTTTTTAATGAAAGAATGTTGCAAAATAACATCAAATTTTTATGTAATTTTTTGAAAATTATGCAGATTACCGAAAATAAATGTGGAGATCAAAAGCAAAAGTAACCAAGTCACATATACACACAGATGAGACAGAATAACAATCGCTTTATTTCATTCCAAGAAATCAAAGTATTTTTCTCTTTACAAAATCCCTGTGAGGGCATGGACCAAAGTCAAATTTAGATATCCCCGATGAAAACCATACAAAAGGACTCTGACAAGAAGTAAAAACTGAACTTGAAAATATGGATTAGCTTGCCACAAACTACTTCCAATTTGAATCTGCACAATATCCTTTATCAACTATGAAATTTAATCCATAAACATACAAGTATACATAGACTATCAAAGATAGATCAACACCTCTGAAACAAGCATATGAATGATATGGTTCAACTTTGAACCTTGCTATCTACAATAGGACCCTGCCGTCAAAAAAAGAATTAGGCCTTTAATGAAGTTAAGAATGAATGAAAACTGAACTATCTCATGAAAACAAAAGAGCAAACCTTAGTATTGCTTTCTCCTTCTATTCTCCCCTTGTTCTTCCTTCTCTTTTGGCTTTTATGCATTCCAATCAGTTGAAATAGTTCAACTACCTCCTTTAGTTAAGTTAAATAAACTTAACTAATTTTAGTTTAGGGGAATTAATAATAATAATAATAGTTAAGGGTCTTTATTAATAATAACTAAGTAGGTGGGACCCCCTTGTGACTCCATTTTTTATTCTTTACAAAAATAAACACAATTAAATAACCATTTAAACACATGCCTCCTTGTAGCTCCCATAAATATTTCCAAAATTTGAATATTAAATATGAGAAACAATTCAAATTATATCCAAAATATGTAAACAACCACATTATCCAAAAAATAGTTTGTTGTTCAAAACTTTCTGCACACCATTGTCTTCAACAACTCAATCATAAACACATAAATTAAAATCCATATTTGCCACTTTGAGAGGAAATCCTTCTTCTGTCATTGATGTCCCCTTTGGACTTCCCAGAATTAGCCTTAGGTTGATTCAAACCTTGAGGCTTAACATCACTAATAACATGGGAGCAATCGTCCCTCGGGTGCATACGTGAGGACACTGATTTTGATGAGTCATTTGAAGGAGATGAGGGGGAAGCAACATCTTTACCTTTGTCTTGCACATAGCGGACCTCAGTTTTAAGCCCTTTGCTAGCATGAAAGGACTAAATAGGTGAATGTAGATGGGCAATTTGAACATTAGGATTTACAGGTGGAGGAGGAGGAGGTAATAACAAGTTGGACCAGCCACGATGGTGGGAGATTACTAGATGGACAATCTCCTGCCATCAATCATTTTCGAGAACTTCTGGTTGCATGAATACATAAGGAGGCATAGGAATACTAGGGATATTTTGAGGCTGGAAGGGAGGCCTCTCTGGTCTAGGCTGAACTATCCATTTCCCAATCCAATTGAAGAACCCAACTTGAAATAACTGGTTCAACTCTCGAGGATCGACATCAAAATGAATTGAGAATATGGGCTTTCTAGGCCCTCTGTTCTAGTTACCTCTTCCTCTATTGTTTCTTCCATGACTGCCTCTGCTAAAGAAACTCATCCAGTATGTAGTAATTTATTAGTAACTAGCCCTTAACAGACCATACATGACATTCTATTTATATGAAACAACCTTTGGCTCATAAATTGACATAAGACCCATGCAATTCAATTCATAATAATTTTTTTAATAATTAGCAAGTGAGCAGGTGGTGAAATAGGGTTCATGGGATATCTGGAGGGATTGTAATGAGTGAAAAAGTGGTAGCATGATAGGGAATAAGAACACGAGTATTGATCAACTATTCATTAAATAACTAACTGTGCAATCAATACCAAAATATACCAACTGCCACCTATTTTTGTGTCATATCTTTACCACTGCCATACAAAGTGTTTAAATCATTTTATAGAACAGGGCATGTAAAAATGAAATTGGGATCGTGAGGGGGGTATAATGAGAGAAAAAGTGATAGTATGAGAGGGAATAATACATATACTGTTCATAAAAAATAAATTAAATCAAACAACAACCATAACTCTGTTCAGACCCACAATTCAATAAGCATCCACTTTAAAACCAAAATCATTTAACTGTCCTTTCTTTACAAACATAATGCTTGCTGACTTCAAAATAAAAAATAATTCAATTGCCTAGAATTCTTCAATTATATCAATCCTTGCATCTTATACAATATCTATGCAAAATCATATTAACATCATTGCCAATTTCACAATAACATCATAACCATTCGAGCCACAATCTTTTATATTTCAATGCTAAACTTTTTCCCTTTTAAAACAAACAAAAAATATGTACAATGATTCCAGTCATCCACATCCCATATTCATTTCTTAAAATTGAATAAGAATAAGCCCAGTATTAACTTCCAATTGTAGATTATTCAACACTGATTTACACAATCCACTGTCATCAAAACTCATAATCGGGCCCCGATTCAATCAGACACAAGTGTTCATTCACATAATCAACACAAGTTTTGATTCAACAATAGTATTTAACCAAAAAAACCATGTAACTCTGAGCCTGAGTTTTTCTTGAAAATCGAAGATGTACAAACTTCCTTATAGAAGAATTACCCAACAAAAGACATAGTCAAATAGTGCTTGAGGAGAGCCAAACCAAGACGTGCCTGAGAGAACCTAACCAAGATGTGCTCAATCGATCAATCACACACAGGTACCTTTTAAACCTTTTTGGGACCAAGATCGTGTTAGGGTTTAACACAACAATGGAGGTACAAGTAAATAGCTTGACTACAGTAGATAGTCTCTGAGACATATAATTTTCATGCTCTTTTAAAAAATTTATTGCAGAGAGGTACAAGGGATGGCTCAATCAGGGAAGTGTCTTAAAAAACATAGAGAGCCCATGCCTTTTTTTTTCAAACAAGTTGTCACAGAGAAGTAAATAATCAAGGAATAATCTTTGAAGAAACAAAGAGCTTATGCCCTTTCCAAATTCACCAATGACACATAAATTTTAACTCAAAATCTTGACAGTGAGGGTAACCAAACACACGAGTCAGCCACTTCCAATGGATAACGAGAGAGGCAAATTCTTATAAACACTGTGGAAAGAATGCCCGAGCACAACCCGTGGTCAACCCAACACATATATAGGTTTCCATTCAAAGTTCTGGGCGATAAAAACTCGACTATGCAATGCTTCTGAGCATAGTGATAGTGAAGTAAATGCCATAACAAACTATAGCTCGAGACTCGGCAAAAATAAAGCAAGAACAATGCAACTCTCAACAGTTGCATTGCAACCTAGAGGAACGAATCATAACAACGACTGAGACAAAAAGGAGTGACAACGACTTAACACCAAGACTGGTGGTAAAAACCTGCGCAATAAAAATTCAGAGCTTGTTACACCATTATCATAATCTTCCACAGAGAACTAGAGTAAAACCCCAATCCGACCGACATGTTTTGCACCAAAAAAAACAATGCACAACCTACCCACAACAATAAAATCCATTCTTCTTCCTTTAAAACGCCAACAGTCCAGATTATTCACAGAGGAAACCATAAGCACAACACTGATACATAGTAAAAACCTTAAGAATAAGACAGACCTCATGCAATCCTGAGCCAAAAAATCGATTCATAACATAGAGGGAACATCATGGATGGAAAGTAAAGGAGCCATACCTAGAAAAATCGCTTGAGGGAAGAGTTAGACTGTTTTTTCCTTTTAAAACCAGAAATCGTGGAGCCTTCACAACCACCAGAGCCGAAAAAACAAATGAAAATATGGCTAGGGTGATGGGGTCGAGGGTTGTTTGAGTGACGTGCAATAAATGCACGTCACTTCCTCCCCCAAACCTGTTCAATTCAACGTACAAGGCAACCCATAAACCAT
Organism: Picea engelmannii; assembly: GCA_009831015.1. NCBI lineage: Eukaryota > Viridiplantae > Streptophyta > Pinopsida > Pinales > Pinaceae > Picea > Picea engelmannii. The sequence goes on along the minus strand of ML792174.1, from coordinate 927,803 downwards.
AACATCAACCATTAATTCAAACTACATTCATTGCTATATCCAATGCTATATCCATTGTATAATGTGCCACCCCAAATCATGTCAAAACATTAACAACAACCATATGCTATAATGTTACCATGTATGCCTCACAAATAATCCTTTAATCAAGCGCATAAGTCTAGTAGTTAGGTCCATCACCCTCCATTTGTATCAATCATATATACCTTAAGGTTTGTATATAATCTCCTTTTCTTTTGTTTAAGCTCCCACATCATCACATTGCATGAAATCATGTATAAGATCATTAATCAATGTTTAATGCATAAACATAACACCTGTAAAAAAAATGATCCTTTTATCCATAGTACTGCCATGAGTTGCAAGCGACCATCAAAACCATCTAGCAATAACACATTCGACCAACCATATTATGTTTCCATGGCGAATAAAACCATGACTTGCATCATCGACTGTAGAAGACTGTGTAGGCATCATTATGACAACAAACCAAAATATGAGTGCAACACATCCATCATAGTGCCACTAGCCTACAAGGGGGTCCCACCTACTAGTTAATTATTATTATTATAAATAAATAATAGAGATTATAAATAATTTGTGAGCGGTATTCATCGTTGCGATTTTAAGCGTCAATAATTGCGACATTAGCCACTCCGTATGCATGTTGTAACTTGTTTGGTAGTTCCTACCCTCCATGGGCACCCTAGTTAGCACCCATATTTCCATTTGGAACCCATGCCATGATTTCTCGTAGGCCCAAGAACCCTCCTATAGTCTCGCCATGACTTGACATTGAGACTCATTGCTCTCTCTTCATCTATGTTCTGGCCATATCATGTGGGGTTCCCGAAATTTTTATGTTTCTTAATGGTTGCCTAAGAATTTGTTTCTTTCATATCCCACCGCTGCACTGTTGTTTTCCCATATCTCGCTTACCACTAATGCAGTAGCCTTTGACCATCTGCCTCTTACATTATTTGGCCTTTGTTTTGCATCCATCTAACCATGGAGAGAAAAACCGCTAAGAGTGGATCTCACTTGCGAGTACCATTTGCATTTCTCTTACTTAGGTTGGTTCAATGTGCTTGGACCATAGGAGCATGCTGTCAAGCCACTCATTCTCTCTAGACGAGTACAATTTTATCTCTTTTTCAAACTCATAAAATGACACGAAAAAGATACTATTGAGTCCACTTTTATCTCTTTTTCAGACTCTTAAAAGGACATGAAAAAGGTACAATTGAGCATACTTCTATCTCTATTTTGCACTCATTAAACCACGAAGGAGACACCAAAAACCAAAAGAATAAAAAAAAAAGAGTGGGGTTTTTTCACCATTGGTCTATTCTCAAAATGACAACGTTAGTCAAGTCTCCCTTGAACATGGCACCTATTTGAGTCCTCATCTTACATTTGGGTTTTTAGCCTGCCTACAAGTTGTCCCAGTAATATGAGTCAGAGATACTCCTCTTGTTGGTTACTCTTTCAGTCATCATGGAGAGTGCTTCAATGCCTCCTCTGTTGTTACACTATATTCATTAAGATCTTTTGTCGTGTTGCCAAGTCACTACTGTTTCATGCTATATGTTCAAGGGAAGTTTAAGCCTGAGTCAACCATCTACTATTTTGTTGACTTCTAAGTCGGCCATCCTTATGCCAGTTGGACTTGGTGATACTCTGATCCAAAATAGATTCAGGAAGGAATACAAATCAAAGTTCTTTGAATCAAATGAAACCAACACCATTGCATCGGGCTAGTCTTGCTGATTTCGACCATATATTTTTTTCCAAAAATGGACACCGTATGCGAAAGTTATCGCGTTATGATCGATTTCCCAAACATGCAAAAAAAGTCAAAGTCAACAGTCAATAGGCCGTACTGCTAACGTCATGAGTACTTCAACATGATGTGTCGAGTGACATCAACAGGGACATGTGGCAGCACCAGGAGGTGACACGTGTCACTCATTTTTGGCGTTTTCAAGTTGAGTTGGCACGGTATGGATTTTGAGATGTGGCACTCTACGGATGCTAACACGTGGCAGGCTCAGGGTACGACATGTGGCTATATGAATGTGATGTGGAACCAATGATAACATGACATATGGCATGTACAACAGTGACGTGGTAGGATGACAGGTCGACACGTGGCGTACGAGCTGACTATGCAGGATGACAGGTCGACACGTGGCGTACGAGCTGACTGTGCAACTGACATGACAGTGACATGGCACTGACTGTGTTGGTGACTGGACTATACAGTCCAATCAAAGGGTGACACATGGCCCAATCAAAGGGTGCCATGTGGCACCCTAGATTTAGCCAATGTTGGTTGGGTCAAAAGTCGGTGACATGACATTGACTGTGTTGGTGACTAGATTGTACGATCCAATCACAGGGTGACACATGGCCCAATCAAAGGGTGCCACGTGGCACCCTGAATTTAGCCAATGTTGGTTGGGTCAAATTTTTTTTTCTCTCTACGAGGATTGAACCCTTGACCTCTCGAACGAACAAGGGACTAACGACGATGGGCTAACCAGATGGGCACGTGTAGTTCTTGTTTAACAATATGGCGAAAAAATATTTAAAGTTGGTTAAGTGCGGGGGTTGGGGGATAAGCCCTAGTTAGTGGGGGGCTAGCTCAACCGACCAGGAGCTATACTAGGAGCCATCTCGGGGGGCACACATGTGTTGACTCAACACGAGGCCACATGCTTGTCAAGCGACTAGGGGTCGAGGACTAGGCAAGAGGAATATGGTGCAACACTTAGTGCTTGGCCATATGGCATGCTCCATATGACCAAAGGCCTGAAGAAAGGGGGCTGCACCCAAATGTTTCCAATTTGTGGGTTTTAAAACTATATTATATGATTTTTAAATGATTTTAATGCTGTTTTTGGTGGATTTTGGCCATTTTTTGAGGATTTGGAGCTCAAAAAGAGGCCAGATCTTAGGGAAAATTTGGGATTTGATTCTCAACTCAGAATCTATAAAAACTAGAGGTTCTTGACAGCCTTAAGAGGTTCGTAAGCAGCAAAATGATAATGAATTGTAAATCCTAAGCTATTTTTATGCAGGGAAGCCATTGAGGAAGTGAACTTTGGAGACCATTTTCGGGAGCTACGCTCAACCTTTTTTAGTGCCATCAATTGTGTTGGATTCTTGAGATCATGTAGAACACAACCAAACCATCTTGTAATTCTTCTGAGATACTTCTGATTTAATTTTGTAGCATTGAAGATTAATAAGAAAGCCTCCCCCATTGAGACAAAGGCCCAAAGACGTAGGAAAACTTGTGCCGAACTCCATTATCAAACTTGCTATTATGGTTTGTTGTTCCTTATATTTACTTTCTGATATGCATTCTGTATGATGGCTGCAATATTCTTTCATTAAGTTTCCTTCCTCATTTAATTTTTTTGAATGGTAATTTAACACATGCTTAAAACTCAACCAAGTCTTTTAAATATCATTTTTGGATCAAGTGGTATCAGAGCAAGTTGACAGTTGGTTTTTTGAGTTTGCATGATTACCAGGGAAAAGATAAGTCATGGTGAAGATGAGCTTGTAGAAGGAGATCCAAAGATTGGATCGAGAAAGAGGGCATCTCTAAGTGAGAATATGGCTTCTGAAGAAGGAGTGTCTCATAATGAGATAGAGTTTCAAAAGACTTTCTTCGCCATGTCAGAGATGGTAAAGGTCTTATATGATGATTACTTGGAACGGAAGAGGCCTTTTGAAGGGGAATATTCAAAACAATACAAAAGTGAAGAAGGAGAGGACCCTCCTAAACTTCCTCCTTCACCTCCTTCATCTCCATCTTCTTCTTCTTCAAGTACAAATTCAACTTCTACTGCAAAAAAACATTCTCGTAAACACAAGCATGATATGCCATTACTTAAGTTTGATGTAAAATTTGAATTTCCCATGTATGATGGGCAAGTCAATGCTGAGAGGTTTGATAATTGGGTCAAACAGATGGAAGTTTATTGCAGTGTGCAACAAATCAAATATGTGGCAACCCAAATCAAATTGGCATCGCTTCGTCTTGTAGGCACAACACTCATCTGGTGGCCGAGTAAGTTGCAATATGATACTCAACAATTTGGTAATGTATTTCCATCATGGAAAGATTTTGTTTTTGCACTTAGAAAGCAGTTTTATCCTTTGGGTTATAAAGAAAAGGCTTTAATTGAATGGCAAATTCTTAAACTAAGAAAAGGACAAACGGTGCAAGAATGCACATATGAATTTCGTAAGATGGCATCAATGTTAAATATTCCATTACATACACAAGAAAATCTTATGAAGTATATATGAGGTTTACCTGCACATATATTCGTAACACTGTATTTATGTTTGGACCTACTAATCTTGATGAGGTTTATGTTCAAGCAACGTATATTGAAGTAGGGAAAACATGAGTTGGTGTATCAGAGGAATCATATTCAAGGAAAGAAGACAAAAGAAAGGGGAATGGAAAGAAAGCAAGTTCAACGACCATGAAAGAAGAGATGCTCTCTTGTAAGCATTGCAAGAAATAAGGGAATGATGATGACCATTGCTGGCAATTTCACCCAGAAAAGAGACCGAAGTGGTTCAAAGAGAGGAAAGGGAGGAAAATAGTCACAACATCAACATGACCAATAGACTTGGGGTATGATTCATGTGATGAGTCTAAAATCACAACATTTGGTTTGACAGGTAAAATTGGTGATGGTTTAGATTCAAGTGGTAAATTGTTTCATATAAGGGTCATAATGAAACATACTAAGATCGACACATTGATAGATAATGGATTTCGATCTAACTTAATTTCAGAAGAAGTGGTTAAGAAATTGGGATTAAACACTAAGATGCATCACAAACCCGACTCACTTAATTGGATAAGTAAAGATCACAAATTGCCCATAACAAAGCAATGTATCATAAAATTTGCAATTACATCTAAGTATGTGGATGAAGTAACATGTGATGTGGTGCTGCTAGAAACATGTGGAATGGTCTTAGGAAGCCCTTATTTATATGATTGCAGAGCAATCTTCTACATGGAACATAATCAATATCACTTAAATAAATAAGGCAATGAATATGTTGTATATGCTCATCACATAAAAGCAAATCAATCTCTTCAAACAATGGAACAATTAAGGAAGGCAACTTATGCAAGTAACAAACCTATAATTGTGCCAGTTAAAGTAGTTGATCTTAAGCATGAACATGAGATGGTTGTAGGATGGGAATTCAATCATACTTTGCTTCAAGATAAGTTAATGTCGTGCAGGCACATCAAACATATTAGTTCATTTGCAATCATATTTATGATGTTATCACTGCTAATCTTGTCTACATGGATGGTAGTAGATTTAGGAAGACGTGAACGAGTTCAAGTGGCTAACATACGCTTTCAGTTGTCATGGTTGTTTTGCAATTGATTATGATGCGACATGTGCACAGGACATAGTTTAAAGACAAAGGACAAGTGGGGAGGCATATCCCACACTTGATGACTGGTTAATATCCTTTTGGAGGACCAAAAGGTCTTAGTGGGGAGGCATGCTCCAAAATGGATCCAGGAAGGCCTAAAAATCAAAGTTCTCAAAATCAGACGAAACCAACGCCATTGCATCGGGCTCGTTGCACCTATTCCGACCATATATATATATATATATATATATATATATATATATATATACATACATTTTTTTCGAAAATGGACATCGTATGTGAATGTTATCACGTTCTGATCAATTTCCCAAACAAGCAAAAACAAGTCAAAGTCAACAGTCAACAGGCCGTACTACTCACATCAACAGTATGTCAACATGAAGTGTTAGGTGACGTCATGATGACATCAACAGGGACACATGGAAGCACCAAGAGGTGACACATGTCACTCATTTTTGGCGTTTTCAGGCTGGGTTGACACGGTATAGATTTTGACACGTGGCACTATACGAATGCTGACACGTGGTAGGCTCAGGGTACGACACGTGGCTATACGGACGTGATGTGGCACCAATGAAAACATGACACATGGTAGGTATGACAGTGACGTGCCGGGATGACAAGTCGACACATGGCATACGAGCTGACTATGCAGGCTGATAGGACGATGACGTGGCGTTGACCGTGTTGGTGACTGGACTGTATGGTCCAATCACAAGGTGACACATGGCCTAATCAGAGGGTGCCACGTGGAACCCTGGATTTGGACAATGTTGGTTGGGTCAAAATTTTGTTGTGCTCTGCGGGGATCGAACCCTTGACCTCCTAGACGAGCAAGGGACTAATAACGATGGGCTAACCAGATGGGCGCGTGTGGTGCTTGTTTAACCATATGGCAAAAAATATTTAAAGTTGGTTAAGTGCGTGGGTTGGGGGATAAGCCATGGTCGGAGGGGGGCTAGCTCGATCGACCATGAGCTAGACCAGGAGCCAGCTCGGGGGGCACGTAGGTGTTTACTCAGCCCGAGGTGACATGCCTACCAAGTGACTAGGGGTCGAGGACTAGGCCAGAGGAATAGGGTGCAACACTTAGCGCTTGGACATATGGTACACTCCATATGACCAGAGGCCCGGTGAAAGTGGGATGCACCTAAATTTTGCCAATTTGTGGGTTTTAAATATATTATATGATTTTTTAATGATTTTAATGCCGTTTTTGGTGGATTTTGGCCATTTTTGGGGGATTTGGAGCCCAAAAAGAGGCCAGATCTTAGGGAAAAGTTGGGATTTGATTCTCAACTTAGAATCTATAAAAACTAGAGGCTATTGAAAACCTTAAGAGGTTCAGAAGCATCAAAATGATGAGGAATTGTAAAGCCTAAGCCATTTTTATATAGGGAAGCCATTGAGGAAGCGAACTTTGGAGGCCATTTCCGGGAGCTATGCTCAACCTTTTTCAGTACAGTCAATTGTTTTGGATTCTTGAGGTTGAGAAAAACACATCCAAACCATCTTGTAATCCTTTAATGATACTTCTGATGTAATTTTGCAGCATTGAATATTAATAAGAAAGCCTCCCCCACTGAGACAAAGGTCCGGAGATGTAGGAAAACTTGTGCTGAACTCCGTTATCAAGCTTGCTATTATGGTTTGATGTTCCTTATGTTTACTTTCTGATATGCATTCTTTATGATGGCTGCAATATTATTTCATTAAGTCTCCTTCCTCATTTAAGTTTTTTGAATGGTAATTTAACACTTGCTTAAAACTCAACCAAGTCTTTTAAAGATCATTTTTGGATCATACTCTCTCTTCACATTATCTCTCGGTGTATGTTTCATGTCAATCGATGGGGGATACATTAAGGTCCTCCTTTGACATATCTATTCCTATCAACTTCAACACATTATTTAGGAAAAAGATCTAGAAACCAACTAGTACCTTGGAGCTTGCAATCCTCAATGGGAGGCCTCCTCATGATCGACAATGGGTTTACATCATTGACTCCTAATCAATTGATTCTACGAGTGTTCGACATTAGATCCTCTATTCACACTTGCTAGATTGTACTAGGTACCTTGGGGTCCATCTTCTTCATCGATGGGTCCCCTCGCATCCATTAACGGTTTGCATCAATGACCGATAATAAGATGGTTTCTACCATGCTCGACATCAACTCATCTATTCACATGTTATAGATTCGTACCATTGGGGTTTGGGATGAAGACATTGGGATTTGAGCCACATCCTTCTTTACAAAATCCCCACCCAAGTTGCAATGGAGTATATCACTTGCATATGAGTACTTTGAAGACTTCAGGGACACTTTCCTCAGTGCTCATTGTCTTTCTGATATACATGGCGTGACATAGATCCACATTGTATTTGATCATGGATATGATCGTATTAATGACATAGATCCACATTGTATTGGATCATGGCTATGATCTTTTTGATGACATGGATCCACTGTGTACTTTTTCGTGGCCATGGTATTGCATTTCACTTCATGGATATGCAGTGTATTGTGTTGGTGGCCATGCTTTATTTCTCTTCCGAGCATGGTTATGCCTACATTGGGGATGATCATTGGTTCCTTGATCTCTGAGCTCCTTCCTTATGCCACTCATCACCATGATTTTTTGTAATGTATTTTGGCCATCGATTCATCTTCCGACCTAACACATTAGGGGGGCATCTATTATACTTATATTTTCCACCACAAGTTGTGCAAGCATGTTATTAGATGTTATGAGGTTAGAAGTACATAATTGAGTAAAATTCTCATAATTATTTCACAAGGAAATAATTATTTTGTCACAATTTCATAATTATGAAATAAAAATTATTTCATAATTGAGAATAAACTCATAATTAAAAAGAAAGTTAATAGTGAGTTGGAAAAATATCATAATTGAGCATGGAACTTGAGCACAAAGCTCATGATAGAGAAAAAGTTCATAATATGTTGGAAAAAGCTTATAATTAAGTATGAAACTTGTGCATGAGTTGTAATTGCTTAGTTCACATGCCATCAAGTCTATCTATGACTTGTAATTGCTTAGTTCACATGCTATCAAGCTATCCATGACTTGTAACCACCTAATTCACATGTCATGAAGCCTATCTCCAATCTCTTCTAAAATCCTATAAGAAGAGGCTAAATCAAGGATACGAAAAAGAGTTTGAGAGTGGTTATGCTAGAAAAATAGAGAGAGAAGCTCAAGAGGCTAAGGAGGAGCATTGGGAACCTGGAACTAGGAGGAATGCATCAAGACTCAAGGTAAAGGTACATTGATGTATTTGCCCATTTTTATAATATAGATCTATGTGTTTTCCCCTTTCATAATATCATATTCAATTATATGTGGTAGATCTGATCTGTCCTTGAGTAGATCGGATTAGATCTAATTTGGTTTGTGATTTCCTTACACTAGAAAGAGTGTGTGGATTGGTGTTTGTTTCTCACTTGTGTGCAAGAAGTTGATCGTAGGAGCTAGAGCTAGGATCTTAAGAGCTGCATCAGTCGGACATGCGAGGACAACCTTCGATAAAGAGGTATACGATTTTCCTTCTCTTGGTGTAAAAGGAACGAAACTATTTAGATCTAGGGAAACCCCATAGATATCTATACTTGTTATTTGTCTTGAATAAAGGGCAGATCCAAGGGAGATC
>ML792174.1:836321-899145 GCA_009831015.1 Picea engelmannii | reverse complement strand
CCTTGCGCACATCCATTGCATATGCCTTCTTGATCAACCTTGAGTTCTGGTAAACTTGTGATAGCTTTGCATATGTATGGTAGCACCTTGTAGTTGATGTGAGCTAATCTTCTAGAGTTCACATGGATTCTTCAATAGCGTGGGTCATGGTAGCTTCCGAGTGACCCACCTTCTTCTTTTCCACTGATGATTGCTTCATTTATGATCTCTCCTTTATCACGTTTCCTTCTGCAACCTTAGTTATAGCTTCCTCATGTGACCTGGAGCAAGGTCAACAAAACAACAAGCAAGAATAATATCCTTCTTGATAATATAAAGCAATAGCACAAACACTCATCACAGTAGCTCCTTTAGAGCTATCACTTATAATTTATCTGAAGCAAAGATTAAAGGTAAGGAATATAATACGAAATGAGGTCAACATTCTCTTAGTGTTGTGACCAAGCATTCTTCCATGGTAACCTAGAACTAACACACGAGGCTTCTCCTAGAGGAGGTGTTAGTCATATCAGGCAAAGTATTTACATCTACATTCTCACATGCTATCAAGTATAATACTTTACGACGATTGCTATCTCAACTAAAGTCATCCGCTTGTCATGTGTACCTTTGAATCTTGATTAATCAAACCTGGAGCCTTGTCCTCAAGAATGAGTGCTTGCTTTTCTTCCAGGTCTCCTTCAGTCAAGTGACGAGTGCTTTCTTCAACCTATCTTCTGTACTAAGTCAATACGCTAACTTGACAAAAGGTTAGGTTAGAGGATAAACTCTATGATCAACTTTTCCATCCTTCTAATAATTTGATCATAGCTTCAACATGCAACACTGATTGAGATAATGTCATGAAAAATAAATGTATATTAGAATAATGACACTTGGTTTGCATCATTCCTTTGAATGTGTTGGATCTTGAGATCCTTCTGGATCTATGGCAAGAGATTCCTTCTCCTGCAAATGCTCTTTAGGGTTTAACCATTAAACATATGTAAGTGCATACCTCTGATAGCATTTGCAGGTAGTGGCTCCATCTGGTAGCAGCGATAATCATTACCAAAAACTTCAAGAGTGATTGCAACTAGTTCTACGGCTGCAACTGCAACTGGTACTGCAACTGCAGTTGGTTCTGAGATTGCAACTGCAACTGCAGTTGGTTCTGAGATTGCAACTGCAACTGCAACTTAGGGTTTTATGACGAAACCCTAATTTTTCAAACTTCGAGTTTTGAAAATCTGATCCAGGGGATAGATGCGCTGAGCTGAGGCGAGTTAGCTGGTGCAGTCGGAATTTCAAAAATCCAACTTTTACCCCGTCAAATCTGATCTGCGGATTTCTGGACTGGTGCTTCTGGTATTTCTAGTACTGTTTTTCTGGTATTTCTGGTACTTTTGTGAAACTAGGGTTTCACTTTCCGAGAAATCTAGCCACTAAAAAAGGTGTGCTCTAAGTGCCAAAATGATCCTTGGGGGAGGGTGTAGCTTTCTAGATGGTTTGGGAGCTGAAAATATTCACTTTTGTAAAACCCTAATTTTTGGGTACGGTAACAATGATGTTTTTCCTCTTGCGAAATATGCTTCCTTCAGGTTGGCTCTGAAGCCATGTTAATGTTTATGCCATTATTATAGTTCTTTGCATTTCAATAGATAAGAGCATAATAAGAACAAGATCACTGAGAAATACACATTCACAAGAGACACAACATTTATCCTGGGAAACCCTCTAGGGGAAGAAAACCCAGCAAAAACTTCCTTATCATAAATAGATTATACGATGTTCAAGAGATAACTCAAACCAATACAGATAGTCCTCCCCAAGATATGTGCCACTCTTCTTCTCCTCTCTCCAACTGGTAATTGCAGCTTGCCTCATAAGAGAATGAGCAAGTGAGTTGTGTGTTTGAAGTGAGGCACTAGCCTCTTATTTATACAAGACTGGCATGTGTGAAAGGTCACAACTGGCAGGGCTGACCTCTCACTCTGGGTGGGTAAACCCACCTTTAATTAATTCTAGGTCTTCCATAATAACTGTTGGGGCCGACTTCTTATTCTGCCCTTTGTAATTGTCCGATGACCAATCCGCAAAAGGGGATTTGGTCCTTATACAATTGCCGACATGATTAATCCTCAATGGGGATTAATCCAATAACAAAAATAATAATAATGACATGATTAATCCGCAATGGGGATTTAATCCAATAATAAAATAATAATAAGAATGCTCTTCGCAGTTACATTATTTCAACAAGAGACTCCACACACAGGCTTAATCTGCTCAGACAGAGGGTGCATCGGCTTTTTAGAAATCAACACAGGCTATCCCTTAAATCAACACATAGACTTCGCCCCCGGTTTCAGAATGGCACCAGGTCTCTTGCAGAAGTCAGATCGGTTCACGCTCAGGCAGTCGAGGGTCGAATGGTGGAGGCACCACCACCACGGCTCATCTCAACCCTCTTATTTGCATGGGATTGGGTTGACACTTGTCACCCTTGAAGCTGCATGCTTCCATCAACGTGCGCTCCTCCTACCATTTGGAAGTCACATGTCATTCCAAAAGAACTTAGGATAAAACATATTATTCACATGTCTTTTGGAATAATATTAAAATATTATTCCCAAGACTTAAGCCCCTAGGATTAACACTTAGCCCCTTTTCCCACCTTCCAGCCCCTAATCCCTTGCCCACTCTATGGAAGCTTAGTCCCCCATCACTCATTCATTGTGGTTGGTCTGCACGCAACGATGTTTATAATTTTATTAATGTTCTGCATAGATACATGTACAAAATCATGCTCTTGGCCTTCAACACTTAGGCTCTCTGGCCTAATAATCACATAATCCCACCAACTTATATTAACTTGGCTCACCAGGCTATAAAACATAATTACAATTCATTTCCTAAACATGATTTACAACAGGGCTCCACCTTGGGGACATTACAATCCCCCTCCCCTTATTTCTGCACTATCCTTAGTGCAACCTTACGCTGTCTCTGCAAGCCTTTCAAAATTTTCAAAAAGATGCAGGTACTTTGCCCGCATAACATCTTCATGCTCCCATCTTGCATCTTCAGGACCATACCAGGTCCACTAGACCTTTACAAGCTCTATGGCTTGATTCCGGAGCTATTTTCTTTTCCTGTCCAATATGCACACAGGATACACTTGCAAAACACCTTTTGGTTCCACCTGAATCACATTCCAATCGATAACATGATTAGCATCCGATATATATTTCTTAAGAAATGAAACATGAAACACATTATGTACAATCATAGATGTAGGTAATGCAAGCATGTATGCAACTGGCCCAATCCTTTCCAGGATTTCAAATGGCCCACAAAATCTTGCTGCCAACTTGGCGCAACTTTCTAGCTTCAGGGAACTCCTATTAGTTTTCACTTTCAGGAAAACATGATCACCCACTTTGAATTCTCTGTGGGTTCTATTATTATTAGCATAAAGTTTCTGCCTGTCTTGGGCAACTTTCAAATTTGGTTTAATTTTTATCATTTGGACTTCCATCTCTTTGAGAAACTCTGGCTCAACTACTCGTCTGTCAGCTAGATTATCCCAACTCACTGGAGTGTTGCACTTTCTTCCATAAAGTGCTTCAAATGGGCTCATCTTCAACAATGCATGATACCCATTATTGTAGGCAAATTCTACCAAATGCAGGTAGTCTTCCCATCTTGATGGTTTGTCCATCACGTACATTCTCAGCATGTCCTCTATTAATCTGTTCACCCTCTCTGTCTGTTCGTCGGACTCGGGATGATACGCTGTACTAAAATTCAGATTCGTTCCGAATCCTTTGAACAATCCTTTCCAGAAATTCAAGGTGAATTTCGGGTCCCTATCAGACACAATCGTCTTAGGAATTCCGTGCAAGCATGCCACTTCTTTTAAGAAGATATCAACAACATCTGCTGCCTTGTGAGTGGTTTTTAGTGGTATAAAATGGGAAGCTTTTGTAAGCTTGTCCACCACCACCATGATCGAATCATGCTGCTTGCTCGTTCTGGGCAATCCTGTAATAAAATCCATCGTCACCACTTCCCACTTCCACTCAGGAATGGGTAAAGGCTGCAACAACCCTGCTGGGTGCCTATGCTCAGCCTTAAATTTCTGGCACTCCATACATCTGGCGATGTATTCAACGATCTCTCTCTTCATACCCAGCCAAAAATAATGGCTCTTGGCTGCTGTCATAGTCTTCTGATATCCAGGGTGTCCAACATATGTCACGTTATGCATTTCTTTTAGAATCGCAAGTTTCAATTCCTGGACATTGGGTATATACACTCTGTCTTTATACAAAAGTAATCCATCAACTTCCAAGGTGTAACTTTCCTTTTTCTATGGTCTCTCATGCCACTGTAGCTTTTTTACTAAGTCTCTGTACTGCAAATCAATATTTGCAGCTTCCAAAATTCTACCCTTGATATCAGTCCTATACTTGCTAATGGATGTAGCATGTAATTCATGCACTTTTCTGTTGAGTGCATCAGCCACCTTGTTTTCCTTTCCTTTGATATGCTTGATATCAAAGTTGTAATTGCACAGAAACTCCAGCCATCTACTTTTCCTAGAGTTTAAAGTTGGTTGATCAAACAAATATTTCAGACCGTTGTGGTCTATTCTCAATTCAAATCTTCTTCCCATGAGGTAATGTCTCCATTTCCTTAAAGCGTGGACGATTGCTGCCAGCTCCAAATCGTGAGTGGCACAATTCTTTTCATGCTCTTTTAGCTTCCTGGACTCATGACCGATTAAAAATCCATCTTGGCTGAGAAATCCTCCCAACCCTTCCTTACACGCATCTGTGCACACCATGAAATCCATATTTGGATCCACAATCCTCAAGATTGGAGCGCTGGTTAACAACTGCTTCAATCGCTGAAAACTGTTCTCACACTCTTCAGCCTACTGAAACTTTTTCTCCTTCCTTTGCAAGGAAGTGATAGGATGGGCTATCTTTGAGAGCCTTGCTATAAACCTTCTGTAATAGCTTGCCAAACCCATAAAGGATCTAACTTCTGCCACATTCCTTTTCACTGACCATTCTCAGATGGCCTCAACTTTCTCAGGATCCACAACGATCCCTTCTTCTGAAATAATATGCCCCAAGTAATGGATTTGTCTTTATTAAAATGAGCATTTGCTCAGCTTGGCATACAGTTGGTGTTCTCTCAACACTTGCAACACCATCCCCAGGTGTTGTTCGTGCTTTTCCTCTGACTTGGAATACACCAAAATGTCATCCAGGAAGACTATGACAAACTTGTCTAAATAGTTCCTGAATACACCATTCATCAAGCACATAAAAACAACAGGGGCATTTGATAGTCCAAACCACACCACTGTGAACTTGTAATGACCGTACCTTGTTCTAAAGGTGGTCTTGTTGATTTCCTCATCCTTTATTCTTACCTGGTGATATCCTGATCTGAGATCTATCTTCGAAAATATTTTCGCACCCTTCAACTGATCGAAAAGATCATCGATCCTTGACAGAGGATACTTGTTCTTGACAATTACCTTGTTCAACTGTCGAAAATCAATGCATAGCCTCAACATCCCATCCTTCTTCTTCATGAACAGGACCAGGGCACCCCAAGGTGACACGCTGGGGCGAATGTACCCCTTCTTCAGAAGCTCTTCAAGATGCAACTACAACTCTTTCAGCTCTGGCATACTCATTCTATATGGAGCTTTCGAGACTGGAGCTACTCCAGGCATCAAGTTTATAGAAAAGTCAACGCCTCTCTTCGAAGGTGGTCCATATACCCACTGAAATACGTCCTTGAACTTTGTGAGTACCTCATGGTCTCCAATATTTGAGACTTCATCTCTAGATGCTTCTTCCACACGGGCTGCAAATAATTGATAGCCTTTCCTGTAACACTTCTTCAGCTACATGACTGAGATTTCTCTAACAGCCACAGCTCTGGGAGTTCCTTGGACTGTTTTCCAATTTCCCTCCTCATCCAGTCATGTAAACCTCTTGTTACAATAGTCTAGGAGGGCATGGTGCTGGTCCAACCAGTCCATTCCAATTAAGCAGTCATAAGAGCCTAAAGGCAGAACATTCAATTCTGCCTTCGTGATCAATCCATTCATGTCTACTGAACATGATTTAACCAATTCAGTGACTTTCCTCTTGGTTCCTGTAGCCAACTACACTAACCAATACTTTTCATGTTTGCTTCTTGATAAATGCAAACTTTCCACCACCCTAGGATCTACATAACTATGGCTAGCCTCTGAATCGATTAAAATCATAAATGTTCGGTTGTTGATCATACCTTCCACTTCAATCATGTGCGATTGAAATTCTGCTTGCTTGTTGTCCAGAGCTACGTAGATCCTTGGCATCCTGCTGCCCATATCCTCCACTGTTTCAGCTTGCTGAACATTATGGACGGTTCTCGCTTTATATTTTCTGTGGGGGCAGTCTCTGTACCTATTATTCCCTTTACAACCCCAACACTCCATAAGTGGCAGTCTGGGCATTTGCTCACCCACTTCAGCCTTCTTGGGCTCTCTAAAAGATGGCTGTCCCTGAGGACTATTCCTGAAAAAGGGAGGCTTGTTTCCCTTCTGCCTCTACTCTTTGCTGAACTTCTTCTGATCATCCCAAGCCTTCCGAAAAGTAGGCCTTTCTCTTTGCTGTTCATA
Organism: Picea engelmannii; assembly: GCA_009831015.1. Classification (NCBI taxonomy): domain Eukaryota; kingdom Viridiplantae; phylum Streptophyta; class Pinopsida; order Pinales; family Pinaceae; genus Picea; species Picea engelmannii. The sequence continues at coordinate 892,469 of ML792174.1, read as the reverse complement.
TAAGCATTTAGCCCTTCTTATTGTCTCTTCCATAGTCTTAGGATCATCATACTGAATCTTTTCACCAATGGAAGGTGGCGGTCCACTCAAATATCTCTGAATCTTGACAGCCTCATCTTTGATGAATGGAACATACTTCAGTAGTTCCAAAAACCTTCGTTCGTATTCATCAATGGTCATGCTGCCCAACTTGAGTTCGAAGAACTCCTTCATCTTTCTGTCATATTATCTTTTGGTCAAGTATTTCTTCTCAAAATACCTCTTGAACTCCTTCTAAGTTATATCTTTCTCCCTAATGTGCTGCACCTGCACAAACTGATCCCACCACATGGATGCTTTTCCTTTCAGTTGATACATTGCAATTCTTCCTTCTGCATGAGCGAAATAATTCTGTAGTTGGAAATATTTCCTCATGCCAAGCAACCAGGTTTCAACATCTTCCTCCTTCTTATGTTCTCCATCGAACATTGGAGGCTTGATCTTTTTCATGTCCCCCTTCAATTCATCCACTCCAGATTTTCGATGTTTTTGGTAGGGGACGGGCTTGAACTACTGTGTGCCTCCCTACTGGAATGCTTTGGGGGGCGACACTGATGTCTGTTACATCTCCTCGATATTTTTCTCCTCTCAGGGGTCCTAACACTTCTTGATCTTCTTTTCCTCTCAGGGGTCCTGCGACTCTCTGTCTTGCTTGAGTCACTTCCCTTCTCCAATTTCCTTTCTATTCTTTCCAGGCTCTTCAACATTTTTAAGTTGAATTCACCTTGCCGATCCCTGACTTTCATGAGCTTTCAACTATCAACTCGGCGAGACTGGGCATCTCTCTGCAATTCTTCAATGATTTTCATTATGTGCCCTTCCTTATCTAATTCTCTTCCATGCTTATTGGAGTTGGATCCTTCGACTCCCAGGTTGACATCCCTTCCTTCTCTTTCGTCCTCTGATTCAGAGGCAATATGCACCTCTTCCAATTCCATACTCGGCGTCGATTTTTGGCTGTCTTGACACTCGTTGAACTCTACACACACAACATGTAGTCAACCGAAGTTTGTTAGGCCTTAAACCCTTAATAAAATCACAATAATCATATACCAACGCGTATAAGAAAAATGTTTCGAATCCACTAAGTTTTCTGAGCTCTATTCGGCTCTGTAATTTTTGGGACTTCGGGACTCTGGGTTTCGGGGTCTCGGTCCACGAGGTTCCCATTCTCTCTTTCGGGACTTCTGGGTTTTGGTCCATGAGGACCCAATAGTTAAATCCTCGACGGTCGTTTATCTTCGAAAATTTCAGGACTTCGGGATTTCGGGGTTTCGAGGTTTTTCCCCCCCGGAGGTTCTCGCGCTCTCTTCCCTCTCTAACTCCCGACTCCTGAAATTCCAACCTCTTTTCCCCTGGGCCCATAGCACAGCTGTCGCCAACTATGGTAGAGATTTCGGGACTTCAGAACTTTGAGTTTCGGGTCTTCGGTACCCGAGAGTTCATGACACAGTGACTCCCAACTCCTGGTCACACCAACTCCCGAATTTTGAAATTTTGATTTACTTTACTCTCCGAGCCCATAGCACAGCTGTCACCCTTAACCACGGTGGCGCGTGGCACATTTAGGAGGGTCCACGTTACCTTTGGTGATGTCATCGGGTCCCACCACTCTAGCCTGTCTTCTCGACTCACTGGCACATGGTACACATCCATGCGCCCACGCCCATTCCAAGCAAAATCCAATGGTTAGGCCTTTCCCTGATCTACGACGCATATATTTTTGGCATTTTGGGGGTGTTCACCTCTCCTCAGTTTCAGGTTTTCAGGTTTCATTATTTCGCGACTTGCGAACACAAGGGTTCTTTCCCTTGAGTTTTTCGGGTGTCGAAACATCGATCGACAACCACGTGTTTTCCCCCCTGATGGATGGTCCTGACGAATTTTGGGATTTCGCGTATCGCAATTTCCACGTTCCTATGCAACTCCAAAGGTTTTTAAACCCTGTGCACATTTTCCAGATCTGACGGTCATGAGGGTTCTCCTTTCCTCTGAACAGATCCTAAGGCTCCAACACTTCTGGTGTGGAGTCCTCTCTTCCTGTGGCCTTATACCACATTGGCTGCGGGTTCATAACAGAGCTACACCTCCTGAGCTTTGTAACACAGTCAAGTAATCTCCTTGACACTCAGGAGAACTCAAAGGTCCGAAATTGGTCCTCCAGACACAATTTCTCCTTAAACTCTTGGTCCAAAGACCACTTATCTGGCCCATCTAGGCTTAGCGTCGAAACCTTGGCTCTAATACCATTGTGTAAAACTCTTTCATTTTGAGCTGTAATGCTCTGATACCATTCTGTAATGCCCCCTTATTTCTGCCGGATAGGCGCTACTTCGCGGAATAACAATCTCATACTTAATTATATATATATGACATGCATTTAAGCAAATGAAACACATTTAAACTCAGAGTAAACATAATAATTACTGCTATTATAAATAATCAATGGCATTAACATTAATTCGTATGCACAATAGAATACATGATAAATATAAATACACAGACATGCAAAAACGTAATTAAAAACATCATCTGGTACTTATCTCTGAAACGGTGGTAATTCCACCAACCAGGTGCAGGCCTTCCACGAACCTCCTAGCCTTAGACCACACTGCTCATTAAGCTCAGCAGTAGGTCACCCTCAAGCTGGGACTAAGCTCCACCCCAAGGCAAGGAATCCTAGGCTAGGCTGAGGTTCTAGGGAAAACACACAGTCAGAAGGAAGGAATTCTCTCCCAGGAACCACTCATACTCACTGCCCACAGAATCTCCTTCCCCACATGCTTGTTCCACCCCAAGAGTATACACCTTCTCTGTCACCTAGACAGTCCTTCGACTGCTAACCTCCCTTGCCTTGGGTTTCAACAACAGACCGGACCGAAAGTCTCCGAGCTATGTGGCAACTACAGGGTTCCTTCTAGGAGTTCTCTCCTTCCTCTGCACACTCTCTCACCTGGAGAGAATCGCTCACAGACCAAGCAACCTGTTCTTCCAACTTCAATCACCTCTCTCACCTGGAGAGAGAGTTGTACAAACTGGCCAACAAGCCACATGTAGTCCAACACTGCATGGCCACAACAACCAATGGGGAAAACAAACACGAGCTTTCCAACAGGCTCAACAATGACATGATGGTCTCACGGTTATGGCTTTGGGACAGAGATTCCACACACAGGCTCAATCTGCTCGGATAGAGGGTGCATCAAATTTTCAGAAATCAACACAGGCTATCCCCAAAATCAACACACAGACTTCTCCCCCGGTTTCAGAATGGCACCAGGTCTCTTGCAGAAGTCGGACCGGTTCACACTCAGGCAGTCGAGGGTCGAATAATGGAGGCATCACCACCACGGCTCAGCTCAGCCCTCTTATTTGCATGGGCTTGGGTTGACACTTGTCACCTGTGAAGCTGCATGCTTCCATCAATGTGCGCTCCTCCTACCATTTGGAAGTCACATGTAATTCCAAAAGAACTTAGGATAAAACATATTATTCACATGTCTTTTGGAATAATATTAAAATATTATTCCCAAGACTTAAGCCCCTAGGCTTAACACTTAGCCCCTTTTCCCACCTTCTAGCCCCTAATCCCTTGCCCACTCTGTGGAAGCTTAGTCCCCCATCACTCATTCATCATGGTTGATCTGCATACAATGATGTTTATAATTTTATTAATGTTCTACATAGATACATGTACAAAATCAGGCTCTTGGCCTTCAACACTTAGGCTCTCTAGCCTAATAATCACATAATCCCACCAACTTATATTAACTTGGCTCACCAGCCTATAAAACATAATTACAATTCATTTCATAAACATGATTTACAACAGGGCTCAGCCTTGGAGACATTACAGCTAAGGGCGACAACAAAAGTGAGGTAAATGTGGGAAACAAAGGCTTTGTACAATTACCAAATGAATAAATAATAAGTGGGGATAAGTGTGCAGATACAGAAAAGAGTGCCCCAGTGTAAGATGGCTTGGCCGGTGAGGGCGTAAGTAGCTAGGTAAACAGGTGGAGGGTGGGGGCCCCATAGGTGGGTTTCTGTATTAGGTAAATGAATGGAGGACAATATGCAGATGGGAAAAATGATGGTGGATGAGATGGAGGGTTAATAATACTGCAGAGGTGTAGTCCAATGTGAACTGTAAGGAGATGATCTGGGAGTCCTTTTGGGAAATCTAGAAAAATGAGGACAAGAAACATGTGGCTGATTCTCGGGAATGCGAAGACTATTGGGACTCCCAGCCCTAGGGGATGAAAACAACATGAGTGTCAAATTGAAAAAAGGGGACTATGATTGGGACAACTCATGTAGGAGAGAGTGCTATCGGTTTACAGTACCGAAATGCAGCGAAGGTTTGAGTACTGCAGAGCCAGATGGGGGACCCTAGAGGCAAATGTTGGAGGGTGTGACTGGGAGATGCAATTGATATTCGGAGGGAATGATTACATGTCAGTGTCAATGATATACCTGAAGGGGCAGTGTTTTTGCGTGATGACCAAGTACCTACACATATGAAAACCGAATACCTGACGTGAACAATATCTGAAGATAAAGAACATATAACAGGTTATTCAAGAATTGTGAATATAAGCATGCGTACTTGGGAAGGACGTGATAGAAATGTGTCCTTCGGGGCTGAGGATGGATTGTGACCCAGGGGATGTGACTGTGTAGGGGGTGGGATCCTGATCCTGTGGCTGAAGACTGATCGAAAAATGGACGACTAGAGCTCCTGTAATTGATCCTGAAAGTTTGACAAAGGGGACTATATATAGTTGTAGGGCCCACAATGGCACCTCATTTGTACCTACTGTTCTAGTGAGTTTATGAGAGGTTTCATAGGAGATTTGGATCAACGAGTGCCAGGTTAGTGGTCCTATCCTCCTGCATAAGACCTTTCACCACCAAGAATACCCTAGCACACAAGAGGGTGCACAAAACCCTAGAACTCTAGTGCCCAAGAGAGGTGCGCAACTTTGAACAAGAAGTGTACTTGCTGAAATTTCCAAAACTCACAAGTGTGTGTATGTCTACAATGAAAGATTTCATCTTACTTATATTAGACTTGTCCTGTCAACTAAAGTGTCTATTGGCACAATAGGGCTGACCTCACTTAGACATATTTATTTATTTATTATTATAATAATTAATATTAATATTACTATTACTATTAATTATCTTTTATAGTTTAACTTTAGACACAATAAGATAGGGCCGACCTGTACCCTTTACACAATAACTAGGGTTACAGGTAGGTCTGAATCTTGAAAAACATATAACAAAGGATATGATACACCCACTAGTGCTCATCCACTAGGGGCACATCCATAGGGATGCCATGGACCTGATTCACTGCATTACACAGATGAACCAGGTCTTCACATGTTCATCTGTGCTCGTCCACATGCACGTATTCTCTACAGATCTACTTTCCCACTGCACCAACATGAGGATCATTTGGTGTCTTCTCATCAACTTTGCTGCTACTGAGAGGAGGCCATCACATCATCTTCATTTCTGTTCTCATGATGATGTTCCCAACGCTTTTTTGGGATTTCCCACGTTCACCTTGTGCTCAGCCACATGCACTTCCTAACTCAACAAATCACTTTTACATCGGATAATCATCTCGAGTTCTTCTCTCTCACGTCATTGTTAAATTTTTAATTAAAATAAAGTACCTAGGCAAGTGTTTCTCATCCCTAGGCACCTAAGGGGTGAGAAAGTACCTAATGTGGGTCCTAGTCATTTAATTTGTGAGATGCAAATTAAAAGGTGACTTTATGACTTTAGTGAGGGTCAGTGAAGAGACACTCAATCTCAACCACTCATCTAATCTAATCTCAGACATTGGATTAAGAAATTCCTCACCTACCTCATGAGGTCGATTAGGGTTGGAGGGCGCACACATTGTTGGGTTGTTGGTTCATTGTTGAGAGAGCAAGAGAGAGATCATTTTTGAGTAGCAAGAGAGAAACCATTTCTGAGAGTTAGGGCATGCATTCCAAGGAAGAATAATAGCACATAAATTGAGGCAAAGGTTCATCATACACAGGAGGCCATACAACACGGATTTCGAGGTCCGTACAGTCACTTGTGTGAACTAAAATCGAGACAACAGACAACATTTAATTTTGTCAGTACGGTACGGATTTTATTAGTCCGTACATTCATAATTTGGCACATATTTTGAGGAGGGACAGAAAACCATACTCAGGCCATACTGTATGGATTCCGTACAGGTCTGTACAGTCCTTTATTGGCACATAAATCGAGACAGATTGCTGTGTAGTTTTTATGGAAATTTTGACATGGTTTTCAAGGCAGTCGTACAACCATTAATGCACCCCAAAATTTGCTGAAGTAGTTGGCATGCATTTCAAGGCATCCGTATAGCATTTTGGAGGCACATAAATCGAGGAGTAGAACTGCAATTTATTGCAGAAAATTCTGGAAAGAGTTTTGAGAAGTTTGGCTCATTTCCTGTGTGAAGACTTGGCATGATTATCGAGATAAGTTTGTCATTAAATTTCTAAAGATGAACATGCTGTAACAAAATTTCTTTGAAGCTCCTAAATAATAAAAATTTCCCTCTCTCACTGGTTTTCCCCTTGTGGGTTTTTCCAGGGTCAATGTTAGACCGAAAATATCTATGTCAATAATTTTATGAGTTTTATATGCTGCTGATATTTTATTTCTGCGTTATAAATGAAGTTCATAATCCTCATGTTTTAGTTCTGAAATTAATTTTCTCCCGAGTTTTTATATGCTGATATAAAACTGGGTTTTGGGCATTAAACATTGGCTGAAAAATCAGCAAGACTGAAACTGGGTTGGGGTCTGAAAATTTTACATGGTATCAAAGCTGAGTTGAAAGGAAGCATAAATTTTAGCAGTCAGAAAGTTAGGACAACAGTCACTTCATAGGGAAGAATTTTGAATTTATCATTTTCAGAAGAATAGGGTCAATGGCTACAGGTTTGAGAGTTGAGGACAAACTTGATGAGGCAACAAATTTTGGTGCATGGAAGGAGAGGATGATCTTTCTTTTGCAAGAAAACGAGTTGTGGGACATTGTGGAAAATACCACAACTCATCCTGTTGTGATACCTACTGATGCTACTCTTCTTGCAACTTACACCAAGAAGAGTATCAAGGCTAAGAGGATTATTCTTGATGCCATCAAGGACCATTTGATTCCTCACTTGACAGGCAAGGCAAATGCCTATGAGATGTGGGAGTCTCTGACTAAATTGTACCAGAGTACTAATGAGAATCGGAAAATTCTTTTGAGGGAAAAACTAAAGAGCATAAAAATGACCAAGGCTGAAAATGTGGTCACATACCTTACTAGATTGACACAGGTGAGGGATGATCTTGGAGCTGTGGGGGAAGCCATAGTTGACAATGAGCTCGTGAGAACAACATTGAATGGAGTTTCCAAACAATGGTCTATTTTTGTTGAGGGCATTGTTGCTAGGGAGAAGCTTCCCAACTAGGAACATATTTGGGATGAATTTGTTTAGGAGGAGACCCGGAGCGGTTATGTACATGATAGTTCATCTACAGGTCATGAGGAGGAGAATGTGGCTCTTGATACCACTAGAAAGAAGAAGTTCAAAAAGGGTCCAAAGGAAGGAAACAAGCCCAAGGGTGAAGGGAAGAAAGACATGAGCAAAGTTAAGTGCTTTGCATGCCATAAGTTTGTGCACTATGCAGGTCAGTGTCCTAACAAGAAGAAGAAACAAACAACAACTTTAGCAGCGGTGGAAGAATTTTCCACCAAGTTTGACAAGGAGTTTTCCTTGATTGTGTGTCTATCCACGAGGACCACTCATTCATATACTTGGTATATTGACAGTGGTGCCTCTCGCCATATGACAGGGGTTCCTGAGCACGTGACAAATCTTACAAAGATTGGAGATGTTGAGGTAGTGCTTGGTGATGACCAGGAGGTCAAGGCAGTTGGTTATGGGACTGTATCATTTCAGAGGGAGTCTTTGCCTCCCATGACTTTGATAGATGTTCTATGTGTTTTGGGCTTGAAGAAAAACTTAGTGTCGGTTTCTACTATTGAGGAGAAGGGTTTTGAGGTCTTGTTCTATGATGGGCAGGTGCTCCTTTTCCCCAAGGGGTCTAGCATCACTTCGGCCAAAGTGATTGGTACTAGAAATGAGAAGCTGTACAAGTTTTTGTTTCAGACAGTGAGAGCATTGATTCATACTACCAACAACAACAATGACCTATGTGAGCTATGGCACAGGAGGATGGCACATTTGCACCATGGGGCTTTGAGAGTTCTGAGGGAGATGGTGACAGGAGTTCCAAATTTCAGTTCAGAGCACCATGAGTTATGCAAGGGGTGTGCATTGGGAAAGTACACCAAGACTATTTTTTTGAGCAGTGACAGTAGAGCAGTAGGGATTCTTGATCTTATACATTCAGATGTATGTGGCCTGATGTCTTCAACATCGTTGCCTGGTTTTCTATACTATGTTGTATTCATTGATGACTTCTCTCGGAAGTCCTGGATTTTCTTCATGAAGACCAAAGGACATGTCTTCAGTTGGTTCCAAGAGTTCAAAGCTCTTATGGAGAACCGAACAGGGAAGAAAATTAGAGTCCTGAGATCGGACAATGGGGGTGAGTATACCTCCAAGGAGTTCATGGACTTCTGTGCAAGAGAGGGCATCAGGAGAGAGTTGACTATTCCTTACAACCCGCAACAGAATGGGGTTGCAGAGAGGAAGAACATGGCCATTGTTGGGGCTACGAGAGCCATGCTACATGATCAGGGGCTGCCACTATTTCTATGGGCTGAGGCATGCTACACTGCAATTTATTTTCAAAACAGGAGTCCTCACAAGGCTGCGGGGAGCATGACTCCTGAGGAGGCTTTTTTTGGGAAGAAGCCTGAGGTGGGGCACCTTCGGATTTTTGGGTGCATCACATATTCACATGTCCCTTCTGAGAAGAGGACAAAGCTGGAGCTCACAATAGAGAGAGAGATATTTTTTTGGTACAGTGAGACTTCAAAGGCTTTCTATAATTACCTTCCTTCCTTGAGGAAGACTATCTTGAGGAGGGATGTCAGATTTGAGGAGGACAAAGCCTTTAGGAGGTCTAGAGGGACAAACAAGGGTGAGCAGTCTTCACCACATATTGAGGTGAGTCCACAACAGACTACAGTGACACAGAGTTCGGGGCCACCTGCTTCGGTGACGACAGGTTCACAGGTGATAGGGCCACAGGGTTCAGGTTCGCAGGCTATTGGTCCACAGGTTTCAAGATCGAGTAATCTAGAATCTACTTCAGGATCATTGTCTTTAGGAGATGGGGTTGAGTAGGGAGAGTCCCCTCCATGGGACACTACCTCAGAGAGGAGGAAGCCCAAGTGGCTTCATGACACTTTGAGGGAGGCACAAGGTTCAGTGGGGAATCCCAGACAAATAGTGAGGGAGAGTAAACCTCCCAAAAGGTTTTGCACTTACATCACGATGGTGAGTAGTATTTGGGAGTCTAAGCCTTCCACTTTTGAGGAGGCTACTGGTAGATAGGTGTGGAGAGATGCCATGATGGAAGAGTACAATTCCATCATGAAGAACGATGTCTGGGAAGTTGTTCTTAGACCTGAGGGGAAGTTAGTGGTGACTTTCAGATGGCTCTATAAACTCAAGCATGTTGTAGATGGCAGCATTGAGAAGTACAAAGCTTGCTTTGTGGCTCGGGGGTTTTCACAGGTTGAGGGATTCGACTATGATGAGACCTTTGCACCGGTTTCTAGATACACTTCGATCAGGGCAATGATCTCCATTGCAACAGAGATGGGTTGGAAGATCCACCAGATGGATGTAAATACCACATTTTTGAATGGTCTTATTGAGGAGGAGGTGTACATTGAGCAACCATTGGAGTTTGAGGTGCATGGAAGAGAGTCTCATGTGTGTAGACTGAAGAAGGCATTGTATGGGCTGAAACAAGCTCCCAAATCTTGGTATTCGAGGATAGATGCCTATTTGCAGCAGTTGGGTTTTGCAAAGAGTGAGGCAGATCCCAACCTATACTTCATTGTGGTTGGAGAGGATCCTCTCATTCTTCTGCTATATGTGGATGACATTTTCATTACAGGGGTAGAGAGACTCATCAACAGCTGCAAGGAGAGCGTTGCTTCAGAGTTCAAGATGACTGATATCAGACTGATGCATTACTTTTTGGTATTGGAGGTTTGGCGGGAGCCTGGACACATCTTCCTAGGATATGGGAAGTATGTGTGTGACATTCTGAGCAGATTTCAGATGGAGGATAGTAGGCCCATGACCACTCCCATGATTACCAACTGGAAGAAGCTTCATGCTTCTGAGTCACAGTTGGTGGATTCCACTTTGTATCGTCAGTTGATCGGGTCATTGATGTATTTGGTCAATACTAGGCTAGATATTTGTTTTGCTGTCAACACTCTCAGTCAGTTCATGGTGGAGCCTAGGAGAGTGCATTGGGTGGTAGCAAAACATGTGCTCAGGTATCTTTGTGGTACGATAGATTATGGTCTAGACTATCATAGAGGAGATGGAATTCATTTGGTTGGCTATACAGATTCAGATTGGGCAGGATGTGTCAGTGACATGAAGAGTACTTCAGGGTGCTATTTCGGATTGGGTTCAGCAGTTGTGTCTTGGTTCAGTCAGAAACAAAGGTCAATGGCTTTGAGTTCTGCAAAGGCTGAGTATATGGCATCCAGTCAGGCCAGTTGTGAGGCCCTTTGGCTTCACAAGATGTTGGTGGGATTATTCGGTGTGCAGTTGAGGCCTACTGTGATTTACTGCGATAATAAGAGTTGCATTAAACTCTCGAAGAATCTAGTTTTTCATGACCGGTCTAAGCATATTGAGATTCGTTATCACTTCATCCGTGACTATGTTAAGAGAGGAGCTGTGGAGCTACAGTACATATCTACAGAGGAGCAGGTTGCAGACATACTCACCAAGGCATTGAGCATAGGCAAGTTTGTATTTTTCAAGGACAAGCTTGGAGTGGTGAGTAACACTTTCCTCAATAAGAGGGAGTGTTAAATTTTTAATTAAAATAAAGTACCTAGGCAAGTGTTTCTCATCCCTAGGCACCTAAGGGGTGAGAAAGTGCCTAATGTGGGCCCTAGTCATTTAATTTGTGAGATGCAAATTAAAAGGCGACTTTATGAATTTAGGGAGGGTGAGAGAAGAGACACTCAATCTCAGCCACTCATATAATCTAATCCTAGCCATTGGATTAAGAAACTCCTCACCTACCTCATGAGGTCAATTAGGGTTGGAGGGCGCACCCATTGTTGGGTTGTTGGTTCATTGTTGAGAGAGAAAGAGAGAGAGCATTTTAAAGTAGCAAGAGAGCAACCATTTCTGAGAGCTAGGGCACACATTCCAAGGAAAAATAATAGAACATAAATAGAGGCAAAGGTTCAACATACACAGGAGGCCATACATCACAGATTTTGAGGTCTGTACAGTCACTTGTGTGCACATAAATCAAGACAACATACATCATTTGATTCTGTCCGTACAGTACATATTTTATCATTCTGTACATCCATACTTTGGCACAGATTTCAAGGAGGGACAGACAGCTGTACTCATTCCGTACTGTACAAATTTCGTACAGGTCAGTACAGTCCTTTCTTGGCACAAAAATCGAGATAGATTGCTGTGTGGTTTTTTTGGAAAGTTTGGCACGATTTTCAAGGCAGTCGTACAACCATTAATGCACCCAAAAATTTGCTGAAGCAGTTGGCATGTATTTCGAGGCATCTATACAACATTTTGGAGGCACAAAAATCGAGGAGCAGACTTGCAATTTATTGCAAAAAAATCTGAAAAGAGTTTTGAGAAGTTTGGCTCATTTCCTGTGTGAAGACTTGGCACAGTTATTGAGATAAGTTTGTCATTAAATTTCTGAAGATGAACATGCTATAACAGAATTTCTCTGAAGCTCCTAAGTAATAAAAATCTCCCTCTCTCACTAGTTTTCCCCTTGTGGGTTTTTCCAGGGTCGATGTTAGACCGAAAATATTTGTGTCAATAATTTTCTGAGTTTCATATGCAATTGATATTTTATTTCTACGTTATAAACGAAGTTTAGAATCCTCATGTTTTAGTTCTGAAATTAATTTTTTGCTGAGTTTTTATATGCTGATATAAAACTGGGTTTTGGGTATAGATGATTTTAGGGGTGAAATTTCGCTCATGGGCGAAATTTTAGGATTTAAATTTTTGAAGGGGCGAATATTGTATGAAGTAGATTTTAAGAAAAAAAAATACCCAAAATATTAAATTAAACAACATATGTGGCATATGATTCGTCCCATATAGAAAATCCAAAAAATCGGTGCAAAGATGGTTTGCCCTCCCTATTTCATGACAAAATTTCCAATTCGCCTAGATTTTGTAGAATCCAATTTTTATGGTGGGTGAATCGCCCTGCATATTCTAGAATCAAGGATTTAGGGTAAATATTTTTCCCCCATCTCCTCGAATCAAGGGTTTATGGCATTGATTTCTCACATATGTTTCAATGGGAAGGATTTCGCCTATATATGTAAATGGTCGTGTTGGTTGGCCTTGACTGAAGCCACCCATTTTTTCTGGTGATCCAGCGATAAACATGGGTGGGGGAGAGAGACCGTAGACGTGTGAGAGTTCTTAACCGTTGTTACCAGTTGGTGAGTTCTTCTTGGCTCATTCTTTGGTGCTTGTGCTTGTCCTAAGTTTATTTCCATAGAAACACTGTCGATATGCATTCTTTTAATGTCTTTGTTGTTCATCTAAACCAAATTGTTGCTCATTGTCCTTGTTATTAATCTTAAAAGTCAGGGTTAGGTTTAGGTTCATGTCACACCAATTCTTCTGTAATTATGATGACTCACTGAATTGAATTAGAGTTAAATTGCAAAGCAGTTGGTATCACTATTCACTTTGTATTTTTATATGTTTAGTAGACATTTATCACATCTTGTCAAACTAGCAAGGTCCCATCTAAACTTGGGCATGATACCAATGTCAAACCTGTGATTAGATAGGTATGTGCATGTGTCCATATTCAATGCACTCAATGCATCTTTTAGATTTGGTGCACCCAATGCATTGTTTAGATTCAATGAACTGTTACACTGACTAAATTAGCACAGTTGCATCTAAGCATGGGTCTGAAACCCATCTCAGAGTTGAGCTTAGATGGATATGTGCTTATGTTCATATTCATTGCACCCAATGCATTGTTTAGATTCAATTCACCATTATACCTGCATATGTACATGTAATTGATGGATCACCTCATCCCACTCCGATTGTAGGATGTGCCTAGCTTCTCTCATTGCAAGAAATTTAAGTTACACAATCTACCAACATTAAGCTCAGCCGAAATAAATCCAAAGAATTGTGTTCTTTTCATTCCTTCTTAAGAACCTGCTCATCTACTTTCAGAAATTTATAGCCAACTTTAGATTTCAATTAAACAAAATAAAAGAAAATAACCTCCTCTCTAATCTAGTTGAAAATAAAAGCCAAGACCCTCCTCTCTAATTTAGTTGAAAATAAAATCCAAGAACCTCCTCTCTAATTTAGTTGAAAATAAAATCCAAGAACCTACAAGGAAGGGGTCCAAATGGATCGGCCTTCAACTAGAAAAATCAACTATGACTTAGCAATTGAAACTAATAGACTTGCTAGAATTCCTATAGGATACATAAAGAAAGTTACTAATAAACAACTACTAAATCAACACAGGAGAAAAGAGGAGGAGTTACCTCACATGTAAGAATCCTTCCAAGTGGTAGACTTTACCCTTAAATGGATCTACTTTTCTAATCTTGCCTATGTAGAAGACTTGACATTCACATCCAACTTTCAAGCACAAAGTAATAGCTAAGAGAGAAGAGCTTAAACAAAACACCAAATCACCTCAATGCTAGATATCCAACAAGAGTGTTCTCAAATATTCCAATCAACAACACATGCTATGAGAGCAGCCTCTTATATAGAGGTGAGGCTCAACAACCCTCTTATTACAATATTATTTTTACTTTAGATCTAGCGTAAGAGATCATAAACAACTCTTATTCTCAAACTAACTATGAGGACAAGGTAAAAAATGTTGATATTATGGTAGCTTCGGGAGATATCAACCTCCATTGTGACCCTTTGACGAGATTGGAATATTTTGGAAGCAAGAAAAGAAGTGAATGTAACCCTAGAAGAGATGTCGACTGAGAGAGATAATTAATATGAATTAACTAGTACCCAAAATGAGAAGTCGGCCCAGGTAGCCTGCGAGAGCCAATATAAATACATGGTGCCAGTTCTCATTTTACACACAACTCTCAGAATTATAGAGGGTCACTTGTGCGCAAGTTCTGGGGAAGGTGTTGCCACCAGTTCTGAAGCCTATTACTTCTATCTTTTGGTTTGGACTCTCTAATAAGTTTTGGTTACTTCTTTCTTGGTGCATTAGCCTTGCTTGGCTATCAGATTGCTACCAGGATTCTTCTCTCTGTCAAGGTCAAGGTGCTCGGAGGGTGGCTTCGGCCTATGGTTGGGTGAAAATAGTGATATTGTCTATGGTAAGACTAACACATTCTAATAGGTTATGGGCCCACACCTCCTTATTCATTCTAACCGCTAGAAGGAAGCATAACCATTAGGATACTAAGCTCGCTGAAGAACTGTCGCTAGGGTTACTAGCAAGAGCAGTTGCAGAAAACCTAAAACCTCGATCCAACACCTTGTGATGGAACGTCTTGCTCAATAAGAAGGTATTCAAGTACACCTTAGTCCATCGCACCTCTTGGCACTCTCAGAAGGCATAAATGTCAAAGTTGAAGTTTTGGATCAAGGCATGACCAGTCACCAGTCAATCGAAGACATGAATGAAAAGACTAGTTATCTACACTACTCATCACTCACAGGAACGATTGAAGATGACATGTGTATAATTGATACTGGAGCTTCTAGGCATATGACAGGAGATGAAGCCAAACTCTCAAATCTAAATGAGAAGAAGACATCGTACAAGGTAGATCTTGGAGACAAAATCACTTACCCAATCGAGGGATTTGGACAAGCCTCCGTCAAGTTGAAAACATGTAACAATGTTCATTTGAGCAATGCATTATATGTACCTGGTTTAGAAAAGAATCTTGTATCCATATCTTGCCTAGAAGACAAAGGAAACATAATAGATTTCGTAGATGGAAAAGTATTATCTTGGCATAAAGACTCCAACATAGAGAATGCTAGGGTTATTGGAACTCATGAAGGAAACCTATAAAGATTATTAGAAAAAAATGAAGAAGCTCTTGTACATGATGAAGTCAATCCCAATGAACTTTGGCACAGAAGGTACACTCATATTAACTATCAAGCATTACCTTTTCTCAAAAAGATGGTTGAAGGAATACCAGAATTGTAGTCTACACATGAAGGAATTTGCAAAGGATGTGCTCTTGGAAAGAATATCAAGAAACCATTCCCAAGCAACAACAACAGATCTAAGGAGATTCTAGATCTAATACACTCAGATGTTTGTGGTTTGATGCCAGCCAAATCTCTAGGAGGTTCTCTTTACTATGTAATATTCATAGATTATTACTCAAGAAAGACTCGACTATATCTTCTGAAAATAAAGGACGAAGTATTCAACAAGTTTCAAGAATTCAAAGGAGAAATAGAGAACCTCACAAACAAGAAAATCAAGACCTTGAGAACAAATAATGGAGGAGAATACACATCAAAGGAATTCATTTCCTTTTGCAAACCGACAGGGATTAGGAGGGAGCTGACTGCTCCTCGTAATCCTCAACAAAATGGTGTAGCAGAAAGGAAGAACAGATCTATTGAAGAGACCATGCAGGAACTACTAAACGATCAAGGTTTATCTATGTTCTTATGGGGAGAAGCAGCCATGGAAACAATATATGTAGAATAGAAGCCCTCACCGCATATTGAAGGATATGAATCCAGAAGAAGTCTTTTCAGGTAAGAAACCTAATGTGGAAAACCTAAGAATCTTTGGATTTCATGTTTACTCTCACATTCCCAAGGAAAAAAGGAATAAATTAGAACCCTCAGGAAAGAAGGGAATATTCATGGGATATAGTGAATCATCCAAATCCTATAGAATCTATATCCCAGAACAACATAATATTGAAGTCAATAGAGACGTGACCTTCAATGAAAAGATGGCTTTCAAGAAATGCATAGAAGAAACTATAGAAGAAGAAGAATATGAAGAGCCTATTGAAGAAAGCACATGTCTTCCAAAAAACCAGGATGACGAAAAGGAACAACTTGATCATCTGATGCAACCATGTAAGACCATTGATTTAGACATTGTACCGAAGACCAAGAAACGACCAGCTTGGCTTGAAGCCACCTTACAAGAAGTAGAAAGACTCAAGGCCCCAGATGGGACCTTCAGAAAAAGAAAGAAGCCCAAAAGATTCTCCATCTATGCAGCATGTATGACAAATCTTATAGATGAAGAACCTACCACATTTGAAGAGGAAGTTCAGAAGAAACAATGGAAAGAAGCTATGACAAAAGAACACCAATCCATCATTAAAAATGATGTATGGGAAATTGTGCCTAGACCTAAAGACAAATCAATAGTAACCTCAAAATGGGTATATAAGATCAAACATGCAGCAGATGGAAGCATGGATAAATATAAAGCAAGGTTCGTAGCTAGAGGTTTCTCCCAGAAGGAGGGAGAAGAATTTGACGAAACATTTTCTCCGGTTTCCAGATACACTTCCATTAGAGCTATCATGTCTCTTGCCGCTTCCATGGGATGGAGTTTACATCAGATGGATGTAAATACAACTTTCCTCAATGGAGCAATCAAAGAAGAAGTATATATTGAACAACCTCAAGGGTTCGAAGTACATTCCAGAGACACTCATGTTTGCAAACTAAAGAAAGCATTATATGGACTCAAGCAAGCTCCAAGAGATTGGTATGCCAGAATAGACAACTATCTATTGATACTTGGTTTCTCCAAAAGTAATGCAGATCCAAATCTTTACTACAAAGTCGTGAACAATGCACCTGTGATTCTACTACTATATGTCGACGATCTATTCCTAACAGGTGAAGAGTCTCTCATCATCCAGTGCAAAAAGGAACTAGCTTCTGATTTTGATATGAAAGATCTTGGTCTCATGCATTATTACTTGGGACTGGAAGTATGGCAGAAGTGTGGTGAAGTATTCCTTGGACAAGGAAAATATGCAATAAAGATTCGTCAGAAGTTTGGAATGATGGATTGGAAATCCATGGACAATCCTATGACCACAGATATAAGAAAAATAAGAGATTCAGATTCCGATCCAGTAGATCCATCACTATATTGACAATTGATTGGGTCATTGATGTATTTGGTAAATACTCAACCAGATATTTGCTTTGCTATGAACACACTAAGCCAATTCTAGGTGGAACCTAGACATGAGCATTGGATAACTGCAAAGCATGTTCTAAGGTATATCCATGGAACACTAAACTACAGTTTAAGATATACAACATCCAGTGATATACAACTTCATGGATTCACAGATTCAGATTGGGAAGGAAGTGCAAAAGACAGGAAGAGTACTTTGGGGATGTGTTTTAGCTTGGGATTTGCTATGATATCTTTGGGCAGCAGGAAACAAAATTCTGTCACACTCAACACAACAAAAGTAGAATATACCACAGCATGTGAGGCATGTATAGAAGCAATATGGTTGAGAAAGTTGATTTCTGATTTATTTGATCAGGTTCTAGATTCGACCAGAATACACTGTGATAATCAGAGTTGTATAAGGCTATCAAAACACCCAGTGTTTCATGAACAATCGAAACACATTGATATCAAATACTACTATATTCGAGATAAAGTCCAGGAAGGAGAAGTAAAGCTCCAGTATATCCCCACAGATGAGCAGACAACATATATCCTGACAAAGCCTCTGTCCAGAATAAAGTTTGCATATTTCTGAGACAAATTGGGGATCGTGGAAATATTTCCCTTACCTGAAAGGGAAGAAATGACTCCAGGTTGGGAGGGAGCACTGACATATCATTGAATTGAGGATAGTCATTTTCAAGTTAGAAAAATGGTCTAGCTTGGGCAGTTTCTTTCCAGTTCAGAAAGTGGTTAAGATTTCTGACGGATAGGCATTTTCTAGTTCGGAAAATGGTCTAGATCAAACAATCATTTTTGTAATGAAAATGGTTCGATGGACTGCTGATGTACCATAGAAAACGATTTCCCATTGTGGTTAACATGGGGAATGGTCTAGGACAATCTCTCTTCTTGAGGGTTACTC
This sequence comes from Picea engelmannii, assembly GCA_009831015.1. Lineage (NCBI taxonomy): Eukaryota > Viridiplantae > Streptophyta > Pinopsida > Pinales > Pinaceae > Picea > Picea engelmannii. Next base: position 874,069 of record ML792174.1, on the reverse strand, counting down.
AAGAAGACTGGTTCGCCTCGCCGGATAGTCATTCTTTTGAAGCTCATAGTTGTGATCAATTTCAAATAATGGTCTATTTTGGAGGTTGCTGCAGGACAATTATTTCCTTTGGAAATGGTCCAAACAATCATTCCCTAGGGAAAATTCACTCTCTACAGGTTGCACTTTGTTTAGTTCCGGAAGAATGGCCCAGATAGAAGAATGGTCTAGGTTCAACAATCAGGGACATGCATTCGCTAGGGTAGACTCATTCACTCCAGGTTGAACTTTGTTTAGTGCCAGAGGAATGGCCTAGGATAGGGAATGGTCCAGGCTCATAAATTAGGATAGTTATTCTTCCTTGCTTGAGAAGAATAGTCCATATATCCCATCATTGATGTTCTACTCTGAGAGCAGATGCTCTTCTAGATCTCATAGATGTGAGTGGAAGAATGGCCCAAATGTCTCAGTTTATATCATAACATTGTTTCTGTGTAGGTTGATATCAGTTGACATGTTAGAGACTGCATGTCTCCAGACAGTAGATATATACTACTGTGGTGGATATGTTCCACTGTTTATGACTATGCGTCACAGATTGAGTAGTTATGTACTACTGTGGATAAACACAGTTGTGTTCTATCAGTTGACATTGTGCCAATTGTCATGGAGATTATCCAGTTGGATAATAATGACGGTGCTCTTGATGCTACCAGTTGAATGGTCTGTTTGTGCTCAAGACCATTATCGATTATACCTCCCTAGCTAGGAGGGAGTGTTGATATTATGGTAGCTTCGGGAGGTATCAACCTCCATTGTGACCCTTTGACGATATTAGAATATTTCGGAAGCAAGAAAATAAGTGAATGTAACCCTAGAAGAGATGTTGGCTGAGAGATATAATAATATGAATTAATTAGTACCCAGGATGAGAAGTCGGCCCAGGTAGCCTGCCAGAGACAGTACAAATACAGGGTGCCAGTTCTCATTTTACACACAACTCTCATAATTATAGAGAGTCACTTGTGCGCACTGCAGTCTTGTGCGCAAGTTCTGGGGAAGGTGCTGTCGCCAGTTTTGAAGCCTATTGCTTCTATATTTTGGGTTGGACTCTCTGATCAGCTTTGGTTACTTCTTGCTTGGTGCATTAGCCTTGCTTGGCTATTGGATTTCTACTAGGATTCTTCTCTCTGTCAAGGTCAAGGTGCTCAGAGGGTGGCTTCGGCCTATGGTTGGGTGACAATAGTGATATTGTCTATGGTAAAATGAGCACATTCTAACAAAAAATACCTAAACAAATGAGGTAGTTATGCCACATGTACAAACATGTTTATCCTCAAACTAACTACGAGGACAAGGTCAAAAATACATAAACAATTGAGGTAGTTATGCCACATGTACAAGCATGTCTTAGCAGAGAGGGCTTTCCCAACAAAATAGGAAGAATATGGGTCAAAGAGACCTGTCCAACATTTCTCCTCCAAGCAAGGAAACAACCTCAACTACCTCCTCAAAGCAAGATTGACCCTAGAATGAGCCAATGGTTAGCATAGAAGGCTTATCAAATCACACGTGTGGCATGTGGGAGTTCTAGAAGGTGGATGGATCTCTAAAAAGTGATCCAATGGTCATTTGGTGAGACCTCCAAGGTGTAACCATCTCCTTGATCCATGCTAACAACCTCCTCCAAGCCAAGGAAGGTCAAAACTACTCTCACGATCCATGAAAATGCTCCAATGATCAAGGAATGTGCTCAACAAGGTGGGCAACTCCTCAAAAGTGATGATAAATGCCTCCAAATATGTGTCAATGGGTGGAGCGGTCTATGAAGGATGATTTGGAATCACATGACAATCCCTCATGCATGGAAAACCATCTCAAAAGGTCTAAGGCATTGGAGTAAGGGGCCCTCCAAGATCCAGTCATATAAAAATGTGTAGAGGCCCCTCATGGTGGTGATCTACATGATCTCGCCAAAATACATGTCATATAAACCAAAAGTGCTATGGAGACAATATCCTAGGCCAAAGTGTGACATACATACATAGATACATGCTTTAGATAAAGGGGAAGTGTGCTTCTAGGTATGACAACCTTTACAATACAATAGCACCACTTTTACATAGTGGTAAAGGGAAAAAACCTAGGGGAATTCTAAGTCATGTGTCCTAATAGATCCACTCCAAGACCCTATGCACCCACCTTGGCCATAAATCACCTCAAAGATATAGTTTAAGGGAAGGACTAGCCTTGAAATGGGGACTAATAGGATGGGCCATGACAAACCAAGAGGGTTTGGAAAAACCACCTGAGTAAAGAAAACACTTTACATAGATCACTAAGCATGGTTTAGTGACAATACATAAGATACATGGTCACAAATTTTGGCTCATCATGATACATAATACAATCCTTGTGAAGGAACAACTTCTCATGAGACATTGAGCTTAGACATTGTCTCAAGACATGCATGAGATCAACTCAGATGCTGGGACAGTTTGTCGAAAAAAGGTAGCTATCCTGATGTGAAATTGAGGGGTAATAATCCCTTCACATAAAAATAACTTTCATAATGTGTGCTTAACATAAGTCTTTGAGAGAGTGGTTGAGAAAGAAATTTGTGCAATTTTAAGTTTATACAAACAATTCTGATACTATGAGAATGCTATTTGAAATACCCATTTGGCCTGTGTAAAATACTCTATGTCATTTTAGTTGACTTTATTGTAGTAGATGTAGTGAAATGTCTTATCTTGATTTAATTATATCTGTGAATGAGTCCTAAGTTGATTATAACAACTATAATGCACATGCACAAAAATTGATGGATAACCCCATTTCCACTACGCTGTAGGATGCACCAGGCTTCTTTTAGTGAAGTAATTTAAGTCAAACAATCTACTGACATTAAACTCACCCTAAATAAATTCAAATAAATTGTGTGCTTGTTATTCCTTCTCAAAGAACCTTATCATCTACTTTTGACTTTCAGTGCAAGTAATTTAAGTTAAACAATCTACTGACATTAAGCTCAGCCTAAATGAATTCAATTAAATTGTGTGCTTGTTATTCCTTCTCAAATAACCTTATCATGTAGTTTTGACTTTATTGCAGTAGATGTTGTGAAATGTCTTATCTTGATTTAATTATATGTGTGAATGAGCCTTAAGTTGATTGTAATAACTATAATGCACATGCACAAAAGTTGATGGATAACCCCATTTTCACTACGCTGTAGGCTGCACCAGGCTTCTTTCAGTGCAGGTAATTTAACAACTATAATGCACATGCACAAAAAATGATGGATAACCCCATTTCCACTATGATGTAGGATTCACCAAGCTTCTTTCAGTGCAAATAATTTAAGTTAAACAATCTACTGACATTAAGCTCAGCCTAAATAAATCCAATTAAATTGTGTGCTTGTTATTCCTTCTCAAAGGACCTTATCATCTACTTTCAAAAAATTTATAGCATGCGAGGTGCTGTATTATTGTAGGAAGCACCAATCTCTTAAGTTACACAATCTATTGACATTAAGCTGAGCCTAAATAGATCCAATTAAATTGTGTTCTTTTATTCCTTCTTAAATAACCTTCTCATCTACTTTAAAAAATTTATAACTCACTCACAAGGTGCTGCAGTATCATAGGATTTCTTCGGATTTTCTTGGTACAAATAATTTAAGTTAAGCAATCCGTTGACATTGAAGCCCAACATAAATAAACCAATTTAAATTGTGTGCTTCTTATTCCTTCTAAAAAACCTTCTCATCTATTTTCAAAAATTTATAGCTTGCGAGTTGCTGTAGTATCAAAATTTACATGATTTATAGCCATTCTCATTAAAATAACTTTCAAAATGCTTGTCTAACATAAGTCTCGTAAGGAGTGGTTGAGAAGGCAATTTGTCCAATTTTAAAGTTTGTACAAAATCCTCTAATGCTATGAGAATGGTCTTTGAAACACCTGTTTGTTTAGTTTTCCTATGCAAAATATCTCATAAGCAGTGGTTGAGAAGGCAATTTGTCCAATTTTAAAGCTTGTACAAAAATCTTTAATGCTATGAGAATGCTATTTGAAACACCTGTTTGTTTAATTGTCCTATGCAAAAGGCTCTTCGTCAATTTTGGTTGACTTTACTGTATCAAACATAGTGAAATGTTGTGTGAAACACTTTTCTTTAATTTGCTTATTTAGTCACCTCTTGTTTAATTGAACTATGCAATTTTGGTTGACTTTACTATAACAGACATGGTCAAATGTAGTGTGAAGTCCATTTCTAGATTGAAACACTTGTTGTTTAATTGGCCTATGTAACAGACGTGGTGAAATGTTGTGTGAAGGCCATTTGTAGATTGAAACACCTATTGTCAATTTTAGTGACTTTGCTGTAGCAGACATAGTGAACTATAGCAGACATGGTGAAATGTTGTGTGAAAAATGCTCGTGTCAATTTTGGTCGATTTTACTACAACAGATGCAGTGAAATGTTTTGTGAAGTCCATTTGTAGATTAAAAAACTTGTTATTTGATTGGATTATGTAGTAGATGTGGTGAAAGGTGTCGTGAAGTCCATTTGTAGATTGAAACACATTGTTTAATTGGGGCCTATGCAAAATGCTCTTTGTCAATTTTGGTTGACTTTATTGTAGTAGACATGGTGAAATGTTATGTGAAGTCAATTTGTAGATTGAAACACTTGTTGTTTAATTGGCCCATGTAGAAGATGTGGTGAAATGTTGTGATAAGTCCATTTGTATATGGAAACACATTTTGTTTAATTGGCCTATGCAAACTATTATTTGTCGAACTATAATAGATGTAGTGAAATGTTGGTTGACTTTATTGTAGTAGATGTAGTGAATGTTGATGTTGGGTGAAATGCTGGTTGACTTTATTGTATTAGATGTAGTGAATGTTGATGTTGGCTGACTTTATTGTAGCAGATGTAGTGAATGTTGACAACGTTGTGAACTCCATTTGTAGATTGAAACACATTTTGCAATACAAAATGCTCTTTGTCAATTTTGGTCGACTATACTGTAGCAGATGTGGTGAAATGTTGTGTGAAGTCCATTTGTAGATTGAAGCACTTGTTGTTTAATTGGCCCATGTAGCAGATATGTCGAAATAAAGTGATAAGTACATTTGTAGATGGAAACACCTTTTGTTTAATTAGCCTATGAAAAATTCTATTTGTCGAACTATAACATGTTAGATTTCGATGTGCACCTAGACTCGATGCACACGCACCTCAGGTCTGGTCTAGGTTCTCAACAATATACAAAAAATTATACAATTTGAACTGCGAACATAAACTCATTGAGATGCCTAACAACTTAGCACAATGGAAAATAAACCAACAATTGAATCATATACAAGTACACAGGCATTTAATGCCCAAATCACTTGTTCTTAAACCCAGAACAATGGGCTCTCATACTAGGGAAAATGGCCCTTTTCTTATACAAAAGAATATGCCAAAATACAAAGGTACACTTACAGAACAACCCTTGTTCACTGGTGATGAAAGTTGAAACCCTCCTGGTTTTCTTGCTGCTGAACTGAGGGTTAGGGCATCCCTTTCCCACTCAAACCATCCACTACCTCTGCAACTTGACACCAACCTCCGGGGCCTTTACATAGGCCCTTCTCTCTGTTTCTGTTCTGGTTGTGACAACTCTCAATGGTCGTCCCAAAACCTGCTGTCTTGGTCCACCAAATTGCCCAGAAGAAGCTGTTGTTCCAACCCTCTTAACTATCCAAAATATGCCTTCCTAGACTGTTGCAACAACCTACTATACCTGTGGCTGCCTCAGACATTACCTTACAGGCCTGTGGCTAGGCTCCCTTGACTGGCCAATCCCTTAATCTACCCTCAATAGATCCGTGGCATCATTCCTTGGCTGGCCAAGCCCTCCCACGTGCTGTGGCTACCCTTCCTCTGGCTGTGGCAGCCTTCCTGGACCTATGGATTCCCTATCTCAGCAGGCCAAGTCACCTAAACAACAACAAATTCTCTCTCTTGCTAGGCCGAGCGCTCTAGACGCCTGCTGCTGTCCTCCTCTTACTGGGGCGAGCCAAAGAACCTTCCTCATAGACTTGTTCCAACAACATAAAGGCAAGGAGTTACCTTCAACAGTTTCATCACCCTCTTCATGTTCACTGTCCAAGCTGTATAAATGCTCACCTGATTCAGAACTTTCATCAAACTTGTCCTTTTTGTCATAAACCACAGGTGCAAGCTCCTCTTACTGAGTGCATAATGTTGATTTCTTTTCAAGACTGTCCTCAAATGAAGAAATGAAATAATCAGTGTACATATCATGATGAGACAAATAATCAACCTCTTCTCCTTTCGCCAATTGTTCTTGAAAAGGAGGATTTCTTTACTGCCTTCTAACAATAGGTTCATCTTGCAAGGACAATGTTTTCATTAACCTTTCCATAGTTTTAATTATTATGTCCAACTTATAGTTCAACAATGGGGACTGTCCTCTTTCATTGTTCCATTCCTTTCAGCTTCCAGATATCATCAACATAAAGGAAAACAACATATTTTATACGTTTAATGTTATTGGAGAGAGTTTCAATTAAAAATAAATGCTTGATATTCTGCACAGTGCTAAGAAAACTTGGTATGGCACTACCCCCTTCTACATATTTTGTAAGTCAGAGATATACAACTTTTCATAAGAAACTTCAATGCAAGTTGGAAGGTGTATCTCCGTAATGGGGGATTGATCTCAAAGATTTGATGTTTCTTAAAGTGTCATAGATTGTTATATGTAGTTGATATTAGTATATTACATGATATGATTTCAAAGTTCGTATGGGTCTAGGAGAAGAAATTCATCAACAGATTTCAATTGCCTCCTCAGAATTCTGTATCAAATTAAGAGTGGTGTCATAGTCATTTTTTTATGCAGACAGACTGAAAATTGTCCTTTTTGTTGGATACTCATATAGAAATGGAGAAAATCCTGGAAAAACTAGTTGAGGAGGAGCTAGGGAAGCAGAAGGTTTGATGTTCTCTCTTACCTTGTACAATACTTGACAAAGTGGCATACTGTGATGATCTAAGTCGGATTTAAGTGTGATTGATGTTCTCTCTTACCTTGTACAATACTTGACAAAGTGGAATATTGTGATGAGTTAAGAGATGGAACAACATATGTCCTATACAAACCAATAGTCCAGGGATCTAGGCCTCTAATATTTTTAGGAGCTTGAGCTTACCATGATTCCAATTTTAGTGTTGTTTTTATTGAACCAAATAAGTCCATATATAATCTGACAATGCTAGATTCTTGTAGGATATTCCAGCAAAAGTATCCCAACCTTAATGAGTGTTCTGTTTTGCAGGAGGCTAGGACTTACACAACTAATAGATTGGACAGTGTGTGTCATTTTTTGGGTTATCGATCTCATGGCTCTTTACCATCAGATTTTGATTGTAACTATGCATTTGTAAGTGCAGTTTACCATTGTAATTAACAGGCCATTCAAATGTGTTTATAATATACTGATCTAATAAACTGGGAAGCTAATCAGGAGTTTCAGAGTAAGGTGTACCTTGAACAAGTTGGTGCTCTTTTCTTCCAGACTCTACATCAATTAGCATTCTTTCTTGTCATGCATTCGCTGAATGGTTACATGGCTTCAGTCACAAACTTGAGTCAGCTAGTTTCCAAGTGGAGGTGTGGGGTAGTTCCATTCACTGTATGCCACACTATCTTTCATATTAGACACAATAATCTTTCCTTTTATATAGACTGTCCTTTGTTAGCATAGTCCTAAAATAGGATTCTCTCCTTCAAAATTTTCTAGAACTAATATTTTTTGTTATGCATTGTTCAATTTCCTTAGTCTATGCTTGTTTTGGTGCATATAGACCATGTTGACCGTTGACAAGTGACCTAAATACTGTAATGCCATTATACCTGGAGAGCTTGTTATCCATTCAGAAAAGGTCAATCTTAAGGGGAAGCCAATTAGGCATGGACACACTCCCTAGCCTTCTATCCCTTATTTTGGGAAAAATGCATTTGATATTTCACTACTAAACGATAAAAATGCAGATCAAGAATGATACATCATGATGCCAAAAGACAATCACATACTAGGTTCACCCTCCCTACATAAGCAGGGAGAGCTAGCATGTCTACTTTGGCTCTGATCTCAAGAGTATCTACATCATCCCTAAAATCATCAATCATAACGGAGATGGGCATAGCCAAATCCAATCTATTAATTGAAACTTCTCCCGAATGGACTGGATTAGAAGGTTGTTCAGCACCATCATTTCCATAAGAAGGAGATTCTTGTCAGTCTGATCAAGTTCCACATGGTCTTGATGCTTGGAGATTTATGCTTTTGTACCCAAAAAGAACCCCTTTCTAATAAAGAGGGGCAACAAAGAGAAGACTGTGCTCAGTCGCAAGCCATATCCAAAAATCTCCAACAACCTTGCAGTTCCACAGAATATGATTAACTGTTTCAGGTTTGTGACAAACCACACATTATCCATTTCTAAGGCCAATACAATGAAGACTATCATTACTGCTAAACTGTTATGAAGAACTAACCACCCAAGGATTATAGACTTCAGAAGCGTTTATCCCCAAATTTTCCCTTGTATCATTTTATTACATTCCAGGTTTCATCTAATGACTAGCATGTTGTATTTACTAGTAATTTCATTGTAGACGTTCCATTATTTATGATTCAATTAAGGTCAAAATTCAAGCCGCTAGGTTGTAAAATAGGATAAATGAAAGAAGTGGAAGCTAATGTTTCTCACACAACTGCATTGTTCTGATACTATTCCCTACTTAGGTTATTATAGGGATGAATTTACCAATATAGGGGCACCCACAACAATATATAATACTTAACAAGTACTTAATAAATGTTGAAGCTGGACATCACTAATCTATATAGCTTAGTTTTCCCCACTTTTTTCTACGAGGCTTGAGTAATCCAAATATTTATTATTGTTTCTTGCACTCTTTTTGGTAGGTTTCTTCTACAAAATGAAGAAAAGACTATGTTCATGACTTAGTATATAGAAAACTAGATAAAAGTTTTCAGTCCAAAACTTGAAGAGGGCAGAAATGTTGGCACCATTGAAAAAGGAAATGCAGTCTCAGAAGAACAGTATAACAACATGCTTAGGGAATTTGATGACAAAGACATTTATGAAAAAAACCACCTTTTAGTTGACTTTCCAGAATATGATGAATTTCGCTTCCCCAAAGACCAGCACTAAAGAAACCATCCCAAATGATGATATTACAAGTGTGAAGATTTGTAAAGAGCACATCGCTACCATTGTTCCAAAACTAGAAGAAAGGGACCTAGATTTCAAACTATATGAAGAGTCTGAAGGATATAGGAATCTATGGTAGCCAAATCCAAAGTATTATGTGGTGAATTTTGAAGGAATCCATATTTACGACAACAATGACGAAAATGATGATGATGTTATTGCTGCCATGGAAGAAATTTCCAGCCCAAAATATGAGGGGGAAGGTCTCTTGGACTTTTGGGGGAACAATGAAGATGAGACCGCGAGTCACGCAGAGAACATCATGGAAAATGCAAACCCAAAAGAATAGCCCATGGACAATATTTCTAGCTATATTATGGAAGGAATAATTTCATTACAGAACTAGATACAAACTAGTCACGATTCTGTTTGTAGGTCTTTTGAGGATATTGTTGAAGGAAACAATGCTACAAAGATTGGTCTCTTGAACTGATCTAGATTTTATGAGAAGAACAAAATGAATACAGATTATTAACAGGTGCTTAACACAAAATAATAGAGATACAATAAAACTGGTTTTCTATTCAATAACGAAATAAGCTGAAACTGTAAAATGCAGTGGAAACAAGTTTGCTGGAATGGTGGCGGCTTATCTCTGAGAAGAGATGCGACGACAGCGCGCATTCGCAAGAAGAAGGTTACAATGAGGCTCTGAAGGATTTTTTACAATAACCAAGAATTCCAAAAACCCTAGACATCCAAAAACCTAACCCTAGGAGATGAAGCGCCAAAAGTCATGTGGGCCCCGTTTGGGTAAGTTAGTACATCAACTTCCCGAGGTCGTAACTTTTGCATACGATCTCCATTTTAGGCGTGTGATAGCCCGTTGGAAAGGTATCATCGAGGAGATTCATTTTGGGGGATCAATCATGCATTTATATATCATTAAGGAGCTCGATCCTGAAAAACCTTCATTTAGTCCCTTAAAATGGCCCCGAAAGTTAAAACTACTGAAAATAGTAAATTGCCAAAATTGTCAGAAAACTGTTTTGAGCTAGTTAGAAAAGGTGGGTGGCCACCGATATCCATATGGATAAATCCTCCCTCCTTAGGAAGCAATGGTCTCCATTGCGTTGAGGTCCCCCATCAGATGAGGAAATTTCTGCTGAACTTGGCCCCAGGTGAGCCACTTGCCTTGGTGTAGGAGCTACCCTACTTTGAAGACTCGATAAAGGTGGATCCTTTGTTGTCGAGTGACCTTGATCTGTCTTCCCACAATCTGATCATTGGATGCCCATTGTATGCAGTCGAGGTTGAGCTCTATTGGTGTCAGTTGTTCTGCTACATCTGAGGTGTCCAATAATGGTGGGAAATAAGGGCGAAGGAGATCCACGTTAAACACTGGGTGTAGGCCAAGGAAAGGAGGAATGTTGAGCTCAAAAGCATTATCCCCCACAGCCTTGGTGATAGTGTACGGCCCATAACAGAGTGGGTGAAGCTTCCAATGGGGTCCTGTAAGGCGTTCTTCTGCAAGTGCAACCAAACTTTGTCGCCCACCTGAAACTTATGTGGCACCCGATGTTGATCATGGAGTTGTTTGTACTTGTCATTGGACTTATGTAGGATATCCTGAACCTATTGGCGGATGTGCTAGATCCACTCAATGAACAGGGTGGCTTTTTTAGCTTCAGTTGGAGCAGGAGATGAGTCGATCGAGGTGGCCGCAAGGGGAAGTGCAACATCTATGGGACCCAATGGTTGGAATCCCAACCCCACTTGAAAGGGGATATGGTTGGTTGAGCTATACAGGGCTTGGTTGTAGCTATGCTGGACATAGGGAAGGCTCTCATCCCATGTGCGAGGGTGCTTTGAATTATACATGTGAAGGATATGCACAATCATTCAATTTACAACCTCGGTTTGGCCATGTTTGGTGGTGGAAGGCTGTGGATTTGGTGGCCTTGGTGTCTAGCAGTGACCAGAGGCTCGACCAGAATGTGCTGAGAAATGGACTATCCCGATCTGAGACAATGGTTTGTGGGATTCCAAAATGTACCCAGACTCGTTCAAAGAAGAGCTTGACAGTGGCCTTTGCTGTGATGCTCTTCTTGCAGGCAACCATAATCTCCATCTTAGAAAAGCGATCAACAACCAAGAAAACACAGTAATTTCCCCACTTGGTGGATGGGAGGCCCGACATGTATTCCATTGAGATTGATTCCCATGGCGTGTCAGAAGTGGGAAGAGGGGTGTACATGCCCTATTTCTTAATGGTTGGTTTGGAAATAACGCAGGTAGTGCAGGACCTGATATACTTGCTAACCTCCTGTCAAAGTTTCGGCCAGTAGAAATGTTTCTGTAGCATCGCCACTGTCTTTTCGACGCTGAAGTGTCCTACCACCCGACTGTAGTGGGCTTCCCAGATCAGCTTCGCTCGCTCACTTGATGGAACACAGATATGGCCCAAATGACACAACAACCCATCCTGAAGATGGAAATTATCGACAACTGCATTTGCACCCAACATTTGGCAGGTGGTGGTGAAGTCAGGGTCTATCTCATAGAGTTGGGGCCATCCAGATGTCTCATGGCCACAGGAGTCTAGCACCGTGGTGAGTGCCGTGACTGGCGGTCTATTGAGGCAATTAGCGATGTGATTGGTGCTTCCTGTTTTATACTTGATGTTGAGGTGGAATTGCTGCAAGTATGTGGACCCCTTTTGATGGCGGTCATTCTGCAATTTTCCCTGTGTCTGCATGAACTACAGTGGCTTATGATCAATGTGGATGACTGTCTCCTTCAAAAGAATGTAATGTCTCCACTGGAGGCATGCTCGCACAATGGAGTACATTTCTTTGTCGTAAGTAGGCTACTTACGGATAATATCTGACAGTGTCTCACTATGATAGGCCATGGGGTGGCCATGCTGAGTGAGAACCGTGCCCACATCATAGTCCAAAACATCTATCTCGATCTCAAAAGGATGTTGCAGGTCTGGTAGTGAAAGTACTGGGGCTGAGCACAAGCACTGCTTCAAATCATCGAATGCTTTTTGTTGGGACCGACCCCACGCAAATTTCTCCTTATCACCACCCTTGTTTATTTGGCTGAGGGCCCATGCAATATGGGAGAAACCCAACATGAACCTACGGTAGAAATTGGCAAGGCCTAAGAAGCTCCGAAGCTTAGTGAGTGTTGTTGAGGCTGGCCAGTCACGAATGACTTGGATATTGGTTGGATCCACATGTACGCCATGCTGATCGATGATGTAGCCCAGGTAATAGACCCAGTTAATGCTGAAGGAGCATTTTCCCAAGTTGGCGTATAGCTTGTGCTGTCGCAGGGTGTGTAGAACCTGTTGAATATGCTGCAAGTGTTCGGCCCAAGTCTTACTGTAAATTAGAATGTCATCCAGATACACCACTACAAAAGTATTGGTGAATGGTCATAGGATATCGTCCATCATCCTAATGAAAGTGGCTAGAGAATTTGTCAAACCAAAGTGCATGACCAACCATTCAAAAAGGCCTTCCTTTGACTTGAAGGCGGTCTTCCATACATCTGTCTGTTCTATTTGGACCTGGTGGTAGCTAGACTTCAGATCAATCTTACTGAAGTATTTGGCCCCCGTGAGTTGATCAAGGAGGTCATCGATTCGGGGAATCGGGTATTGGTTTCTGACTGTGATTTTATTTAGAGCTCGGTAATTAATACAGAGTCACCAGGTCCCATATTTCTTCTGTACCAACACGATTGGGCTCCCGCAAGGTGATGAGCTGGGGCGGATGTGCCCCTTATGGAGCAGTTCTTGGATCTATTGCTTGATCTCCTCATTCTCTAACAAAGAGCGATGATAGACTGGCCCATTGGGTAGCGGTGTTCCGGGGGTCAGATTGATGGGGTGCTTGAATTGGTAGTGCAGAGGTACCCCTATAGGTGAGGAGAAGATATATGAGTATTCTTCCACGACCTTATCTATTTGCTTCTATTGTGTGGAGAGGTCGGCTGTAGAGACCCTGGATGTGCCTGTGATATTTCACTTATTCTAAGAATGAATCATGAAGAAGACAAACTTCCCCATCTGAGAGATGACCTTCCTGCATTGCTTAGCAGAGATCAAGGAAATAGCACTAGGTGGGACTACCTCAGGTATCATGTACAATTTCCTGTTCAAAGTAATAATAACACTACGAGGCCTAGACTCATATACAACATGACGTTTCCATAAATAAGGTTGGCCCAAATGAACATCACAAACTTAGAGAGGAGGAACATCACACAATACCTCGTCTTTGAAGGGCTTGATGCCGTACGATAGTTGACACTGTTGGATGACGCGAAGATCGCTTCCTTGGAAGAGCCATCCAATGGTGTATGGTTATGGGTGCAACATTGTTGGTAGGGAAAAATGCTTGATGACCTCTACTAAGATAAGGTTATTCTGGCTACCGCTATCAATGATGAAGTGCAGTGGGGTGCCTTTTACCCACATCTGTGAATGGAAGAGGCCCTCTCCTTCTTCTGGCTCGTCTGGTTCACTAGGTTGGAGCTTGGTGGTAGAAACGGTGGCACTGGGTTCCATGTCAATGATCCGTCCTCCCCTTTCTGGTTCTGGCTCAGAGTCATAATCTACATCTGATTCAGAGGCTTTCACTTCGGCCACCAGCGACTACTTTGAGCGGCAATCAACAGTGTTATGCCAAGGGATCTTATGGAAGTCACACAACTTCCCAGTATCTTTCTTTGTCTTCCGGTGTCCTTCTTTGCTTGTGGCTTGGATTGGTTGTCCTAATACTGTCCATCTTTGCTCTGTCCTTTGTTTAGTGAGTTGGGGCCACCCTTTCTTGGCTTTTGTTGTGAGGGGATCCCAGGCCCAAATGGCCGCATATTTTGCTTGAGCTTCTGCTTGATTTTGACGGCATATCGGTAGGCCAAACCCAAGGATGAGATGTCCAAAAATTCCATTTTGGTCTAGATGTATCTATGCAGAGCACCGCGATACTTGAGCACCATATGTCGCTCTGAATCTTTGATACCCAACTTGGTGCACAAGGTATGGAAGATATTTGTGAAATCTGGCACAACTTGGTCTCTTTCTTGCTGCAGTGTGGTCCATTTGGTACACAGGTCGTCATAACTTCCAATAGGGTAGTATTGTTCCTTAATATAATCTCGAAGGATTCCTAGGTGGCCGTGACTAAAAATAATGAAGTTTCCTCTGTTTCCTTTTGCTCACAGAAAGTTTCCCACCAATCTTTGACATGTGGAACGGCTTTGGGGAGTGCAAAAGTAATCTTTTCTTTATTCGAAAAGTTATGGACAGAAAAATACCCTTCTAGTAGATTCAACCACTTGTCTACAACATTTTCATCTATCTGACCTTCAAATATAGGAATATCAAAGTTTATTTGTACCTTGAAGTGGGCGGTGCCTCCATTCGAAGAAGATGCGTCACATGTTGGTAGCTGCCGAAGGATTTGCGCGAAACTATTCATCACCTCGTTCCTATGTTGCGTGAGGACTTCCTCAATCAACAGTTTGAAAGGATCTCCTGTCCCGTCATCTTTCTTTTCTCCTACCATGGGAGGTCGCTTGGGCGCATGAGAGCTTCTTTCCTCAAGAGAAACAAGCTCGAGACCAAACTCTTTGTACTCCGACCTTGTTGGGGACATGCATTAAGACGACAAGGAGCAGACCGCTCTGATACCACTGATCCATATTTTATGAGTAGAATGAAATGAATACATATTATTAATAGGTTCTTAACAAAAAATAAAAGAGATACATTAAAACTAGTTTTCTATTCAATAACGAAATAAGCTGAAACTGTAAAATGCAGCGGAAACAAGCTTTCTGGAATGGTGGCGGTTTATTTCTGAGAAGAGATGTGACGACAGTGCACATTCGCAAGAAGAAGGTTACAATGAGGCTCTGAAGGCCTTTTTACAATAATCAAGAATTCCAAAAACCTTAGACATCCAAAAGCCTAACCCTAGGAGATGAAGCGCCAAAAGTCATGTGGGCCCCGTTTGGGTAAGTTAGAACATCAACTTCCCGGGGTCGTAACTTTTGCATACGATCTTCGCTTTAGGCATGTGATACTCCATTGGAAAGGTATCATCAAGGAGATTCATTTTGAGGGCTCAATCATGTCTTTGGCTATAATTGAGGAGCTCGATCCCAAAAAACCTTCATTTAGGCTTTCAAAATGGCCACGAAAGTTAAAATTGCTAAAAATAGTAAATTGCCAAAATTGTCAGAAAACTGTTTTGAGCCAGTTGGAAAAGGTGGGTGGCCACCGATATCCATTTGGATCAATCCTCCCTCCTTAGGAAGCAATGGTCTCCATTTCATTGAGGTCCCCCATCATATGAGGAAATTTCTGCTGAACTTGGCCCTGGGTGAGCCACTTGCTTTTGTGCAGGAGCTGCCCTGCTTTGATGACTCGATAAAGCTGGATCCTTTGTTGTCGAGTGCCCTTGATTTGTCTATCCACAATCTAATCATTGGATGCCTATTGTATGCAATCGGGGTTGAGCTCTGTTGGTGTCAGTTGTTCTGCTTCTTCTGAGGTGTCCAATAATGGTGGGAAATAAGGGCGAAGAAGATCCACATTGAACACTGGGTGCAGGCCAAGGAAAGGAGGAATGTTGAGCTCAAAATAATTATCCCCCACAGCCTTGGTGATAGTGTACGACCCATAACGGAGTGGGCGAAGATTCTGATGGGGTCCTGTAAGGCGTTCTTTCTGCAAGTGCAACCAAACTTTGCCGCTCACTTGAAACTTATGTTGCACCCAATGTTGATCATGGTGTTGTTTGTACTTGTCATTGGACTTCTACAGGATATCCTGAACCTATTGGCGGATGTGCTAGATCCACTCAATGAACTAGGTGGCTTTGTCAGCTTTAGTTGGAGCAGGAGATGAGTCGATCGAAGTGACCGCAAGAAGAAGTGCAACATCTATGAGACCCAATGGTTGGAATCCCAACCCCACTTGAAAGGGGCTGTGGCCAGTTGAGCTATGCAGGGATCGATTGTAGCTATGATGGACATAGGGAAGGCTCAAATCCCATGTGTGAGGGTGCTTTGAATTATACATGCGAAGGATATGCACAATCATTCGATTTACAACCTCGGTTTGGCCATCTGTCTGGTGGTGGAAGGTCATGGATTTGGTGAGCTTGGTGTCCAACAGTGACCAAAGGATCGACCAGAATGTGCTGAGAAATTAAATATCCCGATCTAAGACAATGGTTTTTGGGATTCCAAAATGTACCCAGACTCATTCAAAGAAGAGCTTGGCAGTGGCCTCTACTGTGATGCTCTTCTTGCAGGCAACCAGAATTGCCATCTTAGAAAAGCGATCAACAACCACAAAAACATAGTCATTTCCCCGCTTGGTGGATGGGAGGCCTGACATGTAGTCCATTGAGATGGATTCCCATGGCTTTTCAGGAGTGGGAAGAGGGGTGTACATGCCCTGTTTCTTAGTGGTCAGTTTGGCAATAGCACAGGCAATGCAGGACCTGATATACTTGTTGACCTCTTGTCGAAGTTTCGACCAGTAGAAATGTTTCTGTAGCATCGCCATTGTCTTTTCGATGCCAAAGTGTCCTGCCACCAGACTGTAGTGGGCTTCCCAGATCAGCTTCGATCGCTCACTTTATGGAACATAGATATGGCCCAGATGACACAACAACCCGTCTCGAATATGGAAATTACCGACAACTACGTTTGCACCCAACATTTGGCAGCTGGTGGCGAAGTCAGGGTTTGTCTCGTAGAGTTGGGGCCATCCATATGTTTCATGGCCGCAAGAGTCTAGCAAATTTCTCCTTACCACCACCCCTATATATTTTGCTGAGGGCCCATACAATATGGGAGAAACCCAACACGAACCTGCAGTAGAAATTGGCAAGGCATAAGAAGCTCTGAAGCTCAATGAGTGTTGTTGGGGCTAGCCAGTCATGGATGACTTGGATCTTGGATAGATCCGCATGTACGCCATGCTGATCGATGATGTATCCCAGGTAATGGACCCTGTCCACGCCGAAGGAGCATTTTTCCAAGTTTGTGTATAGCTTGTGCTGTCACAGGGTGTGTAGAACCTGCTGAATATGCTGCAAGTGTTCGGCCCAAGTCTTGCTGTAAATTATAATGTCATCCAGATACACCACTACAAACATATTGGTGAATGGTCGCAGGGTATCGTCCATCATCCTCATGAAAGTGGCTGGAGCATTTGTAAAACCAAAGGGCATGACCAACCATTCAAAAAGGCCTTCCTTTGACTTGAAGGTGGTCTTCCATACATCTGCCTATTCTATTGAGACCTGGTGGTAGCCAGACTTCAGATCAATCTTACTGAAGTATTTGGCCCCCGTGAGTTAATCAAGGAGGTCATTGATTTGGGGAATCGGGTACCAGTTTTTTACTGGGATTTTATTCAGAGCCCGGTAATCAATACAGAGTCGCTAGGTCCCATCTTTCTTCTATACCAGCACAATTGGGCTCCCACAAGGTGATGAGCTAGGGCGGATGTGCCCCTTGTGGAGTAGTTCTTGGATTTGTCGCTTGATCTCCTCAGTGTCTAACAAAGAGTGACGATAGACTGGCCCATTGGGTAGTAGTGCATCGGGGGTCAGATCGATGGGGTGCTTGACCTAGCAGTGCAGAGGTACTTCTGTAGGTGAGGAGAAGATATCCGAGTATTCTTTCACGACCTTATCTACTTGCTTCTGCTATGTGGAGAGGTCGGCCACAAACACCCTGGATGTGGATGTGATCTTTTTCTTATTCTGAGAGCGAATCATGAAGAAGACAAACTTCCCCGTCTGAGAGATGACCTTCCTGCATTGCTTAGCAAAGATCAAGGAAATAACACTAGGTGGGACTACCTCAGGTATCATGTACAATTTCCTGTTCAAAGTAATAATAACACTATGAGGCCTAGACTCATATATAGCATGATGTTTCCATAAATAAGGTTGGTCCAAAAGAACATCACAAACTTCGAGAGGAGAAACATCACACAATACCTCGTCTTTGAAGGCCTTAATGCTGTACGATAGTCGACACTGTTGGCTGACGCGGAGATCGCTTCCTTGGCGGAGCCATCCAATGGTGTATGGTTGTGGGTGCAGCGTTGTTGCCAGGGCCAACCGCTTGACGACCTCTGTTGAGATGAGGTTCTTCTGGCTATCGCTATAAACGATGAAGTGCAGTGGGGTGCCTTTTACCCACATATGTGAATGGAAGAGGCGCTCTCCTTCTTCAGGCTTGTTTGGTTCACCAGGCTAGAGCTTGGTGGTAGCAATGGTGGCACTGGGTTCTGCGTTAATGATCCATCTTCCCCTTTCTGGTTCTGGCTCAGAGTCATAATCTGGATCTGATTCAGAGGCTTTCACTTTGGCCACCAACGACTGCTTTGAGTGGCAGTTAGCAGTGTTATGCGAAGGGCTCTTATGGAAGTCACACCACTTCCCAGTGTCCTACTTTGCTTGCGGCTTGGACTTGTTGTCCTGATACTGTCCATATTTCTATCCTTTGTTTGGTGGGTTGGGGCCACCCTTTCCTCGCTTTTGTCGTGATGGGTTCCCAGGCCCAAATTGCTGCGTCTTTTGCTTGAGATTCTGCTCGATTTTGACAGCATATCGGTAGGCTGCACCCAAGGATGAGATGTCCAGAAATTCCATTTCAGTCTAGATGTATCTATGCAGAGTACCGTGACACTTGAGCACCAAATTTCACTCTGAATCTTTGATACCCAACTTGGTGCACAAGGTATGGAAGATATTTGTGAAATCTGGCACTACTTGGTCTCTTTCTTGTCGCAGTGTGGTCCATTTGGTATACAGGCCGTCATAACTTCCGATAGGGTAGTATTGTTCCTTAATAGCATCCCTGAAGGATTCCCTCATGGCCGTGACTAAAAATAATGAAGTTTCCTCTATTTCCTTTTGCTCACAGAAAGTTTCCCACCAATCTTTGACATGGGGAACGACTTTGAGGAGTGCAAAAGTAATCTTTTCTTTATTCGAAAAGTTATGGACAGAAAAATACCCTTCTAGTAGATTCAACCACTTGTCTACAACATCTACGTCTATCTAACCTTCAAATATAGTAATATCAAAGTTTATTTGTACCTTGAAGTGGGCGACGCCTCCATTCGAAGAAGATGCGTTGCATGTTGGTATACGCCGAAGGATTTGCGCGAAACTATCCATCATCTCATTCCTCTGTTGCGTGAGGGCTTCCTCAATCAACAGTTTAAAAGGATCTCCTGTCCCATAATATTTATTTTCTCCTGCCATGGTAGGTCGCTTGGGCGTGCGAGAGCTTCTTTCCTCAAGAGAAACAAGCTCGAGACCCAACTCTTTGTCCTCCGACCTCGTTGGGGACATGCATTAAGACGACAAGGAGCAGACCGCTCTGATACCACTAATCCAGATTTTATGAGTAGAACAAAATGAATAGAGATTATTAACAGGTGCTTAACACAAAATAATAGAGATACAGTAAAATTGGTTTTCTATTCAATAATGAAATAAGCTGAAACTGTAAAATGCAGCGGAAACAAGCTTGCTGGATTGGTGGCGGCTTATCTCTGAGAAGAGATGTGACGATAGCGTGCATTCACAATAAGAAGGTTACATTGAGGCTCTGAAGGAATTTTTACAATAAACAAGAATTCCAAAAACCCTAGACATCCAAAAACCTAACCTTAGGAGATGAAGCGCCAAAAGTCATGTGGGCCCCATTTGGGTAAGTTAGTACATCAACTTCCTGGGGTCGTAACTTTTGCATACGATCTCTGTTTTAGGCGTGTGATAGACCATTGGAAAGGTATCATCAAGGATATTAGTTTTGGGGGTTCAATCATGCCTTCAACTATCACTGAGGAGCTCAATCTTGAAAAACCTTCATTTAGGCCCTCAAAATGGCCCCAAAAGTTAAAACTGCTAAAAATAGTAAATTGCCAAAATTGTTAGAAAACTGTTTTGAGCCAGTTGGAAAAGGTGGGTGGCCACTGATATCCATATGGATCAATCCTCCCTCATTAGGAAATAATGTTCTCCATTGCGTTGAGGTGCCCCATCAGATGAGTAAATTTCTTTTGAACTTGGCCCCGGGTGAGCCACTTGCCTTGGTGCAGGAGCTGCCCTGCTTTGAAGACTCGATAAAGATGGATCCTTTGTTGTCAAGTGCCCTCGATCTGTCTGTCCACAATATGATAATTGGATTCCTATTGTATGCAGTCGGGGTTGAGCTCTGTTGGTGTCATCTGTTCTGCTACTTCTGAGGAGTCCAATAATGGTGGGAAATAAGGGCGAAGGAGATCCACGTTGAACACTGGGTGCAGGCCAAGGAAAGGAGGAATGTTGTGCTCAAAAGCATTATCCCCCACAACCTTGGTGATAGTGTATGACCCATAAAGGAGTGGGCGAAGCTTCCAATGGGGTCCTGTAAGGCGTTCTTTCTGCAAGTGCAACCAAACTTTGTCGCCCACTTGAAACTTATGTGGCACTCGATGTTGATCATGGCACTATTTGTACTTGTCATTGGACTTCTGTAGGATATCCTAAATCTATTGGTAGATGTGCTGGTTTCGCTCAATGTACCGAGTGGCTTTTTCAACTTCAGTTGGAGTAGAAGATGAGTCGATCGAGGTGACCGCAAGGGGAAGTGAAACATCTATGGGACCCAATGATTGGAATCCCAACCCCACTTGAAAGGGGATGTGGCTGGTTGAGCTATGTAGGGCTCGATTGTAGCTATGCTGGACATAGGGAAGGCTCTCATCCCATGTGCGAGGGTGCTTTGAATTATACATGAGAAGAATATGCACAATCATTCGATTAACAACCTTGGTTTGGCCATCTGGAAGGCCGTGGATTTGGTGAGCTTGGTGTTCAACAGTGACCAGAGGCTCGACCAAAATGTGCTGAGAAATCAACTATCCCAATCTGAGACAATGGTTTATGGGATTCCAAAATGTACCCAAACTCGTTCAAAGAAGAGCTTGGTAGTGGCCTCTACTGTGATGCTCTTCTTACAGGCAACTAGAATCGCCATCTTAGAAAAGCAATCAACAACCACAAAACATAGTTATTTCCCTGCTTGGTGGATGGGAGGCCCGACATGTAGTCCATTGAGATTGATTCTCATGGCCTGTCAGGAGTGGGAAGAGGGGTGTACATGCTTTGTTTCTTATTGGTCAGTTTGGCAATAGCATAGGAAGTGCAAGACCTGATATACTTGCTGACCTCTTGTCGAAGTTTCGGTCAGTAGAAATGCTTATGTAGCATCACCACTGTCTTTTTGATGCTGAAGTGTCCTGCCACCCGACTGTAGTGAGCATCCTAGATCAGCTTCACTCACTCACTTGATGGAACATAGATATGGCCCAGACGACAATACAACCCATTTCGAATATGGAAATTATCGACAACTGCATTTGCACCCAAAATTTGGTAGGTGGTGGTGAAGTCAGGTTCTGTCTCATAGAGTTGGGGTCATCCAGATGTATCTTGGCCGCAAGAGTATAGCACCGTGGTGAGTGCCACGACTGGCGGTCTACTGAGGAAATCAACGACGCGATTGGTGCTTCCTGTTTTATACTTGATGTTGAGGTGGAATTGCTGCAAGTATGTGGACCTTTTTTGATGGTGGTCATTTTGCAATTTTCCCTGTGTTTGCATGAACTGCAGTGGCATATAATCAGTGTGGATGACTGTCTCCTTCCAAAGAATGTAATGTCTCCACTGGTGGCATGCTTGCACAATGGAGTACATTTCTTTATCATAAGTAGGGTACTTACGAACAATCTTTGACAGTGTCTCACTAGGATAGGCCACAGGGTGGCCGTGTTGAGTGAGAACGATGCCCACAACATAGTCTGAAGCATCTGTCTTGATCTCAAAAGGATGTTATAGGTGTGGTAGTGAAAGTACTGGGGCTGAGCACAAGCGCTTCTTGAAATCATCAAACGCTTATTGTTGGGACCGATCCCACACAAATTTTTCCTTACCACCACCCCTGTTTATTTGGCTGAGGGCCCATGCAATATGGGAGAAACCCAACATGAACCTGTGGTAGAAATTGGCACGGCCTAAGAAGCTTCGAAGATTAGTGAGTGTTGTTGGGGCTGGCCAGTCATGGATGACTTGGATCTTGGCTGGATCCACATGTATGCCATGCTGATCGATGATGTAGCCTAGGTAATGGACCCTGTCCATGCCGAAGGAGCATTTTTCCAAGTTGGCGTATAGCTTGTGCTATCGCAGGGTGTGTCGAACCTGCTGAATATGCTACAAGTGTTCGGCCCAAGTCTTGCTATAAATTAGAATGTCATCCAGATACACCACTACAAACGTATTGGTGAATGGTCACAGGCAACAGGATATCATCCATCATCCTCATGAAAGTGGCTGGAGCATTTGTCAAACCAAAGGGCATGAACAACCATTCAAAAAGGCCTTCCTTTGACTTGAAGGTGGCCATCCATACATCTGTCTGTTTTATCAGGACTTGGTGGTAGCCAGACTTCAGATCAATCTTACTGAATTATTTGGCCCTCGTGAGTTGATCAAGGAGGTCATTGATTCGGGGAATTGGGTACCAGTTTCTGACTGTGATTTTATTTAGAGCTCGGTAATCAATACAGAGTCGCTAGGTCCCATCTTTCTCCTGTATCGGCATGATTGGGCTCCCACAAGGTGATGAGCTGGGGCAGATGTGCCCCTTGTGGAGTAGTTCTTGGATCTATCACTTGATCTCCTCATTCTTTAACAAAGAGCGACGATAGACTGGCCCATTGGGTAGTGATGCATCGGGGTTCACATCGATGGGGTGCTTGACTTGGCAGTGCAGAGGTACCCCTGTAGGTGAGGAGAAGATATCCGAGTATTCTTTCACGACCTTATCTACTTGCTTCTGCTGTGATCTTTTGCTTATTCTGAGAGTGAATCATGAAGAAGACAAAATTCCTCATCTGAGAGATGACCTTCCTGCATTGCTTAGCAGAGATCAGGGAAATAGCACTAGGTGGGACTGCCTCGTGTATCCTTTACAATTTCCTGTTCAAAGTAATATTAACACTATGAGGCCTAGACTCATATACAACATGCCGTTTCCATAAATAAGGTTGGCCCAAAAGAACATCACAAACTTTGAGAGGAGCAACATCACACAATACCTCGTCTTTGAAGTTCTTGATGCTGTACGACAGTCGACACTGTTGGCTGATGCGGAGATCACTTCCTTGGCAGAGCCATCCAATGGTGTACGGTTGTGGGTGCAGTGTTTTTGGCACCGCTTGATGACCTCTGCTGAGATGAGGTTCTTCTGGATACCGCTATCAATGATGAAGTGCAGCGAGGTGCCTTTTACCCACATCTGTGAATGGAAGAGGTGCTCTCCTTATTCTAGCTCGTTTGGTTCACCAGGCTGGAGCTTGGTGGTAGCAACGGTAGCACTGGGTTCCGTGTCAATGATCTATCTTCCCCTTTCTGGTTCTGGCTTAGAGTCATAATCTGCATCTGATTCAAAGGATTTCACTTTGGCCACCAATGACTGCTTTGAGCGACAGTCAGTAGTGTTATGCCAAGGGCTGTTATGGAAGTCACACCACTTCCCAGTATCTTTCTTTGTCTTCCCGGTGTCCTTCTTTGCTTGCGTCTTGGAATGGTTGTCTTGATACTATCCATCTTTGCTTTGTCCTTTGTTTGGTGGGTTAGGGCCACCCTTTGCTAGATTTTGTTGTGCGGGGTTCCCAGGCCCAAATTGCCGCGTCTTTTTCTTGAGCTTCTGCTCGATTTTGACGACATATCGGTAGGCCGCACCCAAGGATGAGATGTCCAGAAATTCCATTTTGGTCTAGATGTATCTATGCAGAGCACCGTGATACTTGAGCACCAGATGTCGCTCTGAATCTTTGATACCCAACTTGGTGCGCAAGGTATGGAAGATATTTGTGAAATCTGGCACTGCATGGTCTCTTTCTTCCTGCAATGTGGTCCATTTGGTATACAGGTCGTCATAACTTCCGACAGGGTAGTATTGTTCCTTAATAGCATCCCTGAAGGATTCCCAGGTGGCCTTGACTAAAAATAATGAAGTTTCCTCTGTTTCCTTTTGCTCACTGAAAATAATGAAGTTTCCTTTGTTTCCTTTTGCTCACAGAAAGTTTCCCACCAATCTTTGACATGGGGAACAACTTTGAGGAGCGTAAAAGTAATCTTTTCTTTATTCGAAAAGTTATGGACAAAAAAATACCCTTCTAGTAGATTCAATCACTTGTATACAATATCTGTGTCTATTTGACCTTCGAATATAGGAATATCAAAGTTTATTTGTACCTTGAAGTGGGCGGTGCCTCCGTTCGAAGAAGATGCGTCGCTTGTTGGTAGCTGTCGAAGGATTTGTGCGAAACTATTCATCATCTCATTCCTCTGTTGCGTGAGGGATTCCTCAATCAACAGTTTGAAAGGATCTCCTGTCCCACCATATTTATTTTCTCCTGCCATGGGAGGTCACTTGGCCGTGCAAGAACTTCTTTCCTCAAGAGAAACAAGCTCGAGACCCAACTCTTTGTACTCCGACCTCGTTGGGGACATGCATTAAGACGACAAGGAGAAGACCGCTCTGATACCACTGATCTGGATTTTATGAGAAGAACAAAATGAATATAGATTATTAATAGGTTCTTAACACAAAATAACAGAGATACAGTAAAACAAGTTTTCTATTCAATAACGAAATAAGCTGAAACTGTAAAATGCAGCGGAAACAAGCTTGCTCGAATGGTGGCGGCTTATCTTTGAGAAGAGATTTGACGACAGTGCACATTCACAAGAAGAAGGTTACAATGAGGCTCTTAAGGAATTTTTACAATAAGAAAGAATTCCAAAAACCCTAGACATCCAAAAACCTAACCCTAGGAGATGAAGTGCCAAAAGTCATGTGGGCCCCGTTTGGGTAAGTTAGTACATCAACTTTCTGGGGTCGTAACTTTTGTATACGATCTCTGTTTTAGGTGTGTGGTAGCCCGTTGGAAAGGTATATTCGAGGAGATTCATTTTGTGGGATCAATCATGCCATCAATAATCATTGAGTAGCTTGATCCTGAAAAACCTTCATTTAGGCCCTCAAAATGGCCCCGGAAGTTAAAACTGCTAAAAATAGTAAATTGCCAAAATTGTCAAAAAATTGTTTTGAGCCAGTTGGAAAAGGTGGGTGGCCACCAATATCCATCTAGATCATGAACAATGATGAAGAAATTTTTTTTGTCTCACATCACAAGACTGGCATTACCCAGAAGGTTTTCTTGAATCCATATGATGAAAATATCCCAGGCCTGCACCATGTACCTAGACAGAAAAATCACAAGGAAGTGAAACACTTGGAAGAACACTTTGATCTGTACTTGGGAGTTGGACAGTGAAATAATAGTTTTTCACACCAATCTTTCGGGCCTTTGATGATAAATCTTGTGAAGAGAAGCAACACACAATTTCTGAGGCCATAAATACCCTCAATGAAAACCAAATCACTACAGCTATTGTTGAGAAAACTCTGTGGAATGCTCTCTTGATCTATATGTTCCAGACTTGTCCAATCTCTTCAATAGGATGCATTACATATTCTTCTGGTGAAACTGCCCAAGCAAGCCAGACCACATCAAATTTTGCACTCAACATCTACTTTCTAGCCCTGGAAGAAAAAGATTGCAAGTTATCCGTGGATCTAAATTTTCCAGAGACCTGTCCTGAGTATGCTACTAATTATACACTCTGTAGGAAAAGTGTTGAGTATCTTGATTTCCATGTTTTTATGAGAAGAACCCACACATTATATGATGGGCAAGGGAATTTTGAAAAATCTTTGAAGCTCCCTATAGAGAAGATTGCATTACCTGATGACAAAAGGGGGATGTTGTTTCTAAATACAGATAATTTTGACTAGTTGAGGAATATAGACATAATGCTGGTTTTCAGGATGTACTTGCTTGTCAAGTAGGTCTATTTGTAGCATTCTTGGGCCATCAGGGAGCAGAGAGAGAATGACAATTTGTCTTATTGTTCTTCACTTCAATTTTTTTTTTCTTGATGTAGATTCCCACTCACCATGGTCAGTTTCTGAAGGTGGTAAGCTTGAAATGAGTTTGTTGACTCAAATGAAACAGTTCAAGATGTTGTTGATGAATATGAAGTTGCTACTGTGAGGACAAGGGATGATGAAGATAGATCGTTCAATACATTTTTGATGGAAATTCCAACATATAAGTATGCATACCTTAATGTATCCCTCTTTTCGATGATTACCAAGCACATAGGGAGACAATGTGGGATATGGAGGATTTCATGGGGATATATTTATAATGAGATTCTGGAGTTCTCGAGTCTTCCCAAGAAGAAAACTCGTCCTTAAGTAGGAGTCATATGCTACCACCAAATTTGTCCGAGACAAAGTTAGCACTACTATTGCAAGGCCTGAGGAAAGTATGGGGGTCCTTATTGAGGTCTCTAGAAATGGAACAACAACAACATGTCTTATAAGAAAACTCACTATCAGACGAAGACTGTATTAAAGACATTGCAGAGGCTAATATGGGTCAAATATGGTATATGCTGGCAGGAATAAAAATTTCCTCCTCTCCTTGCATGTATGATGATTATGTTTCAAGTGATACACATGAGGAATATTATGAATTCATAAGAAACCAATCCAGTTTTCTCACTTGAAAGGTAAGAGCATTGTGCTTGTGACATTGTTGAAGGAGAAATGTGGAGCTATAAAACACCTAGCAGAGGAGAAACCTTTGAGTCATGTGAGAACTATGACCTCTTCTTGTTGACCTATCAAAGGAGTTTGTCTCAGGTTTTAGATTTGAAAAGGTGTTATTTCAAAATTCTTTAAAGGAGTTCCAATCTATAACAGAAACAGACTTTAGAATCTCACTAAGTCATTACAAGAAATAGGAGCTCAAGGAGGAAAGAACAATGTGCTTTTGCAAAATCCTTGGATGGAATATTTTGTTGATATTACGGTAGCTGCGGGAGGTATTAACCTTCATGTATAACCCTGACAAGAATAGAATATTCCAGGAAGCAAGAAGAAACCCTAAAGCTTTGGGCATAACCCTAGAAGACAAGTTGACTAAAGGAAATACTTAATATTGAGTTTTTAGCCTCCAGAATGAGAAGTCAGCCCAGGCAGCTAAGGAGGAGCAGTATAAATATAGGACGCTAGACCTCATTTGATACACATAGCTCGCAACTGCAGAAATGTAAGAGTGCGCACTGCAGAAAGTAAGTGCGCAAGTCTAGAGAGTAGCTATAGTTGCAATTGCAGCTATTGCAACCTGTATTCTCGATTTAGGCTTGGGCTTTCTATTGGTTATGGTTTAGACTTTTTGCCTTATGTGCTAGCTCTGGAGAGAGGTACACTACATTGATTGGCTATTAGGCCTAGGGTTTTCTTTCAGAATTATTCTCTGTCAAGGTTAAGGTGCTCGAGGGTGGATTAGGCCTATGGTTGGGTGACAATATTGCTATATTGTCTATGGTTAAATGGTCACACCTATTATTTTCTAACATAATAATTAAATTTTTTTCATTAAATTTAATTATTTTATGTATTTTTTTGTAAACTGAGTCATTGAAATCAGATCAGTCTGAGTCAATTCAAGTTCAAGTCGATGACTGAGTTGATAGGTGACCGATTCGATGAGTGCATTGACAGGTGATCGAGTTGAATTCCAAGTCCGAGTCTTAAAATAATCTGTCCTTGTAATTTATTCCCTAGGAACCTCCAATTTCACAGAAGCTTTCAAGAGCTCTTGAATAGTTTTTTCTACCTCTAATCATCAAACTGATGAACTGGATTAGGGTTCATCTGTGAGCTGGTCAAATTCAAAGGCAATTTCTGGGAGGAATAGCTAGTACTAATATACGCTTTTGTTTCATGAATATTCTATTTTTTGCAGTTTGCTTCCTCTTTGGCACAGTATGTACTTTTGCATTTGTACCAGCTTTTGTCCATGAGTGATCCCTTTGTAGAGAATGCATTATCTATTAATATTGTTGTATGAAATTCCTATGCAACTGATTTTCTGCTTGATGTATATGATAGAAACATAGATTTTGGATGAGAAAATATCAGTATAGACTCTTGTTACGAGTTTGTGGTTGTTTGATTTTTACATTTTACAATCTAGTTTCTACCTGAGATAACCATAACAACTTGTGTTTACAGCAGCATGAAGGAAATTTGCAGAATGAGTGTACAAAACATGTATCCAAGAAAATGGGGGAGCAGGAGTTTTGGAGGCGTTACTTTGCAACAGTAAAACAAGGGAAGCAGGTCATCTTGGAGAAGGATAGAAAACAAGATATATATGTTGTACCACTAACTCTAGATGAAGGATCCTTCACGAATGCAACAGTGGAAAATTTAGAGATGGAGGTAACCTCTCTTTATTATTGTTCTTTTTTATTTAGGGAGAAAGTGCTTCATCACTAGCTCATTTGCCCCCTCATGTAATCCATGATGTACACTTGTTTAGAATTGAGTGCAATATAAGATCATTTTCTTTAAATTTTCCCTTTTTTATTCCTTTTTGGGCACTAATCAAACAGTAAAGGATGCATAATATGGTATCTTCTGTATAGATATATTGATGCATTTGTTGTTGGTAGTGGCACTATAAAACAAATAAAGTATGTGTTTTAGATTTGCTACAAGAGCTAGCTAGCTTGTTTCCAGATAAATTACTCAACCATTTGTTAATGTTTATGCCATTATTATAGTTCTTTGCATTTCAATAGATAAGAGCAACATAAGAACAAGATCATTGAGAAATACACATTCACAAGAGACACAACATTTATCCTGGGAAACCTTCTAGGGGAAGAAAACCCAGCAAAAACTTTCTTATCATAAATTGCCAATACAATGTCAAGAGATAAATCAAACCAATACAGATAGTCCTCTCCAAAAGATGCACCATGCTTCTCCCTCTCTCCAACTGGTAAGTTGTATCTTGCCTTTTAGAAATGAGCAAGTGTGTTGTGTGATAAAGTGAGGTGCTATCCTCTCTATATATACAAGTCTGGCACGTGTGAAGGGTCTTCACTGGCAGGGCCGACTTCTCACTCTGGGTGGGTAAACCCACCTTTATTATATTTCTGGGTCTCAATAATAACTACTGGGGCTGACTTCTTATTCTGCCTATTACAATTTTTTGTTGACCAATCCGCAAAAGGGGATTTGGTCCTAATACAATTACATACATGATTAATCCACAATGGGGATTAATCCTATAAATAATATATCAATAATAATAAGAATACTCTTTGCAGTTACATTATTTCAACACTCCCCCTTAACAAGAAGGGTATTCTTCAGTAGCATTAGGCGAGAGAGGTCTGCATCATCAGTGGCATTAGGAGGACAGTATCATCAATATCGTCTTGGAACATTGGCTGGCATATTTACGAGTCATCTAAAGTTTTCTTCATCGGCAACAACGTCATTCTCGAAAGAATGCCATCATCATCTGCATCAATATGTATCAGTAAAAATGATAGCTCATCACAACACTAGGCTGGCACATCACAGTACTACACTGGCTCAATATCACAGCTGATAAGATGGTAGCTCAGTGTCAGTCACATATTTCTTTACATCTAACAACTAGGGCAGAAGTAAGGTATACATCATCTTTCTTTACGTCTAACAACTGGGTCAGAAGCAAGGAATCATCTTGCTTTACGTCTAACAACTAGGTCAGAAGCAAGGAACACATCAACATCTTGCTTTACATCTAACAACGAGGTTAGAATCAAGGAATCATCTTGCTTTACGTCTAACAACTAGGTCATAAGCAAGGAACACATCATCATCTTGCTTTACGTCTAACAACGAGGTCAGAAACAAGGAATCATCTTGCTTTACGTCTAACAACTAGGTCAGAAGCAAGGAATACACACAATGTATTGCTTTACATCTAACAATGAGGTCAGAAGTAATGACTCATCGTGATTTACGTCTAACAGTGAGGTCAGAAGCAAGGAATACACACAACGTCTTGCTTTACGTCTAACAACGAGGTCAGAAGCAATGACTCATCTCACTTTACGTCTAACAGTGAGGTCAGAAGAAAGGAATACACACAACGTCTTGATTTACATCTAACAGCGAGGTCAGAAGAAATGACTCATCTTTATTTATGTCTAACAGTGAGGTCAGAAGCAAGGAATACATATATACTCCCCCTTTCAGGGAGGGTCCTTTCGGACTATACCAAGCTTATCTCGAAAGTGTTCAAACTTTACATGAGATAGAGGTTTGGTCAAAACATCAGCAACTTGTTCATCCGTGCTAATGTACTGGAGCTTGAAGGCTCCTCTCTGTACCATGTCGTAGATGAAATGATAGCGGATCTCTATGTGCTTCGACCTGTTGTGGAATACAGGATTCTCTGTCATCTTTATGCAGCTTTGGCTGTCACATAGAATCACGATTTCTCTCATCTCCAAGTCAAATAGGCCAGTCAACAACTTTCGAAGCCATATAGCTTCACAGCTAGCAGAACATGCGGCAATGTACTCTACTTCCGATGTGCTGAGAGAAATACTTGATTGCTTCCCTACTCTGCCACAAGATCATGGCTGATCCCAAACTGAAACAACATCTGGAAGTGCTTTTTCTGTCAAAAACGCTTCCTGCCCAATCTGAATCAGTGTATCCACTCAATGTGAAGTCATGTTATCCATCATAGCTGAGACCATAATCCATTGTACCTTTAAGGTACCTCATCACATGTTTTGCAGCCACTAGGTGAACACGTCTGGGCTCTACTAGAAACTGACTCAAGGTGTTCACTGCAAAACAAATGTCTGGTCTGGTGTTCGTCAGGTACATCAGTGATCCAATAATCTGTTTATACAATGTGGCATCTATCAAATCTGACGAAGTATTGACCAACAGCTTCAGCTTTGCTTCCATGGGTGTATTCATGGGTTTACATTATAGCATGTCTAATCTCTTTAAGATTTCGACTGTGTACTTCCCTTGGTTAAGGAAGATCCTTTCTGTACTCTGCCATACCTCAAGGCCTAAGAAATAATGAATTAGGCCAAGGTCCTTCATTTCAAATTCTGCGGCAAGTCTCTTTTTACATTCAGCGATGAGTTTTTCTTCTCCTAGTTAACAATAAGTAATCCACATACAGTAGTAATATTACTGGTTCATTATCCATAATTTTGAAGTAGAGATTTGAGTCTGCTTTACTCTTGGTAAAGCCTAAGCTCATTAAGAAACTATCTATACGGCCATACCAAGCTCTAGGGGCTTACTTCAATCCGTATAAGGCTTTCTTCAATATGAAGACATGAGACTTCCTGTCTTCAACCTCAAATCCTTGGGGTTGCTCTATATACACTTCCTCTTCGATAACACCATTCAGGAAAATTATCTTCACGTCCATCTGGTGTAGCTTCCATTTCATCTTAGCTACAAGAGCTATGATGGTTCTAATTGAAGTGTATCTGGATACAAGAGCGAATGTCTCTTCATAGTCAATGCCTTCTTTCTGGGAAAATCCACGAGCGACAAATCTTGCTTTATATTTCTCAATACTTCCATCGACAAGATGTTTTATTTTGAAGAGCCATTTTGATGATACCACATCCTTACTTTTTGGTCTGAGAACTATTTCCCATACACCATTATTTATTATGGATTGGTATTCCTCTATCATGGCATCTGCCCATTCCTTCTTTTGATTGGATTCTTCAAAGTGGGTAGGTTCTTCATCTAGTAGTTTACACATCAAATCCGTGTAACTGGAGAATGGATTTGGTCTTTTCACCTGTCTCGTGGTTCCTTCTGGAACACCATACTTCTCTACATATTGAATGAGCTCTCTTGACCAAGAAAGCTTTATTTTATGGGAGAAGGTCATTTGAGGAGGTTCTTGAACTTCTGATATATCGTGGTCTTCACGAGTCTCCTCATCAGGGGAAGTTATGACTTCCCTTCCTAGTTCTGCAGCTTTGGGAATTTCCCTCACGGATTCTGCAATCTTGGGATTTACAGGTTCCTCTTCATATATTTCTTCAAGATGGAATCTTCTTGATTTCTTAAGTGTTGCTTCTTCATCAAAGGTCACGTCCCTACTAATTTCAATGTGGTGGTGACCAGGTATGTAGATTCTGAAGGTCTTGGAGACCTCACAGTATCCCACAAATATTCCCTTATTTCTGGAGGGTTCCAACTTGTTTCTTTTCTCTTATGGTATATGAATAAACACTGGACAACCAAATATTTTGAGATGGCTTACCTCTGGCTTCTTTCTGGTGAACATTTCTTCTGGGGTCTTGAACCCAAGTGCGCTATGGGATAATCGGTTCTGCACATAAATAGTTGCCATTGCTGCTTCTGCCCATAAGCACGTAGGAAGATCTTGATCATGAATCATGGTCTTTACAACTTCCATAATTGTTTTGTTCTTCCTTTTAGCTACACCATTTTTTTGGGGATTATAGAGAGTAGTGAGTTCCCTCTTGATCCAAACATCTCTACAGAAGTTTACGAACTCTTTTGAGGTATATTCTCCTCCATTATCTGACCTGAGTATCTTAATCTTTCTTTCAGAAAGATTTTCTATTAAGGATTTGAATTTCTTGAATTTACTGAATACTTCATCTTTAGATTTCAAGAAATATATCCAGGTCTTACGAGAATAGTCATCAATAAATGATACATAGTATACATACCCGCTAATGGAGGATGATGGCATTGGGCCACATACGTTTGAATGAATGAGTTCCAATACTCCTTCTACTTTACTACCCCTTTTTATAAAAGGGTTCTTGATATTCTTCCCTTGTGCACATCCATTGCATATGCCTTCTTGATCAACCTTGAGTTATGGTAAACCTGTGACAGCTTTGCATATGTATGGTAGTGCCTTGTAGTTGATGTGGGCTAATCTTCTATGCCAAAGTTCGCATGAGTTTTCGATGGCATGGGTCATGGCAGTTTCTGGGTGACCCTTCAGCTTATATAAGCCATTTTCTTCATTTCCGATGACGATTGCTTCATTTAAGGTTTCTCCCTTAGCCCACATAAGAAATTCTCCATCTATGAAGGCAACTCTGTAGCCTTTCTTGTCTAAAGCTGATATGGAAAGTAAGTTCTTCTTTAAGCCCAGTACATAGAGTACGTCCTTCATTGTTATTGAGTTTTCTAAATCTAGCTTATAGTTTGATTCTCCCACTCCCTTGATGGGATATTGGTAATCATCTCCAAGAGTCACTTTCTGAGAAAACTTCTTTTCCGAAATATAAGAGAGAGTATTTTTCTTACCCATTGTGTTTTGATGCACCACTATTAATGAGCCATGTGTCCTCTCCAGCTGATACAGATCCTGAGAGGGCTGAGATCAAGACATGGTCCTTAATCATCTTCATAGGTGGTTATTCATCTTCGACTATGTGGGCATGTTCCCTCTTATGTTTCCTCTTGTATTCTTCTCTTCTGACTGGACAAGAATTCGCCTTGTGTCCCATCTTATCACAATGATAGCATTGTATGGATGAGAGATCTCGTCCCTTGAGTTGTCCTTTCTTCTGAAAATTTCTTGGATGAGATTCTTGGTTGTTGAATTTGTTTGATGGTTGAGGCTCTCTATGAGTTTCCCTTTTGAAGTAGGGTTTCTTCCTTCCTCGTTTTGTGTGAGTAGCTAGGGCTTGATCATCATCCCTTGCTAATAGTGCTTCACGGTTAGCTACCCTTGTCTCTTCTTGGATGCATTCTTCCCATAAGCTCTCAAATTGTAGTTTCTCCTTTCTGGAACATATCATCTGGATGAAAGCATCCCAAGGTCTCGTGAGACCATTTAGGGCTGTCATTACGAATTCGTCTTCATCTATGGTGTCTCCAATTGCTTTTAACTGTTCTTTAATTTCTGAGATTCGGGAGAAATATTCCTGAATCATTTCTCCTTTTTGCATCTTGGTATTCTTCAATTGAGATCTTAGGTTCATCTTTTGGTTGATGTTCTTTCCTTCATATAGTTTTCTTAGAGAGTCAAACATTTATTTCAGAGTTTTCTTGGACGATACATACAGGATCAGGTGGTCTTTGATTGAATCTTCAATGATTATTTGAGCCCTGATTGAGTCCTTCTGATGCTTCGCTTTCTCTATGACATCTTCAGGTTCCTCCACTTCTTCTTTGATGAATTTTTCTAGGTCATTCTCTGCAAGGATCAGACTGATCCTATACTTCTAGGCACGGAAGTTGTCTATGCCTTCTAGTTTCTCAACAAACTTTGTGCTTGTAGACATCTTGTACTTGAGGCTATGAAAAATGACCAAAAATGAAAATTCTTAAAATCAAGTTTTGACTTACCAGGAGGTGCGCTTGGCCGAGGCGAGTAGCCTAGTGTACTTGGATCTGAGAAAATCCAAGTTTTACCCCTTCAAATCTGATCTACGGATTTCTAGACTGGTGCTTTTGGTACTTTTGGTACTTCTGTGAAACTAGGGTTTCACTTTTCAGGAGATCCATCCACTGAAAAGGTGCACTCTAAGTGCCAAAATGATCCTTGGGGGAGGGCGCAACTTTCTAGGTAGTTTTGGAGCTGAAAAGATTCACTTTTGAAAAACCCTAATTTGCAGGTACTGCAACAGTGACGTTTTTCTCTTGCGAAATATGTTTCCTTCAGGCTGGCTCTGATACCATGTTAATGTTTATGCCATTATTATAGTTCTTTGCATTTCAATAGATAAGAGCAACATAAGAACAAGATCACTGAGAAATACACATTCACAAGAGACACAACATTTATCCTGGGAAACCCTCTAGGGGAAGAAAACCCAGCAAAAACTTCCTTATCATAAATTGTCAATACATTGTCAAGAGATAACTCAAACCAATACAGATATTCCTCTCCAAAAGATGCGCCACTCTTCTCCCTCTCTCCAACTGGTAAGTTGCAGCTTGCCTTTTAGAAATGAGCAAGTGTGTTGTGTGATAAAGTGAGGCGCTAGCCTCTCTATATATACAAGTCTGGAACATGTGAAGGGTCTTCACTGGCAGGACTGACTTCTCACTCTGGGTGGGTAAACCCACCTTTATTGTATTTCTGGGTCTTAATAATAACTGTTGGGGCCGACTTCTTAATATTCCTATTACAATTGTCTGTTGACAAATCCGCAAAAGGGGATTTGGTCCTAATACAATTATCGACATGATTAATCCACAATGGGGATTAATCCTATAAATAAAATATCAATAATAATAAGAATACTCTTTGCAGTTACATTATTTCAACACCATTTACCATTTATCTATAAATTCATTAGACACTCCAGCTTCATGTCTTCAAATGAATATACTTGTTGATGTTTTTCACTAATGTCCTTGTTTTCTCCTAAATGTTGTCTTTGTACATGATCTGTTTGAGGTCTAATATTTCTGATATATGACAATTGTGATATTCAAAATTTCTTAAGTGCTTACCTAAAATCAATCATTCGTAACTTTTTCATACTTCATATTTTTAAGACTCGTGACCACTTGATTCAACTGCTTAGTTGGTCATAGAAATTTCTCTTATGTTCCGGTTTTACAAGTTCTCCAATATAAATTGCTTCATTAAAAAGGCTTCCAAAATGTACTTTATTTGTTGATTGATGGCTAATTAGCCTTTTTGATCAGGGGATCAAATTTTGCTCAAAAATTCAAAGTGCTCGGAATCGCTTCAAATTGGACGAGAGCGTAGGCCTCATCGTTGCGAACCCAACGCAACTTTTTTGGGTTCAAACGGATGTCAAGAGCGAGAGATATCGTGTTCTGTTCAAAATGGCAAACATGCAAAAAAGGATGCGGACTGTACAGTCCATACGGACGATGACGTGGCAGACCGTACAAATGACGTGGTAGGCCATACACTGATGTGGCAGACAGTTATTGGGTAGTTGGCATATGACGTGTTTTATTGGCAACGAATGGGAATGCGACACATGGCCCAATCAAAGGCCGCCACGTGTCACTTGTTTATTTGTTAAAACCTTTGCACTCAGTAGGAGTCGACCCCGTGACCTCCGGGCAGGGTAAATCTTTGGGAAAGGCCACCCAATCGGCGTGCCCACGCATGTTCCTTGTTATATATGTTCCAAATATTATATTTAACATTGTTATAATGTGCATTTGGGCGTGGGGCGGGCCGGGGCTAAGCCCCGACCCATGGTCATGTGTTGTATTGTATGCGACCAGCGCTACGGTGGTTACCACCGTAACCATATATTATAATCGTTTGTTATATATGTGCGGTTTGGCATACCATGTGACCACTATACCAATGCACACGGGTTTGATATATGGTTCTGACGATTGTTTAACATTAGCACTGTTGTGTTGGCGCGTGGTCATATGACTGCCATGTGCCCATGGGCTTGGTAGTTAGGGCCAACGCGTAAACGGTTTGATAGTTTGGATCGGTTGTGCGGTTGCACCTGGTTCCAAGTTTTCACGCTTTAAATTATGTGTGGGCTAGGTTGAGCCAGGGGAGGTGCATTTTGTAGATGCAGAGACAACAAGCTTGAAGGGGAGACTTCAAGGAAGCCTATCTTCTTCATTTTTTGGCCAAACGAGGTGCCGAAAAAGCCCATATAGGGGTTTTTGGACATTCTGAAGCCATTGGAGCAGTCTATTGGTGATTTTGAGCATTGTAAAGCACATTTTTTAGCACTTTGGGCAAATAATACAAATGATCCATTGGAAGATGGACCAGAAGATGTAGCCCAAGAGAGGGGTAAACTCCTTTATCATTTGTTGTGTTATGTGTTTTCTATTCATTGATTATGTTGCTGTTTATATGCATCTTGAATGAGTAAATCTTATTAAAGATGTGTTTGCAAAGTTGATCCATTTGTTTTTTTAACACATAAAATTTAACTTGCAAATATTTTCAAGAATACGAGTCTTCTTCATTTTTAGATCAAGTTGGTATCAGAGCATAGGTTTTTGAAGACTTGATTATTTGCAAGTGTTTTGTTTTCTGATGCTCACAAGGTTGAAACTCACAAGAGGAGAAGGTCAACTTGTAGAGCCAAGTTCTCATCCTTCAAGGAGGAAGCATATACCATCACCACAAGTTTCAAGGA
Source organism: Picea engelmannii (assembly GCA_009831015.1). NCBI lineage: Eukaryota > Viridiplantae > Streptophyta > Pinopsida > Pinales > Pinaceae > Picea > Picea engelmannii. Next base: position 836,633 of record ML792174.1, on the reverse strand, counting down.
GGCATTCACCAAGTATGGCTCATGAAGAGAGTCATGAACATGTTCCTGCAGAAGATGAAGATCTTAGAAAAGCTATCATGGAAATGAGAGAGATGATGAAGATATTGATAGAAAGGAATACAAGGTTACAAGGTGAAGGCTCCAACCCTTCAAAGCATAAGAGAGACAGTGGCAAAATTTTAGACAAGCTAAAGGACAGAATGTACAAAGCTTTACTCAAGAATTTAGGAGAAGAGCTTTGGTTTTGGGAGTAGATTTGTCTTCTCAAGAAACTTTACTCAAATACATTGGAGCTTTACATAGTTATTTGAG
>ML792174.1:804486-832858 GCA_009831015.1 Picea engelmannii | reverse complement strand
TGGATTGAGGTTGGAAGGGTGAGGGAACTATACCCTCATCTTCACATAGACTGAATATAGTCTTTTGGAGGTCCAAAAGCTTTCCAATGGGGAGGTGTGATCAGGGGATCAAATTTTGCTCAAAAATTCAAAGTGCTTGGAATCGCTTCAAATTGGACAAGAGCGTAGGCCTCGTCATTGCAAACCCAACGCAACTTGTTTGGGTTCAAACGGACATCGGGAGCGAGAGATATCGTGTTCTGTTCAAAATGGCAAATAGGCAAAAAAAAGGATGCTGACTGTACAGTCCGTACGGACGATGACATGGAAGACCGTATGGATGACGTGGTAGGCCATACGCTGACATGGCAGACAGTTATTGGGTAGTTGGCATATGACGTGTTTTATTGGCAGCGAATGGGAATGCGACACATGGCCCAATCAAAGGCCGCCACGTGTCACTTGTTTATTTGTTAAAACCTTTGCACTCAGCAGGAGTCGACCCCGTGACCTCCGGGCAGGGTAAGGCTTTGGGAAAGGCCGCCCAACCGGTGCGCCCACACATTTTCCTTGTTATATATGTTCTAAATATTATATTTAACATTGTTATAATGTGCATTTGGGCGTGGGGCGGGCCGAGGCTAACCCCTGACCCATGGTCATGTGTTGTATTGTATGCGACCAACGCTACGATGGTTACCACCATAACCATATATTATAACAGTTTGTTATATGTGTGCTGTTTGGAATACCATGTGACCACTATACCAATGCGTGTGGGTTTGACATATGGTTCTGATGATTGTTTAACATTAGCCCTGTTGTGTTGGCGCGCAGTCATATGACTGCCATGTGCCCACGGGCTTGGTAGTTAGGGACAGCGTGTAAACGGTTCGACAGTTTGGACCGGTTGTACGGTTGCACCCAGTTCCAAGTTTTCACGCTTTAAATTGTGTGTGGGATAGGTTGAGCTAGGGGAGGTGCATTTTGTAGATGCAGAGACAACAAGCTTGAAGGGGAGACTTCAAGGAAGCCTATCTTCTTCATTTTTTGGCCAAACGAGGTGCCGAAAAAGCCCAGCTAGGGGTTTTTGGACGTTCTGAAGCCATTGGAGCAGTCTATTGGTCATTTTGAGCATTGTAAAGCACATTTTTGAGCACTTTGAGCAAATAATACAAATGATCCATTGGAAGCTGGACCAGGAGATGTAGCCCAAGAGAGGGGTGAACTCCTTTATCATTCGCTGTGTTATGTGTTTTCTGTTCATTGATTATGCTGCTATTTATATGCATCTTGAATGAGTAAATCTTATTAAAGATGTGTTTGCAAAGTTGATCCATTTGTTTTTTTAACACATAAAATTTAACTTGCAAATATTTTCAAGAATACGAGTCTTCTTCATTTTTAGATCACTTTTGAAAGGCCAACTAATTAATTCCAAGATGTTATGTAACATTTGATCTTTTTCTTTCATGCGACCCATGGTTTGGTAGGCTTGGCCATCATATAATATCGATTATGGTTTGTGTTTGTGATCCTTGCATTTATGTAAAAGAGTTGGTGTTCTTCTAGGTCTATGCTTTGTTGGCACCTGCTTACTGTAGTCTAAATTTCAAAGAAGTATGCTTTTTGTAATTAATCTCGAGTGTAGTAAAAATTTGATAGCCTGGTATAGCATCTTTAGGCATGCATGAAACATTTGATGGCAATAGGGATTATGACATCTATCTGTTGCTCCAAGTCCGTTTCCATCTAGGTACTTTTCATTAAGAGTGGGTTATCTAAGTTTAGTATTTATATATTAGAACTTCTATATGTTAGTTTAGGAGTAGATCATATTAGATTCTGTTTGGTTTTAGGATTGTTGGAGTATGAATGAATCTAAGTGACACATATTTCCAAGTAAACTTTTAAGGCCCAATTGTGAAGGTTCAAAAGGTGTCAACGTTTCTTAGAGTGCTCAGTTTGAATTTTGTTGAAAATGTTGGGTTAGTCAATCAAGAATGGCATTGACATTTCTTTGCATTTGTTGGGTTGTTGAATTTGGTTTTTTTTAAGCAAATAGAGTTTGTGGTTGTGGGTATGGGGAAAGTTGTGGCTATGGGTATGGGGATGCCATTTTTGAAATTAGGGTTCATGGAAGTGAGTGGGTGGTGCATCACATAGATATGTATGTAAAAATAAAACATAACTAAATTCTCATTAAGGCAGGATGCCCTAAGACTTTACAAGGTTTTATAATTTAGTGAAAGATTCACCAATATTTTACAAGATTTTATAATTCAGTGAAAGATTTGCCAATATTTTACAAGATTTTATAATTTAGTGAAATATTCGCCAATATTTTACAAGATTATATAACTGACTAAAATATTCGCCAAAAAATTATATATACATTTTATATTATTGATAAAATAGCCTTCAATTTTTCCTATGTATCATGGGGATTCACCCATTTATTATACATATAAATTTAGGGGGGGTTCTTAAAATCACCCCTGGTTTTGGGCATTAAACACTGGCTGAAAAATCAGCGAGACTGAAACTGGGTTGGGGTCTTAAAATTTTACAGTCATGGAGGAGGCCATCTTTACATTCCTGACTCTGTCTCAGGTAGGAACCACGAACCCTTCATAGGGGATTTCTCTCAGGTTTGTAAGCTGAGAGAAAGACTTCACAAGCTGCTATGTTCCACATCTCATAGGTTTGTAAGCTGGAGGATGTCTCCCATAGCTGCTTTAATCAACAAATCTGACCGGCATGTTTTGCACCAAAAAAAACAATGCACAAGCTACCCACAACAATAAAATCGATTCTTCTTCCTTTAAAATGCCAACAGTCTAGATTATTCACAGAAGAAACCATAAGCACAACATTGATACACAGTCAAAACCTTAAGAAAAACACAGAACTCATGCAATCTTGAGCCAAAAAATTGATTCATAACACAGAGGGACTATCATGGATGGAAAGTAAAGGAGCCATACCTGGAAAAATAACTTGAGGGAAGAGTTGGACTATGTTTTCTTTTCAAAACCAGAAATTGCGGAGCCTTCACAACCACCAGAGCCGAAAAAACCAAATGCAACTATGGCTAGGGTGATAGGGCTGAGGGTTGTTTGAGTGACGTGAAATAAATGAACGTCGCTTCCTCCCCCATCCCTATTCAATTCAATGTACAAGCCATCCCATAAACCATATCATCAACCATTAATTCAAACAACATTCATTGCATAATGCACCACCCCAAATCATGTCAAAACATTAACAACAACCATATGCTATAACGTTACCATATGTGCCTCACAAATAATCCTTTAATCAAGCGCATAAGTCTAGCAGTTAGGTCCATCACCCTCCATTTGTATCAATCATATATACTTTAAGGTTTGTATATAATATCCTTTTCTTTTGTTTAAGCTCCCACATCATCACATTGCATGAACTCATGTATAAGATCATTAATAAATGTTTAATGCATAAACATAACACCTGTAAAAAAATGATCCTTTTTATCCATAGGACTGCCATGAGTTGCAAGCGACCATCAAAACCATCTAGCAATAACACATTCAACTATTTTATGATAAAGGCGTTCTTTGGTAATATCATCATGACTCTTGAAGTCATGTGCGGTTGCAATACCGAACCAAATACGACGAGTAGTTGGGTCCTGGGCCAAGCTCCTAAAAATGCAAAGGAAGTGCGCAGCTTTATGGGGTTGGCAGGTTACTACCGCATGTTCGTGGAAGGTTTCTCCTTCCCAGGAATCCTCGTTTGAACTAGATGGTCAACCTAGAAAGATGACCTTTGACCCGGGACCTAGAAATGGCACCAATAGAACTAGAGATCTTGAGCGATCTCCTGGTCCTCCTTCCCATACAACACTAGGATAAATGGTACTCCAAGAACCTCTTCTTTATCAGAAGATAGTTGAATCTCTGAACCCCCTGTCCATATCGAACTAAGGTTCAGGTTGCTGCAAGGGCTGATGCATACGCCAAGTCTTAAGGTCCTAGGTTTCCATGTGAAGAAGCACCCCAACAGCTAAGTTGGATGAAGTGCGATAAAGGGGTCGGTAGGCGTAAAAATAGAACATATATAAGGAATAAACCAAGACACACGACGAACATGGAGAATTGGACTAAGAAAACCATTAGCACTTGGGGTGTTTTCAAAACAAAAGAAGGCGCATATTGGGTCGAATAAAACCATGACTTGCATCATCAACTGTAGAAGACTGTGTAGGCATCATTATAAAAAAAAAAACCAAGATATGAGTGCAACACATCCATCATAGCGCCACTAGCCTACAAGGGGGTCCCACCTATTAGTTAGTTATTATTATTATAAATAAATAATAGAGATTAGCAATCATTTGCAAGCGATATTCATCGTTCCAATTTTAACTGTCAATAGTTCTAACATTATCCACTCCATATGCATGTTGTAACTTGTTCAGTAGTGCCTACCCTCCATGGGCACCGTAGTTAGCACCCGTATTTCCATTTGGAACCCATGCCATGATTTCTCGTAGGCCCAAGAACCCTCCTATAGTCTCACCATGACTTGACATTGAGACTCATTGCTCTCTCTTCATCTATGTTCTAGCCATATCACGTGGGGTTCCCGGAATTTTTATGTTTCTTAATGGTTGCCTAAGCATTTGTTTCTTGCATCATTCATCCCACCGCTACACTGTTGTTTTCCCATATCTCGCTTACCGCTATTGCAGTAGCCTTTGACCGTCTTCCTCTTACATTATTTGGCCTTCATTTTGCATCCATCTAACCATGGAGAGAAAAACTGCTAAGAGTGGATCTCACTTGTGAGTACCATTTTCATTTCTCTTACTTAGGTCGATTCAATGTGATTGGACCATAGGAGCATGCTGTCAAGCCACTCATTCTCTCTAGACGATTACACTTTTATCTCTTTTTCAGACTCATAAAATGACACGAAAAAGATACTATTGAGTACACTTTTATCTCTTTTTGAACTCGTAAAAGGACACAAAAAAGGTACAATTGAGCATACTTCTATCTCTATTTTGCACTCATTAAACCATGAAAGAAAGACCAAAAACAACAAGAATTAAAAAAAAGAGTGGAGTTTTTTCACCATTGGTCTATTCTCAAAATGACAACGTCATTCGAGTCGCCCTTGAACATGGCACATGTTTGAGTCCTCATCTTACATTTGGGTTTTTAGCTTTCCTAGGAGTTGTCCCAGTAATATGAATCAGACATACTCTTTTGGCTGGTTACTCTTTCAGTCATCATGGAGAGTGCTTCAATGCCTCCTTTGTTGTTACACTAAATTCATCAAGCTCTTGTGTCGTGTTGCCAAGTCACTATTGTTTCATGCTATATGTTCAAGGGAAGTTTAAGCCTGAGTCGACCATCTACTATTTTGTTGACTTTCTAAGTCGTCCATCCTTGTGCCAACTGGACTTGGTGATACTCTGATCCAAAATGGATATAGGAAGGACTAAAAATAAAAGTTCTCAGAATTGGAAGAAACCAACACCATTGCGTCGGGCTCGTCATGCCAATTCTGACAATATATATTTTTTTCAAAAATGGACATCGTATGCGAAAGTTATCGCGTTATGATCGATTTCCCAAACAGACAAAAAAAGTCAAAGTCAACAGTCAACATGTCAGACTACTGACGTTAGCATGACGTGTCAGGTGACATAAACATGACATCAATAGGGACACATGGAAGCACTAGGAGGTGACACCTGTCACTCATTTTTTGCATTTTCAGGCTGAGTTGGCACGGCATGGATTTTGACACGTGGCACCGTACGAATGCTGACATGTGGCATGGTTAGGGTACGACAAGTGGCTGTATGGACGTGACATGGAACCAATGATAACATGATATATGGAAGGTAGGAAAGTGACGTGGCAGGATGACAGGTCAACACGTGGCGTACGAGCTGACTATGTAGGCTGACAGGATGGTGACATGTTGTTGACTGTGTTGGTGACTGGACTATACGATCCAATCACGGGGTGACAGGTGGCCCAATGAAAGGGTGCCACATGGCACCCTGAATTTAGCTAATGTTGGCTAGGCCAATTTTTTTTTGCATTCCGTGGGGATCAAACGCTTGACCTCCCAGACGAGCAAGGGACTAACGATGATGGGCTAACCAGATGGGCGAGTGTGGTTCTTGTTTAATAATATGGCGAAAAACTATTTAAAGTTGGTTAAGTGCAGGGGTTGGGGGATAAGCCCCATTCGACGGGGGGCTAGCTTGACCGACCAATATCTAGACCAAGAGCCAACTTGGGGGGCATGCAGGTGTTGACTCAGCCCGAGGCCACATGCTTGCCAAGCGACTAGGGTCCGAGGACTAGGCCAGAGGAATAGGGTGCAACACTTAGCGCTTGGCCATATGGCGTGCTCCATATGACTAGAGGCCCGGAGAAAGGGGGTTGTGCCAAGATTTTGCCAATTTGTGGGTTTTAAAACTATATTATATGGTTTTTTAATGATTTTAATGTTGTTTTTGGTGGATTTTTGCCATTTTTGGGGGATTTGGAGCCCAAAAAGAGGCGAAATCTTAGGGAAAAGTTGGGATTTGATTCTCAAATCAGAATCTATAAAATCTAGAGGTTATTGAAAGCCTTAATAGGTTCAGAAGCAGCAAAATGATGAGGAATTGTAAAGCCTAAGCCATTTTTATGCAGGAAAGCCATTGAGGAAGCGAAATTTGGAGGCCATTTCCGGGAGCTACGCTCAACCTTTTTTAGTGCCGTCAGTTGTGTTGGATTATTGAGGTCATGAAAAACACAACCAAACCAGCTTGTAATTCTTCTGAGATACTTCTCATGTAATTTTTCAGCATTGAAGATTAATAAGAAAGCCTCCCCCACTAAGACAAAGGCCCAAAGACGTAGGAAAACTTGTGCCGAAATACATTATCAAGATTGTTGTTATGGTTTGTTGTTTCTTATGTTTACTTTATGATCTGCATTCTTTATTATGGCTACAATATTCTTTCATTAAGTCTCCTTCCTCATTTAAGTTTTTTGAATGGTAATTTAACACATGCTTAAAACTCAACCAAGTCTTTTAAAGATCATTTTCGGATCAAGTGGTATCAGAGCAGATTAACAGTTGTTTGTTTGAGTTTGCATGATTACCAGGGAAAATATAAGCCGTGGTGAAGGCGAGCTTGTAGAAGGAGATCCCGAGATTGGATCGAGAAGGAGGTCTAGAGATTGGATCCAGATCTTAGGGAAAAGTTGGGATTTGATTCTCAACTCAGAATCTATAAAAACCAGAGGTTATTGAAAACCTTAAGAGGTTTAGAAGCATCAGAATGATGAGGAATTGTAAAGCCTGGGCCTTTTTTATATAGGGAAGCCATTGAGGAAGCGAACTTTGGAGGCCATTTCCGGGGGCTACGCTCAACCTTTTTCAGTACAGTCAGTTGTGTTGGATTCTTGAGGTCGAGAAGAACACATCTAGACCAACTTAATCCTTTTGCGATACTTCTGATGTAATTTTGCAGCATTAAATATTAATAAGATCAATAGGCTTGTATGTGTTAACTGCTAACTATTTATCAATTTAATATCATGCTTGTCTTGATGCTAATCGCTGTCATTCTATGAGAACTGTTTCTTCATATGACAAATATATTTATCTTGAATGCAATTTTGGTGTTTTGAATCTGAGTATATGCATACAGAGATCTGATAACTATTTATTAGATAATTTTACATGCATATTTGCTTGAATAGCTACAAGTCATTTGAACTGTTTCTTTGACTTGTTAATTCATCCTTTTCTTAGGTTCAAATTTTGCATCTTGCTCTTGGTTGAGAGTAGGACTAATCCTTTTCTTAATCGAGGTAGATTAGATTTCTTTTGTTGTTTGCATGTTAAATTAGATTGCGTTTTCATTTATATAATCAATGTATTTAATAAGTCCTTTCGTAGGAGAAATCATCTTGGTGGCCTAGCTGAGCCCACATTTCAGTCAATATGAAAGATTGCCCCTTGAAAGAATGCTACAAGGAGGCAAGTTTTTCCCTTTTTTCTGTTGATATCAGCTAGCATTACCATACATTAGCAGGAAGAGGGTAGATTTAGTGTTAGATTAGCTTTAGGAAAAGGGTAACTGGGCCCATTTAACCAGTCAGAATCACCAAAACAAATGGATAAGGGTGTAATTGGGACCTTGACCGAGTGATCTCCTCAATGTTAAACATGGTCAGTTTTGACCATCAACACCTTTCCTATTGGAAAAATATTATTGTCCCGAAACAAGCCAAAAAGACCAGATCGAGCCTACTTAAGCAATGACAAGATATTGTTAGGCATTATGGCATTGATGGCTTTCATGAAGGTGTGCTATAGATGACAATAGGCTAGGAAATACTATAACTCTGAAATCCATATATCCCTACCAACCCAACTTGATGATTGAGGCTTTTCCCAAACTGAAACTTGAACCCTGTAACCGACTTGGATTGAAAATAAATGAAATAACATTGATGATTGATATTCTTCTAGTGCTCGATTAGTCACTATGTGATTGAACAAATTAGTGAATGTGACCCCCAGATACTCTTTAATGGGGTAAGACTCATAAATATAATGACTCCTACAACTTTCTTCAATTAGAACGAGAGTTTGTAAGGTTCCTTAGAGAAACCTTCCTACAGGTGTGGGAATATATAAAATATGAAACATCATCTTGAGCCCAAAGTATATTTTTCGGTCTACATCACTCTTTTTCACTTCCACCATGGATTCATCTTCCATTATGTGGCCACCTCTTGTAGACTTAGTTTGACCTAGCATGGCTCCTCAATCTTGTTTGCTTGTCCATGATTGTGTTCTCGAAACATAATTCCAACTCCATCATTGACCAATTCAACTCCAATAATGGCCCATTATGTTATGTATTTCACAAATTCACCCATTTGTCACAGAGATGGACTCTGTAATTTAGGATTTCTTCATTTATGCCTCCATAACCTACCCAAATACCTTAACAACAATCCAATATGGTAAATAGATCCCTAAATTCAATAATTGTAGGCTTCAAACATTGTTTTTTCCATTTTTTTCTCGATAAAAACTTTTACATCCAAATTGTAATTCTTCCTATACAACTAATTACTAGCCCATACAACCCTAGTGCTCTAACCAATAGCTCTGATACCATTTTGTAACATACCAAACCCGCTTTGTATCCCTTTTGAGGTGATGAGGTACCTAAAAAAAAACTCCCATCACCTTGATACCATTTTGTAACATACCAATACCCTCTATACCACTCTTGAGGCTAGAGATACTAAAAAACAACAAACCATTGCCTTACTGTAGCATTTAATGGTGGAAGCAATGTTAATAGAGGAATACACATTAAATTTCAATCCTAAGAATGAATGTATGATACAATCTCCTTATCTTAGATATGTAGACTAAATTTCATAAAGTCAAAACTATAGAAACTAGAAAAGAATAAATTCATAATACGAGAAAACAATTTTTTTTCATATTTACAACATAACAATGAAGTCACTTACTTATCTATAAATCATCCAACAACTAGATACAAATGAAGGATGTTCCACACAACCATAGAATCTCTATCACACTTAATCTCTCTATAATAGAGGCCTTGAGTTGAGGCTATGAATCCACATGGGCAAAGTATTGCGACTTGGCTCTAGTTTCTCTCACTCAACCCAATTTCTAGAAATCCTCAAGTTAATTCCTAACTACAACATTCCTAATCAACCAACCCCTCTTCTCACTCAACCTTATGAACACTAGGAATGGGATCCCCTTCTTTGCTAAATAGTTCCTTAGGCTATCCCACTTCCTTCCAGTGATCCAACACAGTCTGGCATGGAATCTCTATTCTTTGGATCTAGAAATTATTAGCTACAAATTAAATTCCTCTTTACCCTAATCATCACCCATAATTCAAACATATTTTTTGAAAAGTTCATGGTAGCAATTCCTCATAGTTTCATGGTAGAAAATCCCATGGAAGCCCAAGCTTAGAGAAGAAAAATCTAGGAAGAATGAACAACCAACATCCAAATCCCCATGAGAATCATGAACATACAATGTGAGAATCCCCTTGCATGCCCAAAAATGATAGGTTACATTTGCATGTGTATTTTGAATAAATAAGTTTTGAAGAGTGCGCGCAAAAGAGAAAAAGGGTTTAGTTTGCGAGGTCAAAGTAGAAGTGAGAGTGTGTGAAAAACAAGGAAGGAAAAGCAACATGAAGGAATAAAAGAAAGAAAAGTAGCATGAAGGTGTAATAGTAGGAAAAACAACATGCTGGCAAAAAAAATGAAAACAACTAGGACATATTAGGGTTTTGGGATAAACTATTGGGGTTTTGAGCTCTAACTCTATGTATAAATATGTAATGGTTTAGAGAAGAACAGGTTGTTGAAAAAGGGATATTAGGTTGCTTATAAGTGAGAATCCTTACTTAGGGTTTTAGAGAGATTTTGTATAGAGAGAGGCGTGCACTGCAGAGTGGCTAGGCTAGATTGAGGATATAATATGTTGTATCTATTGTAAGTGCAGTGCACATGCCTAAGGTGATTACTGCATGAAGATTGATATAGAAGCTAGCTGTTGTGGATGTAGCCCAATGATTGGGTGAACCATGTTAAATCATGTGTCTGAATATGCCATTTGATTTGGTTGTTCATGGATGTTCTGTTTATGCATGATTAGTATAGATATGTTTACTATATGATTGATGCACAATAATAATGAATGATACAATGGGTTACTTATGTTGCAATCTATGTTATAAGGGTTCTGGACAATAGAGTTTGTTAACTAATCAAAGGACATGAATACATATATTGCGCATATGGTGGATAAATAGTAATGGATATGATGATAGTTGCACATCCCCTCTTCCCTGTAGAAACTTGGTTCCTTAAGCCCCAATATATGCCTCAGGCGAGACTTTAGTACTTGCATGCAAGTGATGTCAAAAGGGCCATTATCTAAAGGGATTTGTTGGTTGAATAAACTAAACCTAGGGTCTTATAACCGTGAGCCAACAAATGATTCCTTTGTTGGGACCCAAAATCTGTAATTGAGGGAATGTTTTGGAGAACGACTAAGAAAGAGATCCTTGAATGGATGGAAAGGAAGGAGTGACTAGAAACCCTAGGATCAATGACGAATAATGGTTGCAAAGGTGTGTGTACACAGATCTACATGAGGTTTTCTTTGGTGAAATTCCTATTATTTTAATTGAATGGTTGGAAAAGTTAGTGGAGAATACTGGAAAATACTGAATTGTAGCCCCAAGGAACTGAAACCCTAAGTTGGTAAGACAATTGAATTATGTAAGTAATACTACTTCTTGTGTAGTTGATTTATGGTTGAATAACATACTGGGGGGTTATATTATGGAATTTGCAGTAGATTGTACCCAGTCATATAATGTCATAGAGAGGGATTTCTTTAAGGTTCCACGCAGAAGGTTTATGAAAGAATTGGGTACTTGGATAAAGATGTTGCTGTGTGACAATTGTGTGATGACGACGAAATATGACTGCTAAGGGGTTTCGTTCACATAGGGGAACTGGGGGATGACCAGGGGATAGTTTGAAGGTAGGAAGGAATGAAAAAATAAATGACTAAGGAAGGGAGGGGCTGAGGATGCAGAGAAACAAGGAAGTTATACTAGAAGAAAAAGATGAATTTGGGGTACTACGTAGTGGAAGAAGGTACAAGAGGTTGAATATTGGGGCTGAGGAAGGAGAGACACACAAGAGTATGAGAGGAGAGTACCATGCACAATATTCTAGATCGTAGAAATACTACACACAGAAGGAGAGAAAGAGGAATCTCAATTTAGTTCTATAATAGAAGAGCCATTAAGTTCTACTGAGGCTAGATCTTGTGTTGATTCCACGACCTTGTGTGCATCACCTAGATCTAAGATAAGATTTGAGGATTTGTTGAAATCGCTTATATTTATCATAGGAAGACATAATAGCAGTAGCCAAAGCTATAAAAGCAGTAAGTCAAGTAAGAGTCAACCAACATCACTAGGGAGAGGTACTACGCAAAACACCATGGTAGGGTTAGACGATACATTGAGAATGCCTGAGTTTGAGGGAGCTAGATTGGAGGACCCATAAAAAAATCTATTTGTATGTAAGACAGTTTGGGTTGAGAAGAATTTCCAGGATGAGGCCACAAATATTGTGCAGTTAAAAACAATGTTTAGAGGCCGTGCATTAGTATGGTACATGAAACTACAAAGTACCACACCAATAGGTTAAGCAAGGGCACTGACAAAAATTCCACAAGAATCATTGAAAGAGTTCAAGAAGCCTATGTTTGAGTCGCAGTACATCACAAAATTGAAGGAAACAAACAAGTACAAACTGAGTTAGTGTGGGAATATGATCAAATATTTAAGGATTTGATGGGTAGGTTGACATTTCAAATTCTTGATCAACAACACAGAGAATGGTTTATTGCAGGACTATTGCCCCACATTGACTGCCTGTTGATACAACAGAAGGTTGCGTCACAACCTAAAGCTCTGGAGATTACGATGAAACTAGAAGAATCTCCTATAGGAGATGGTGGGGGGATGGCTTAAGTCCAAACCTAGTTAGTTTCCTTGAAAATTCAATTGGCAGAACTTACGAAAGGCAAGGAGAAGAGAGAACAAGTTTGGTGTCTCACGTGTAGGACTGAAGGCCACCATAAGGATGAATTCCCAACCTTTGCGCAATATTTGGAAACTGGAGCATCGAACCCATTACTAGGAGGGGGGTAGTGACAAATATGTAAGACTTGGGGACATCATCCATCGAATTGTACAATGCTACAGAAATACCAGAGTATGCCTCATAAATTATTTTGTAACTTCTGCAAGTCAGTAGGGAACAAAGAGAATGAATGTCGTATATTTGATCTGATGAGAGAGCGCACTTTAGATATGGATAGAATTCAGGAGGAAAATTCCACGACAGAAGGAGGCATTCCACAATATAACTATCAGAGAGGCTTTAATCCAGGAGGTTGAGGAGGGTTTGGTAGAGGTTGCGGAAGAGGAAGTTTTGGTAGAGGAGGTAGAGGCCCAATAATATGTTACAATTTTAATCAACCAGGACACTTAGCTCGTGACTACCCGAATCCTTGTACAACCTGCACGTATTGTAGAGCACTGGATCATGTGATAGAAGACTATCCTCAATTACTTGTGAAGTGGAATGCAAGAGGGAATCAGAACCAGAACCCGAATCAAAACGTACAGAAGATATCAATAGATATATGTGATGAAGGACCCAAAATAGAATATTTCACGTGCAAAGGAGCTAAGACACGAGCTGCCATAACAAACAAAGGGAGGTGGAGTGAGAAATGGGTGAGGAAATCAACAAGACATATGCCGACATTTGACCCACAACAAGAAAAAGAGACATATCAGCAGACACAGGATGAGATACTAGGACCTGATTGGATAACATCAACATCATCTGCAACCACTCTGGTTGACATGCCTTTGACCTATGATCGTACTACCTTGAAAAGGTAAGTCCTTTAAAAGAATTTATGAAAAGTTGTTTAGCATTGATGAAAGATGAAACTGCATTGGATGCATCGTGTGAAATGATTGATCATTGTGTGCAAGAAAAGGAATTTCATACTGTGCAGAGGGTAGTGAATTAGGTACTGTGCAAAAACAGGATGAGCGATGAGTTTAGATTAAGTGCACAGATTGATGATTATGCATGGACCATGTCATTTTAGACTTGGGTTCTGATGTAAACATTTTGCTGAAGAAAACATGGGAAATGATGGGGAAGCTGAAGTTGATTTGGTCTCCCTTCTAGTTAAGATTGGTGAACCAAGACAAAATAGTACCAATTGGTCGGTTGTGAAGGGTACCTATGAATATAGATAGAGTGAGTAGTGTATCATATTTCAAATTCATTGATATTGTGGATAATAGTCAACCATACCTAGCACTAATGGGGCTTGAATGGGCCTTTGACAATCATGCAATTATTAATCTGAAGAAAAAGGAAATGATCTTTGAAGTAGGGTATTTGAAGGTTACTCCACCGGTGGATCCGACAGAAGGAAATAGTTATATTGAACCAACTAAAGGGAGTGAAATTGATAACCTATATAATATGACTGTGCGAATGGATGACTACATTAATCTGACTGCATATGGTGCCCTAAGTTGGAGAAACATTGTTAGGGACCTAACCTCCCTAACCCCTCATATAGGTATAATTATATATTTTCCATGTAATAAAGGCCAATATTAATAAGGCCTAGTAACAAGGAAGAATAAGTCAAATGTAAGAGGACCTAATATAAGATTTCGCTTCTAGAAGATATTCCTCTATATTGTTCTTTTGGTAGGTAGATTTACTATAAACAAGGGTCAAGGGCATGATAAGTTTTGTCTTGAGAATTATTGTAATAGAGCGCTGCTCTGCTGGAGGTTGCCACCTCGAAGAGGCAAGTGAACATTTTTTGCTATCAATAAAGGTATTATTTTGGTGTTGTGGTTTCATCTATTGTGTTGTTCCATTGTTATTCTCTACAATATTTCTGTTTTCATCTATTATAATAGATTTGGTACCTTACAAGTGGTATCGGGGCACTTTCCTTGGCAAAAAATTGTGGGTAATTTTTTTTTCCATGGTAAAGACATATTCTGGCGTCTTAAAGCTACAAAGATCTATCATTCAACACAGAAATCCATGGTCGGGGAATAATACACACAAGAACTACAAGTGGTACTTAAGCATGCATTGTTGACCACCCTTGTAACCCATGTTGCTACCCCTTCGAGTGGTAGCGCATCAGACAACACTTGTATATGGATTAGCCTAGATATCATGAAGCCCTTCATAGATAAACCGATCGGATGCCTGAATGCTATAGTGCCACCGAGAACAACACTCAAGAAGATACTCTCTAGTACTTGAATAGTCCGGTAGTATGAGTAAGGACATAATCTAGCCTCCTTAGTTGGTTCCATGAGATATTGGGCCGAGTACTACTATTGGACCCAACACTTATATGAGAGAGCTATAACACAGGGAAAACCTTATCTGTAGAAACCCTAAATACCCTAACCCTTGGGACAAAACCAAAAACTAAATAGACAAGATCTATTGTCATGCAACTTTACCTCCTGCATTTTGGTTGCAAAATTACTACACATTTTTTACTGTTAAGAATTTAGGCCTTTCAACACTGCAATATTCTTCAGATTGGTGTATAACTTCGCAGGAGTTAAAAAAAATCCTGGATCCTGATTACACCATTATTTGATCCCTATCACAATGGATTCCTCTGTTTTCCCTGATCGCAATCATACTTATCATTTTTCAACATTTTTTTTTCATGGATCCGACCCCCTTCTGGACCCCTTATTTGGGACTTGCCCCAATGGATTCCCCTCATCACCCTGATCATCATGATACCCTTCACCCATAACACCTTTTCTGTGTGGTCCCAACCGTCCCTTTCCGTTTCCCCCCATCATCATGGCCCACACCTGTATCCAAGACCTTGAAGCTCGCCTCAATACCTTTTCCTCTGATTTCGCAAAGGCCCAGAAGGAAGTACAGAAGCTCAATGCCAATATTATCACCATAAATAACAAAATGCATTCTACCATAGATGCAAAAATGGAAACCCTGAAACAATACCTCTCTACTCATCTTGAATCCTTCGCTGGCCATATCCATGCCAAGCTGAATATAACTGAAGACCTTACCTCCTTTGACCCACCTTTGCACCTTGAACATGAAACTTCCTCCAATTCCCAAAATTTTCAGCCCCATCACTTTCAACGTGACCTAATCCTTCCACAAGTGGATGTGAACAAATTTGATTGATCAGTTCCCACTGGCTAGGTAACTCTAATGGAACACTATTTTGCTTTGTATGACATTACAAATGATTTGGACAAACTCCAGTATGGTGTTCTCCATATAGATCAAGAACGTTGGCAATGGAGAAAAAATGCCCGCCAACAGTATGTGGCTTGGACACAATTTGTTGCAGAGATTTATGAGTGCTTTGACACTGACACCCACCATTTAGGCCATTTGACAATGTTGAAACAATCTGGCATAGTGGAAGACTTTATAACTTCTTTTGAGCGATTAAATTTCCACACGAAGGGCATGTCTATTATTTTTTTTCGAGAATTCTTTATCAGTGGCCTCAAGGATGAGATTTGTTCCCACATCCTCATGGATCACCCCTAGAGTTGGGTGGAATCTACTAAAAGAGATAAGGAATCCCAACAGGTTGCCTTTCTCAAACTAGAAAACCCTCATTTATTCCTCGCCCTAAACCAGTCACTCCCACCCCTACTTCCTCTCCACTAAAGATCCATAAATTGACCTGGGCAGAGATGGCTGAACGCCAACTCAAGGGCCTTTGTTATAATTGTGATGAAAAATATTTTCCTAGGCACAAGTGTAAGGAACAAATTCTTTTTATGGCCATCTCTGAGGATGTTTCTGAAGAAGAGGTCGAGGCTCCCCCTTTGCCCGAGTCACCTGAACCCACTGACCCGACTCCACCCTCAGACCCCCTAGAAGTTGAACTAGTCATTTCCCTGAATGCTCTCACTGGATTTTCTACTCCCCAAACCCTCAAGCTAATTGGTTACATTAAGCATCAGAAGGTCATCATTATTGTTGACAGTGGAAACACCCATAATTTTATTCATCACTGCATTTCCCAAGAAACTAATTGTTATATCCAAGTAGTCAACAAATTTCAAATCATGATTTCCAATGGTGGGTCCATGAAATGTGGGGGGCGTTGTGAAAATGTGCGTCTCCAAATTGGTTAGTACCACATGAAATATCATCTATTTACTATCGACATGGGTGGTTGTGACATTGTGCTGTGTGCTGAATGGTTAAGGAATCTAGGTCCCATTCTCATGGATTTTAAGGAATTAACCATGCAATTCAACCAAGAGGGCCAACAATATAAGTTACAAGGAATCACAATAGGTTCCCCTGAGATCATCAATTCCCATCACATGGAAAATCTCCTAAAAAAATGTCATTCCGACATTATTGCACAACTCCATTCCATTCACGACACTGAGATACCCTCCGTGCATCCTGACCTCCAATCCATCCTCTCCAAACATCAAGATATTTTTTCCACTCCCCAAGTAATTCCTCCTTCCCGTGGTGTTCATGATCATTCCATTCCCCTTGTCCCCATAATCCTTCCTCCCAATGTTCATCCCTATCATCATCCTTTTGCCCATAAAAATGAAATTAAGAAAATTTTTCATGAATTTCTCGTCGCATGTGTTATTCGTCCAAGTACTAGCCCCTATCCTTCTCATGTGGTCATGTTACTTAAGAAAAATGGCTCTTGGTGCATGTGTCCTGACTCTCGTGCCCTAAAAAAAATCACCATCAAAGACAAATTTCCTATTCCTGTCATTGATGATCTCTTGGATGAATTAAGTGGTGCCCATTTCTTTACTAAACTTGATTTTCATTTTGGCTACCACCAGATATGTATGAAAGAGGCAGACATTTATAATACTGCATTTTAAACTCATGAGGGCCACTATGAGTTCTTGGTCATTCTCTTTGGCTTGTGTAATGCTCCCTCCACTTTCCAAAGCCTCATGAATCATGTCTTCCATCCTTTTCTCTGTCATTTTGTCTTAGTTTTCTTTGATGATATTCTCATCTATTGTAAAACCTGGACAACCCATCTTGCTCACATGGATCGAGTTTTTCATCTATTCTCTCAGCACCAAATTTTACTCAAATAATCTAAATGTTCTTTTGGAGCATGGGAAGTCGCGTACTTGGGTCATATTGTTGGCAAGGCGGGTGTCAGGGTGGATCCTAAGAAGATTGAAGCTACGCAGGATTGGCCTCTCCCTAAGACTCTCAAAATCTTATGTGGTTTTTTGGGTTTAACATGATATTATTGCAAGTTTGTTAAGAATTATGGAAATATTGCGATGCCTCTCACTTCTCTCCTTAAAAATAATTCTTTCACTTGGACTCCAACAACTGATCATTCCTTTCAAGCCTTGAAGGCAACTATGTGCACCACTCCTGATTTCTCAAATACCTTTGTCCTGGAATGTGATGCTGCCGGGAGAAGAATTGGATCATTCCTTATGCAATATGGTTGGCCTTTGGCCCTTACCAACAAACAACCGTCAGAGCGAAATTTGGGCCAATCATTCTAATCATTTTATGAAAAGGAAATGATGGCTATTTTGCATGTAGTGGATCTCTAGTGCCCTTATCTATAGGGGCAACACTTCCAAACTAAGACATATCATCAGAGCCTCAAGTATTTTCTGGAGCAATGTCTTTCATCCCTAGAGAAACAAAAATGGGCAACTAAGGTATTTGGATATGATTATCAGATCATTTACAAGAAATTCAAAGACAATGTGGTTACTAACGCTCTTTCAAGAAAATATGAAGATGGAGGGTCCCTTTTTTCCCTGTCCTTCATTGTACTATATTGGATACAAGTTGTTCACCAAGAAAGGATGTGTTATCCCCTGGCATAGGGATAACTAAGGAGATCACCTCTCGAGGCCCAGAGGTCCTAGACATGGAGTACCAAGAGTTGCACGACTTGAGCATGGCCCCAGAGGGACCCTCTTTTCTTTAGTGTAGTCCATTTATCACCAACAACAATATCCATCCCACCATCCTAATCCTGAAGTAGTAGTGAGTCTTGCTCCATGAGGTAATGAGTCCGAGTATCATGGTATGTATCACTCCGATTTTTGAAGCACTTGAATATGTTATATTGAATCCTTCTTCATTTCATGAAATTTTCTTGGAAATTATGCTCTTTTCCTCGTTCATACCTGGAAGGGTGACATGGTGCCATAATAAGTTGATTTCCCTTTAGGATGGGTTTCCACTGGGTAGGTCTGTGAAAATTCATCGTCCATTTCCCTCCATACTTACCGCTTTCCATATTTATTCCTTTCATATCCCCTACCCTTGTTTGGGCATTGGGATTGGATACACTAGGAAGGGATATACCTTACCTTGTGGGAAGAAGGGGATAAAGGCCTAGAGGGTAAAATAATCTGGCAAGAGTTAAAAGACAATGTTGAAACCTTTGAGATGCTTCGCCCAGGGATCCTCGAGAAATCAGTGAAAAGATTCTCAGTAAGAAAATGGGACCTATAATATACATAAACATTCAAGGTACTAGTTGATGGATAGGAGGTCTCATCACGAGAAGACCTATATGACCATGGGCATGTAGCGGTATGCCACTACCACCTTTTGGTCACCAAACTAGGGTAGTGGCTCTTGGTGGCATAGCCAAGAGAAAGGGGCTCTCATCACGAGCCAACCTTCTCATTTCCATGAAATGTTTGTGGATAACACTGTCACCTCTATTCATCAATCCAGGACAATGGCCCTCAACTATCCCATTGAAGAACAAACGAAAAAAGATTAAAAGAAATAAAGCTAAGAATAAAAGGCAATAATGGGATAGGAAATAATTACATTTATGACAAGGTGCAACTCGCCCTCTACAAAGGCACCCACAGGTAAGAATTTACATTTCCTTGTTATCACATGCACCCCATGCCCGAAAACTTACCCCATGCCACCTCATACACTTAAATGACTTGGACTAGATCCCATTTGGGAAATATCCCAAACTTAAGAGAGGTTAGCCCAATATGACACCCCGAGACCTTCTCCAAACCTAGCTTTTCAAATTGCATAACGTCTTTGAGAATTTGTCTGGGTTGAAGGGGGGTTTGATGCACATGTTTGGGTAATTTAATTATTCGATGCAATTTACATGTTATGATCCTTGTGACTTATGAACCCATGGAGGGCATACTTGTTGTTGTTGCAGGACCTTTTCCGGTGGACAAGTACACATGAGGGAATGATTAGCTCAAACCTTCATGAGGGCTTAAATCCCATAGATGGATGTTGCAACCCCAGCCAGGTGTAAGAAGAAACTATAGATTTTCACCAAGAAAAAGAAGGACGTTGCCTTTGGAGGCACCCTAACCGACCTAAACCTAGGGGGACCTTCCCCTTCCACATGGATGTTATCCCTTGAGGGCCCTGGACGTAACCATCATATCCCTAGACGTCATCCAAAGCAAGGGTTTTAGTTTGGAGGCATTTATGAGCCTAGTGGCACGTGTGGGCATCATCTAGAGCTTCTGGAGGCTAAGCACCCCACATTTTAGGCTCAACGTTCCACTTTTGGGCCTCAACGCCACCCTAGAATGGCATGGCATCACCCTTGGAGGTGTCTTTAGATGCAAATTAATTTTAATTATGTCCAATATGAATTTTATTGTAAATTGGCCAGGTCGGCTTTTTTTTTTGATTGAAAGTTAATTAAAGGTCAAAGTTTTGTATAAATAAGCATAAAGTACTCTCATTTTACATAACACAATTTCTCATACAAGAGAAGAGGTCTGAAATTTGCGCCCGAGTGAGGGCTATTGGCTGAAATTGTGAGGCACACTCTTGTATAAGGCTACTTTTTGCAACTTGGATAAATCTTAGAATTTTTTATGGTGATCTTGCATGGTATTTTCATGATTATTCTTGGTGCAAGTAAGTAAAATTTTAGTTTTTTATCATCTATTGAATGGTTTGTGTATGGTTTTATTTTCTCATACAAGATTATGAAATTGCATGGTATACTTAATTCTTACTTTAATTTAAGTAAGGAACTTGTTATCACTCCAAGAGTCACTTTAGGTTGTAAATCAAGTGAGCTTGGTAACTTATTCAAATGTGTAAATAAGGGTATAAATTGGATCAAATTGAATGACTTTATATGATCTCACTAACTCCAGAGACATATGAATACACTCATATAGATAAGGATTTCAACTATACTTGTTTAGAAGGTTCATATAAATATGTAAATGATGAAGAATACTTATAATACCAGCAGAAACATACATACAAAAGCATACATGAATGACCATCTATAACATGTAAGAGTACTTGTAATTATAGTTTATCAATGCAAAGATAAGATGACAATTATCAATCATTAGATAAACATGTAAAACATGAATATAATATTCACCCACATGTACATAAAATAAAGAATATGAAGGTCTGAACATCTACAACAAAATAAGCTTATGTTCCAATATGTTCTCAAAAGGTCTTTCATACAAAAACTAAGTCAAGTCTCCAAATTCGAACCTCCTTTAGATACTCCTTTTGGTCCTATTTATAGAGAGATTACATGCCTATATATATCCAAAATAGATGTATCTCATAACCTCTTCACCTATCTTTAGTTTGTTGAAGATATCCAACTCAAATCCGAATTTGTGAGGTGGCTAGAAAAAACAGAGTATACAATTTCTGGAAATACGCTGCTTAAATATTGACCTATATCTCCCAAATAAAAACATATTTTGGAAAAATGAGAGAGGTTTTTGAATAAGATCTCGTGCTTGGGAAAAACCTCTCTCAATTTCCAAAAATACATTTCCATATCATCATAATATTTCTTCAAATAAAGTGACTAAAAAATGAAAACACAGATTTCCAAAATCTAGTCATATTCATACAATCTAGGATTTGATCCCTAGAATTTTTCCATTGAGGAAATGAAGTGCCACCTACATGATTTGATGGGGGATGATCTTATATTCAAATATATGTGTCCATCTTGATCCAAAAATCCTCTTTCCAAGTCAAATTTTGACCAAAACTCATCCATGTTGAAAGTTGAAGAGTTGGTAGCGCAATACACAGGAAAAACACAGTTTGCGCTACCAATTTGTTGTAGATGGCTGTTTTGACCTTTATGTATGAAGAAATGAATTTCAAGGTGAATTTAAGGTTGTAAGTGGTCTCTTTAGAATTTATATTTCATAACATAAACTGCCATATGCTAGGGTATACCAATTTTGGTCATTTAGGCTTTCCCCTACATCATTATGCAAAATTAGGATTTATGCCATAATGTGTCACTCTAAGTACTTTCGACAAGCATACAATGCATCTGAAATTGCATCTTAGAAGGATAATAATCCGTACCTTGAAGAAAGGCCTTTGTAATGCTGTCATTGTAGACATATCCCTTCTTTGACAAGCTCAACCAATCAACCCTTAATTCATATGAAACACAATATGCAATGAATGTACATCTCTGTGTATTAATGGCTTCCTAGGATCCTCATATGTCAATACACATTTATGCAAGGAGTCTGAACTTGTACCCTCATAAGGACACTCCAAATACATGCTTTATATACTGTTGGAACCAAAATTTTCACTTGTGATGAAGAAGGAAGCAAAAATGCTCTGTTCAGAAATCCGAGAGCAAAATTTCAACTAGTAAGAAGATCATGATATAATAGGTACATCATTAAGCCATGCAAATTGATAATTTGATTTAAAAATGTATGTAAGCTTATTGACCATCAATCATCACCTAAAATTTTTAAGAAGAAAACATCTTTGACCAAAACTTGTCCATGTGGAAAACATAAGGGTTTGTAGTGCAGATAATGTAAATAAGGCAGTTTGTGCTACAAATTTGTGAGGTGAGGAGATTTCATTTAGACAAGGTATTTAAATGATTAAATATGATAAATGAGGGGAATAATGACTCTTCTTGTATGTAGGACCCACTCCTAGGCTTAAGATAACTCAAACTGAGACACTTTTCAATATGAGAATACTGGTTTAGTGAACCTTGAAGACTACTAGTCATCCTTCCAATACAACTGATATGAACAAACTTTGGTGAAAATATTGACTAGAGAGGCTGAATTTCTAGGAGCTAACATCTGGATCCAACTGGGATGGAAACCTCCCTGTGAGGTTTCCAAGAACCTAGTAGTTCCAGTCGCCTTGTCCATTGGGCTATGGAGTCATCGGGCCTGTGCAACCAATCCTCTGCAAACCTTCAAGATTTGATATTCACTTCTATCATACCTTGATATATTGAAAACAACTATGCTTATTCATTGAAAACTGAAAACCTTCATACTACAAACCAAACTGCAAACTGAAAACAAATGCTCAACTACTAAGCTTATTCATGTACACTCCTACTCTAATCAATTGTACTGCTTGTTGATCAAGTGAAATCATGCTTCCAATGAAGCCATACAAGTAAAATCATGACTGAAAGGCTTATTTTTGTGCCACTAATTATAACATAATAATAAAAGAATAATAGTGACCATAAAAACTCTTTCAGGAGATCATACTCACTAACAAATTCAAGTGATATGATAAAATCTGAAAAATTAAGAGAGTCTGAGAGATAAGACTCAAGTAAGGCTGCCATGGGATCTTCAAAACCGTGATCACCATCATACAGGTTCAAAATCATTGACTGCTCATGTATGTATTCCTCTTTACTATATCCTTGTGACTCAGATCCATCACTATGATGTGCTGGCCCATTACAACTGATAATTTCTGAGAGAAACAAAGAGATATGTTCTTGATATTCTACATCCCTGTCTCCATAATGATCAAATGAAGGATGAGTCTTTAAAAATATATCATGAGGGAACTATAGATTACTCTCCCCAACAATGATATCTTTAAAATATATATCAAAACTAAGGAGATTTTCATTGTAATTTTGAACAACAGACTCATAACTATCATCAACCATAGCATAATTACATTGTTGATCATCTCCTTGCTGAAAATTATAACTAGATGAGATTCCATTAGTCAACAAGCCTTCATAAACTTTAAAATACTCCTCATCATCACTATATTTGTCAAATATGGGAACACGAGGATACAATCCTAATGGCAGAGATGAATATTTCTGCATATAATCATCAACAATATGATTTTGAAACATATTTGAAACAACAACTCCTTCTTCCTCATCATTATCATTCTTCTCATCTAGATTTGAATCAACAGGTTCATAAGAAGTAAGATCTAAAGCATCCTTAGCTATGCAATCATCAATATTACTATCAATTATATCTTGAAGATATTCTTCTTGGAAAGTAGCAACAAAAATATTTTCATCCTCATCTATATCTTCATTAATATATTCACTTTCATCTTCACTACTAGAAGAAACAACATGCTGAATATCTGAATAAAACTCCTCACAACAATGCTCAGAAAGAAGTTCTTGAGAAAAATACCTTTCAAATCAATGATGAAATGCTATAGAAAATTCTTTTAAAGAAGACATGCTAGAAGGAGGTAAGGATCGGTACCATTCATGAGCATCCCCTTCCAATGAATAAATAAACATCTTCACGCGCACATCTTCATCATGTATATGTAACTGGACCATACATTGATGAAATATGATGACATGATTTGAAGGATTATCCTCTTTCCTTTCTATGAACCGAAGAAGGCAGTCTCCCCAAATATCCATAAGGGGTACTGTATGTGGGAAACCAGGGACTGCAGAAAATTTAATAGGTGCAACCCTCCTAGCCAAAAGAGCAGCAAATGCCTTTGACATTTGAAGATTGTGGAGTCGCCACTGAATTTGTCCTTCATGGAGTTGCCAGATAGAAGATTCGAACCAATATGATGCCCAACCTTTGTCTATCATCAAAATTTGGGACTATGTCGTCTCCCAGGGAAGCTTGCTTCACACTCCTCTCCCTGACAACGATGCCAATTTGTTATTACTCCAAGAGTCACTCTAGGTTGCAAATCAAGTGAGCTTGGTAACTTAATCAAATGTGTAAATAAGGGTATAAATTGGATCAAATTGAATGACTTGTTATGATCTCACTAACTTAGACACATATGAATACACTCAGACAGATAAGTCTTTCAACTACACTTGTTCAGAAGGTTTATATAAAGATGTAAATAATGAAGAATACTTATTATACCAGCATAAACACACATACATAGGCATACATGAATGACCAACTATAACATGTAAGAGTACTTGTAATTCTAGTTTATAAATGCAAATATAAGATGACAATTATCATTCATTATATAAACATGGAAAACATGAATATAATATTCACCCACAGGTACAAGAAAGAGAGAAGATGAAGGTCTGAACATCTACAACAAAAGAAGCTTATATTCCAATATGTACTCAAAAGGTCTTTCATACAAAAACTAAGTCAAGTCTCCAAAGTCGAACGTCCTTTATCTCCTCCCTTTGGTCATCTTTATAGAGACATTTAATTCTTATATAGATCCAAAATATATGGATCTCATAATCTCTTCACCTATCTTTAGTTTGTTGAATATATCCAACTCAAATCCGAATTTGTGAGGTGGCTAGCAAAAACATAGTATACAATTTCTGGAAATATGCTTCTCAAAGATTGACCTATATCTTGCAAATCAAAACATATTTTGTAAAAATGAGAGAGGTTTTTGAAGAGGAGATCGTGATTGTGAAAAAACTCTCTCACTTTCCAAAAATACATTTTCCATATCGTCATAATAGTTTTCCAAAAAAAGTGACTAAAACAGGAAAACACAGATTTCCAAAATCTAGTCATATTCCTACAATCTAGGATTTGATCCCTAAAATGTTTCCATTGAGGAAACGAAGTGACACCTACATGATTTGATGGGGGATGATCTTATATTCAAATATATGTGGCAACCTTGACCCAAAAATCCTATTTCCAAGTCAAATTCTGACCAAAGCTCATCCATGTTGAAAGTTGAAGAGTTGGTAGCGCAATACACATGAAAAACACAGTTTGTGCTACCAACTTGATGTAGATGGCTGTTTTGACCTTTATGCATGAAGAATTAAATTTCAAGGTGAATTGAAGGCTGGAAGTGGTCTCTTTATATTTGATATTTCATAACATAAACTTTCATATGCTAGGGTATACCAATTTTGGTCATTTAGGCTTTCCCCTACATCATTTTGCAAAATTAGGATTTATGCCATAATGTGTCACTCTAAGTACTTTAGACAAGCATACAATGCATCTGAAATTGCAGCTTGGAAGGCTAATACTCTGTACCCTAAAGAAAGACCTTTGTAATGCTGTCATTGTAGACATATCCCTTCTTTGACAAGCTCAACCAATCAACCCTTAATTCATATGAAACATGGTATGCAGTGAATGTACATCTCTGTGTATTAATGGCTTTCTAGGATCCTCATATGTCAATACACATTTCTGCAAGGAGTCTGAACCTGTACCCTCATAAGGAAACTCCAAATAAATTCTTTATATACTGTTGGAACCAAAATTTTCACTTGTGATGAAGAAGGAAGCAAAGATGCTCTGTTCAGAAATTCGAGAGCAAAATTTCAACTAGTAAGAAGATCATGATATAATAGGTACATCATTAAGCCATGTAAGTTGATAATTTGATTTCAAAATGTATGTAAGCTTATTGACCATCAATCATCACCCAAAAAGTTTAAGAAGAAAACATCTTTGACCAAAACTTGTCCATGTGGAAAACATAAGGGTTTGTAGCGCAGATAATGTAAATAAGGCAGTTTGTGCTACAAATTTGTGAGGTGAGGAGATTTCATTTAGACAAGGTCTTTAAATGATTAAATATGACAAATGAGGGGAATAATGACTCTTCTTGGATGTAGGACCCACTCCTAGGCTTAAGATAACTCAAACCGAGACACTTTTCAATATGAGAATATTGGTTTAGTGAACCTTGAAGACTACTATTCATTCTTCCAATACAACTGATATGACCAAACTTTGGTGAAAATATTGACTTGAGAGGATGAATTTCTAGGAGCTAACATAACTTAAATTGCTACTTTCTTACTTTTTATTTTCTAAGATTTTCATTGAATTGATCTATTGACTAGTGAAACCCTAGAGCCCTAAATTGCTAGCACTCAAAGGATTTTGGCTTAGTTATCTTTGCATACTTTTTTCTCCATAAGAAACCTGAGGAGAGCAAGGTGTTAGGGCCTAGAATTTCCCACACCCTAGCATCTTGTATCTTGAGGTAAATGCATAGGGGGACTTAAGTTACTACTTCTCCTATGCATTTTCCCTCTTAGACTTTTGTGCATTATCGAATTGATTTGCAACCTTAGAAGAAACTGTCCACTTTGACTCCATAATCCCTAGAAGGCACTAGTTCTTGCCTCTCTCTTGTTGAAGGATTGATTAAAGGCTCAAACACTCTTATTCTAATCTTTTACTAACTATCTCTAACCCTAGTTTAGCCTAGATCTCTAACTTATTTTCCAATGTTATAAATGTTTGCTACAACCATCTAATTGCAACAATTGTTTTGCATACTCAACATTAATTGCTAGCTAATCATTTCAGAAATTGCTTATGACAAGTTATTATCATTCTACTTAGTCAATGCTATATTTTCAAGCTTTTTTGAGGAGTATTTGTTGTAGCTATTACATTTTATCAATTTCTATTATAAACTTATGAACTACTGCAATTTCATATCAGCTAGAACTTATGGTCACTGTCTATTGTCTACTGATGTATTATTATCATATTTGTACTTGGAATTATTGTATATGCATGCTATATTGTCTTTTTCTGGGCAGGTACATCAAGCACTTCATTAACCTCATTTTTAGGACACAGATTTAGTGACTTTGGTAACCAATGAGAGGGGGGAATATTTCTTGAACATAACCCTAATTTTCCAGCCCTTTAGGTTACTGGGTGTTGGGGTCCTATAATTATAGGCGAGTTGATTCTTCGAATGATGATTTGGCATTTTCCCTTGTGATGATGAAGTCTGGCTCAGGTGATTCCGCTTCCTCCCTCCGTTCTTGTCGCTCAATCCCCTATCATCCTATTACATCCTTCATCCACACTGCGCCCTCTCCCCCTTGTCCTGTTGCCCCATCGACTACTTTTCCCGCCTTCCATCCCTGCATAAATGGACTTAGGATGAACAAAAGAGTTAGCAATAAGGTTAGTCTAGGTTAAAATTAATTAATAAATGACTATTTAATAATTAATTAATCATTAATTAAATATTAATTAATTAATTGTTAATTAAATTTAATACCTAGATTAGCAACTAAGTTAGAAGTTAGGGTTAGTTTTAAATTAAAATAAAACAATTAAATAAATTAAAACTAACAAAAAGAAATAAAACATATAAATAATCACAAAATATTAAAAAACATTTAAAAAACAATAAAAAAAAACAAAAAGTAATAAACTACATTAAAAATTAAAATATATATATATAATAATAAAAACAAAACAAAAATACAAAATAAAACATGAACAAAAAACAATGTACCACATAACAAATATTTAAAACATTAAAAACAAAAATTAAAAAAACAAATTAATAAACTAAATCCTAAGTCTAAACCTACACTACCCCACTCACTACCCACGTACACCCCCCCTCACATCACTCCCCACCATCCC